>OY757010.1:156893356-157247799 GCA_963580285.1 Lucinisca nassula
TTGTGAACATTGGTCCTGGTGCCTCAAAATACCGAAAATGATACGTGCACCACATTGCAGCCAAGTATTATTTTATTTCTGATTTCGGCCTCCAGTATGGTTGTAAGACAAACAAGACGCCCATGGACCACAATGCTCCCCAGAGCTCAGGGGGCCACTGCCCACTGGCAGCAATGTATGTTAATTAACCATGGAAGCCCTGTGCCCTAGGATGCTACTGATAAAATTTGGACCCAATCAGCCTCGTGGCTTTAGATTCGATGCCACCTGAATGTGTTGTTGCAGGACAACAGATGGCAATTGACAATTTCCCATCTGTTGCAACAAATAGGCCAAAAAGAACATTATTAAAGGAACATTTCTATGAAAGTGTGACAAAATATCTTGAAAGGCGTTAATGTCATTTTTCAATTTTCCCCATTATAGGACAATGGAAACTCATAACTTGGCATAGCAAACAAACCAAAGAGCCAAAGTTCATAAACCAGAGCTCAGGTGGACACTGCCCAATGGCAGCCATGTATTATAACATGATATGATTTTATTATACCATTTATAAAGTCTCCCAAACAAACCCCATACCCAAATGAGCACCCATGTGGACTGTATCTGAAATAGTAGGTGTTTTATAAAGTAGAGAGATCGGGGCATGGACCCAATGGAGCCCTGGTTGGTGTCACTAAATGCGTCTTATCAAAAGGAACGAAGACATATATGGTTTATCAGTGGGAATATGTATGGTTCCTGAGATGTAAGGTCTTTTAAGCAATGGAGGGAATCGGGCATGGCAGATCCCAGAAAAGCCCAAAATTGTTGTCAATGAATATGTCTTATCATAAGGACCAAGAGTATATATGGTTAAACGGTGGGGATCCGACTGGTTTCTGAGATATGAGGCACTTTTATGAAGTGTCAGGGAGAGAAATGGCCCCTGCGGACACCCAGAGAAGGGGTTGACTGAATGTGTCTAATAACAATAAACAAGAATATATGGGATTACAGGATGGGGATTTGAATGGTTTCTGAGATATAGGGCCTAATATGAAGTTGAGTCTTATCATAAGGAACAAGAATATATATGGTTAAGGGGCGGGGATCTGAACGGTTTCTGAGATGGATTTAATGAAGAAAAGGGGTGGGGCATGGCCTGTGGCACCCATGGAGACCCGCATGCTGGTGTCACTGTTTGCGTCTTATCATAAGGAACAAGAATATATATGGTTTAGGGGAGGGGCTCTGAACAGTTTCTCAGATATATGGTCTTTTGTGAAGTCAAAGGGTGGAGCATGGCCCGGACGCACACTGGGTGGCTCCTAGGTTGGTGTCACTGAATGTGTCTTATCATAAGGAACAAGAATGTATATGGTTTAGGGGTGGGTATCCGTAAGGTTTCTGAAATATTTGACCTTTTACGAAGTGCAGGAGGTTGGGCATGGTCCCGGCACATCCCAGGGGACCCCAAAGTTGGTGTCACTGAATACAACTTATCATAAGGAATGAGAATATATATGGTTTAGGGGTGGGGATCTCAATGGTTTCTGAGATAAATGCCATTTTATGAAGTGGAGGGGGTGGGGCATGTCCCGGCACATCCCGGGGGATCCACAGGTTGGTGTCACTTAATGCGTATTATCATAAGGAACAAGAATATATATGGTTTAGGGGCGGGGATCTGAATGATTTCTGAGATAAATGGCCTTTTATGAAGTGGAGGGGTCGGGGCCTATCCCCGGCATATCCCGGGGGACCCCAGGTTGGTGTCACTTAATGCATCTTATCATAAGAAACAAGAATATATATTGTTTAGGGGTGGGTATCTGTATGGTTTCTGAGATATATGGATTTAATGAAGTAAAGGGGGAGGGGGCGTGGCCCATGGCACCCCGGGTGGACCCGCATGCTGGTATCACTGATTGCGTCTTATCATAAGGAACAAGAATATATATGGTTTAGGGGTGGGGCTCTGAACAGTTTCTCAGATATAGGGTCTTTTGTGAAGTCAAGGGGTGAAGCATTGCCCGGGAGCACCCTGGGTGACCCCTAGGTTGGTGTCACTGAATGTGTCTTATCATAAGGAACAAGAATATATATGGTTTAGGGGTGGGTATTTGTAAGGTTTCTGGAATATTTGGCCTTTTATGAAGTGGAGGGGGTTGGGCATGATCGCGGCACATCCTGGGGGACCCCCAAGTTGGTGTCACTGAATGCAACTTATCATAAGGAATGAGAATATATATGGTTTAGTGGTGGAGATCTCAATGGTTTCTGAGATAAATGGCATTTTATGAAGTGGAGGGAGTGGGGAATGTCCCCGTCACATTCCGGGGGACTCACAGGTTGGTGTCACTTAATGCGTCTTATCATAAGGAACAAGAATATATATGGTTTAGGGGTGGGGATCTGAATGGTTTCTTAGATAAATGGCCTTTTATGAACTGGAGGGGTCGGGGCATGTCCCAGGCATATCCCTGGGGACCCCAGGTTGGTGTCACTTAATGCATCTTATCATAAGGAACAAGAATATATATTGTTTAGGGGTGGGGATCTGTAAGGTTTCTGCGATAAGGCATTTTATGAAGTGGAGGGGGGGGGGGGGCGGGGCATGGCCCCGGCACAACCTAGGGGGGGCCACAGGTTGACATAAAAGCATACGGCAAGAGCAGTTTACTCAAGGAACATTTCTATGTAAGTTTTGTCAAAATATCTGCAATGAGTTTTCCCCATTATAAGTCAACTGAAACTCTAAGTTGCCATAGCAACAAAACTAAAAGGCCAAATTTCATAAAAAACATAAAACCTGTAAAGGCAAATATGGTGAATATTTTCATAAAGTCTCAGCCTCCTAGAGCATATGATTTCTGAGCAGATGATATTTTAACTTTTTTTTTTCTTTTTTTTTTTCATTTTGGTTTCCATGGCAACCACTGAGTCCATCTTATCATAAGGAACAAGAATATATATGGTTTAGGGGTGGGGATCTCAAGGGTTTCTGAGATAAATGGCATTTTATGAAGTGGAGGGGGTGGAGCTTGTTCCCGGAGGACCCCCAGTTTGGTGTCACTTAATGCATCGTAGCATAAGGAACAATAAAATATATATAGTTTAGGGGTTGGGATCTGAATGGTTTCTGAGATAAATGGCATTTTATGAAAAAGAGGGGGCAGGGCATGTTCCCGGCACATCCCGGGGGACCCCCAGGTTGGTGTCACTAAATGCATCTTATCATAAGGAACAAAAATTTATATATATGGTTTAGGGGTTGGGATCTGTAAGGTTTCCGAAATAAAAGGCATTTTATGAAGTGGAGGGGGCGGGGCATGGCCCCGGCACAACCTAGGGGACCCCCCCCCCAGGTTGACATAAAAGCAAATGGCTGAGAGAAGTTTACTCAAGGGACATTTCTATGTAAGTTTTGTCAAAATATCTGCAATGACTTGGCAGTAAATGCCATTTTTTCAGTTTTCCCCATTATAAGTCAATGGAAACTCTAAGTTGCCATAGCAACAAAACTAAAAGGCCAAATTTCATAAAAAAACAAACAAAAAAAACACAAAACCCGTAAACGCAAATATGGTGAAAATTTTTATAAAGTCTCTGCCTCCTAGAGTATATGGTTTCTGAGGAGATGATTTTTAAGTATTTTTTGTCTATTTTTTGCATTTTGGTTTCCATGGCAACTAATAAAAATAAGCAGAAGGCCTAAAATCATACGGCAGATAGTAGATTGCCTATGGAACATTTCTATGAAAGTTTTGTAAAAGTATCTGCAGAGGCTTGGCAGTAAATGCCATTGTTCTATTTTCCCAATTATAAGTCTATGGAAAGTCTAAGTTCCCATAGCAACCAAACTAATCAGCCGATTTTCATTAAAAACAAAAAAAATTCAACTCCCCTGCCCAAGGATGCTACAGATGAAATTTGGACTGAATCGGCCCAGTGGCTTCAGAGGAGATGTCGTTTGAAAATGTTGAAGACGGCGCAGACGACGCAGACGCAGACGACGACGGACAACTGCCTATCCTATAAGCTCCCCCGGAACCTTCGGCTCTGGTGAGCTAAAAAGCTGCAACCATGTCAGAGAGATATAAGGTATAAAAATCAGAAAAAAGAAAATAGAGAGGGAAAAAAACACGGAGAAAAATCTCACCTTATAATGGTTGACACAGAAAAGAGAACGAACCAATGAGTTCACTGATAAGAAATCGACACACCTTCTGTATACTGTACGTGAATATTTGCTTCTAGCCGAGCGCTTCATTTGATCAAATCATCTCCCGCTAATGCAACTCAAGGTTGCGATAAAATGTTCGTTATCTTTCCGGCTACACGTATAAGAGAATATAACTAAATATAAATTTGGTAGATTTCAATCGACGGTAAAACCGCAAATGACAATAATTTTACACTGCACTGAAGAGTCGACACAATTTGTATTTGCAATTGTTTTTTATTCAGCCACAAATGGGTTCAAGCTTTGCATTCAACCTAATTCTCAAACAGCACTATTTATAGCCTGCAGGTCTACTGTTTGAACTGCAGCACAAAAACTTAAGGATCCATGCGATAACCAGCTTCAATGTTATGAAAGACAAAAAAAAAACAAAAAAAAAAAAAAAACAAGAACTTTCCCAACTGTGGAGGATGCATCGGTGTGAAATATATGTGGATTGACGCAAGGGTTGACGCAAATGTTGACTGTTGGACGAACCAGGATCCCTAGACAGGGAAATGCTGAGAGCAGGTACGACGGTCCATAATCATTTGTTTATTATGATAAGAAAATGGCGTTTCGAACACTCGGGATATCCAGGTCGTTGGTACTCGATTCCGAGCGGCCCTTCGGGTTGAAGTGTTCCATACTCATAAAGTTTCGGATAATACCGCTTAGTTTAAAAGTCCGTGAAATACCCCAGTTTATGTTACTGAAAATAATAGAGTTCACACGGGCATTACAGTATTTCCATATTTTCGCTAATAATATTGATACTCTGACGAGTAACATTAATCTCTGTTTGAATCAAGAAAAAAAAATCACAGTTTTTCATATCACGTTAACAAGTCCGTATAATCAACACACCTCTAAACCCCACTTTATATAGGTTGCAGACGTATCCATTATTTTTTATATCGGCTCCAAGACTTACGTGGTGAACATAGGTTAGTTCTGCTCCAAGACAAAAGTTGTGGGTACTCGTGAGGCGGTTCTAACAAACACAAACAACCTATATTTGGAGCATCAATAAGAAAAAAAGACGAATTTCACCAGAAAAGTAACCGTTTCGGAGATATGAAACAATGCCCTTTGGTCGCGGCTTATCGTAATGATCAGAAACAGGTCCATATGTTTTAAACAGGTGCCATGCCATTCTCGAATATAGGTGTTATCCTGATGGCTGTGGCCATTATGACAGCCCGCCAAAATCTATATGTAGAGCACGACTGCACTGAAACTTAAGGGGAATGGGAACACCTGGCTGATTTTTCCGCCATTTTTCAAAGGGGACAAATTTCGGGACTTCCTATTCGCTTTTCTATGAGCCGTGTCCCACTGAAAAATGAGTCTACTCTTAAAGGAAAGAATTTGCTCCGCAGGAGCAAATTCTTTCCTTTAAGAGTTGACACCTATTGACATGGGGGCAAAATACTTTTGCAGGAGTTGCCTGTTCAGAAGGTGTTCCCATTCCCCTTAACATACTATTGCTTTTTAATCTAAAAATGACAGTTGTTGAGCCAGTACAAGGTGATAACGGTCGAATGCTAACTTGTATGAAGTTGGTTTATCAACAGTTAATTGCTCTATAACAACCCATTTAGCCTTGCATCCGTAACAGGGATGGGCAAACAGTATAGATCGGGATCCACCACCGTGTTATGCAGCGGCTGATCCGTGTCTACAATGTTTGTTTCAAATTCAGGAATGTATGTGAAACTTATCAAAAATAAAATAGCCAGACACCCCTCAAATTGCCAATGGACCTGATCCAAGCATTCCATTTATTGTAAGATGTGGGCTAAGGTCATTCTTATCATGGTATTGCAGATAGTGCAGAAACCTGCCCACTATTATTACTAGATTTGCCTTTTGTGCAGATCAACTTTTTCTTCTGCTCTTCATATTCTTCTTGCATATTTTTCTCCTCCTTTCCTTCTCAGCATTATCATTGCATCATCATTATCATCATCATCATCATCTCTCCGGATAGAGAGGAGCAATGAGGAAAATAAAGGGATACTTTCCAGTAACCTCTTCAGAAACCTCGTAGAAGCGATACAACTGAGATTCGGTGTCTCATCTGGGTCTGCACTGTTTATCAAGGCACCCTTGGGGTTCCCCGCATGCAATGGGTTAATGAAAATGTATCCAGAACTATATACAAGTAATTTGTATATGTAGTTTGATCCAGAAATACCAAAAATAATCTTCCCTTGACATCAGCACGTGTGTGCCTGCATGTGTTAATGCATGTATGACTGTGCCTGTATGCATGCGTGCATGTATGCGTGCATGCATGTGTGAGTGCAAGCCAACATGAGTGCATGCAGGCATGCGCTCACACATGCATGCATACATACACTCATGCAGGCATGCACTCACACATGCATTCACGCATGTATGTATGTATGTATGTATGTATGTATGTGTGTGTGTGTGTGTGTGTGTGTGTGTGTGTGTGTGTGTGTGTGTATGTATGTATGTATGTATGTATGTATGTATGTATGTATGTATGTCCCCCGCCCAAAGGGGTTGAAGAAATATATGGGCTGCATGATGCTTCCACGCAGAACTGAATCCGGCCCGCACACTAGTACTTGTAAACCGCTTAGAGGATCTAAGCCTGTCCAGGAACCGCGGTGCGAGGCGGACCGTCCATGCTAATAAACCCTATTGGTTTCATTGGGCGACAGGGCTTGAGATGTCATTTCATCTCAATGTCCGGTAAAGTCCCACAAAATTGGAATCAACGTCTCCAAAATGACCTTAACAATGTTGACGACGGGGACGTCAAACCTCAAATCAAACAAACAAACAAAATGTATGTATGTATGTATGTATGTATGTATGTATGTATTTATGTATGTATGTATGTATGTATGTATGTATGTATGTATGTATGTATGTATGTATGTATGTATGTATGTATGTATGTATGTATGTATGTATGTATGTATGTATGTATGTATGTATGTGCAAGTGTGTGTGCCTGCATGTGTACATGCATATATGAGTGTGACTGTATGCATGCATGTGTGCATGTATGCGTGAGTGCATGCCTGCATGAGTGTATGCACGATGCGGTTCTAACGAGTATACTCACAACCTATGTTTTGAACAGAAATAAGGATAATTTTTAACCCCTCTAAACCGCCGTTTTGTCGGCATCGGTAGCTCAGTCGAATGCGCATCTGACTGGTGATCAGGAGGTCGCGGGTTTGATACCTGCCAGGGTCGGCAACATTATTTCGTGGAGATTGATCATGAAATCTTTTCTACGGTAATTCTCTCCCGCTGATTCAAGGAGGGAAGTAGTCAGTTTCTTGCGAAGGAATGTGCACTATACTGGTTAACCGCTTACGTATAAATAAGTTCTGAAGATAGAGCCTTTGAAAGCAAAGAATACACCAAATTAACGAAAATAGCAGACTCGGTTTTATTGAGTCTGTTCATGACCAGTACTGAAAAGTGCAACACCGGCCACGCCCCTATAAGCCTGCCCAGGAGAAGTATGGATAGGTAAACTGACCGGCTCAAAAATGACCTAATAATAGTGTTGACTGGGCCGGTAAACTCCAATACAAAAAAAAAAGAAAGCAGTCTGAGGGACAGCCAAATGACGCGCCGCACTTTGTATCAAGGCTTCATCTTGTGACCTTCACCTGTGACTTGACCTTGAGCTGGCATGGTTTATTCATGGCTTCTGCACATCAGCTCAATGTGGGTTATATATCACAAACGTTTAATGAAAATCCTTCCAGGGGTAAAGGAGATATGGAACGGACACAAAAATTCAAAGTTTCAAACTCCTGACCCTCAACTGTGACCTTGACATTGAGCCTCATGGTTTAGTTATAGGTTCTGCACATCTGCTCAATGAGGGGGATATTTGACGAAAGATTAATGAAAATCGTTCCAGGGGTAGGGATAAAGGAGATATGGAACGGGCACAAAATTCAAAGTTTCAAATGCGTGACCTTCAACTGTGACCTTGACCTTGAGTCGGCATGGTTTATATATGTGTTATGCACATCAGCTCACTGGGGGACATTTGACCAACGTTTAATGAAAATCCTTTGAAGGGTAAAGGCGATATGGAACGGACACAAAATTCAAAGTTTCTAACTCGTGACCTTCCAATGTGACCTTTACCTGGTGTCGGCATGAATCATTTATGAACTCTGCATATGAGCTCACTGAGGGGGATAATTGATCAAAGTTTAATGAAAATCCTTTGAGGGGCAAAGGAGATATGGAACGGATACAACATTCAAAGTTTTAAACTCGTGACCTTCAAATGTGACCTTGACTTTGAGTCGACATGGTTCAATTATGAGTTCTGCACATCAGCTCAATGAGTGGGATAAGTGACCAAAGGTTAGTGAGAATCCTTGCAGGGGTAAAGGAGATATGGAACGGACACAACATTCAAAGTTTCAAACTCTTGACCTTCAAATGATACATTGACCTTCAGTCAGCATGGTTCATTTATGGGTTCTGCACATCAGCTAACTGGAAAGAATATTAGACCAAAGTTTAATGAAAATCCTTCACAGGTAGAGGAGATATGGAACGGACACAAAATTCAAAGTTTCAAATTCGTGACCTTCAACTGTGACCTTGACCCGGCATGGGTCATTTATGGGTTCTGCACATCAGCTCACTTAGACGAATAATTGACCAAAGTTTAATGAAAATCTGTCAAAGGGTTCTGACAGGAAATATGGAGCGGACAAAAAGAAAGTGTTACGGACAGGCAGACGGACGAACGGACGGATGGACAGATGAAGGCCATTCCTATAATCCCCGCTCCGCTTCGCGACGGGGGATTAAAAAAAAAAATAACCGCCATTTTACTATAGGTTTAAGGGGGTCAAATGTATTTAGGCGTGATTTTCGTGGTAGCTGGCTCACTTGTATCATTCATGTGAGGTAGCACATGACAAAACCTAAAATCAAAGCACCTTAGACTGTTAACACTTTTTATACCCCACCACACGATAGTGGCGGGGTATTATGTTATACCCTCCGGTGTCTGTCCGTCCGTCCGTTCGTCCGTCCGTATGTCCGTCCGTCCGTCCGCACCATTTCCGATCGATATCTTGAGTAATTTTTAACGATTTTTTTTCAAATTTTGCATACATGTATATATCGGGAATGAGTGGTATGGGATTGTTAATGGGCAAAATCCGTTAACATTTGACAGAGTTATGGCCCTTTTTAGTTCAAAATAAGGGGTTTTGGGGCGTTTCCGATCAATAACTTGAATATTTTTTCACGGATTTTCTTCAAATTTTGTATACACATTGGCATTGGGTATGAGTGGTTTGGGATTGTAAATGGGCAAAATACATTAACATTTAACGGAATTATGGTCGTTAAAAATTCCGATTAAATGGTTTTTGGGGACTTATTCCTTTACTATATGGAATATTTGGATGAAACTGCGCTGATGTATAAACGACCATAATAAGCAGGTTTTGTGTTGTGAATACACAAAATGCGTTAACATTTAACGAAAAATTGGTCGTTAACAATTTCCATTAAATAGTTTCTGCGCATTTATTCCTTTAATTTAAGAAATATATTGATAATCACTGCCAGTGTAGTGGTTAGAGTGCTGGACGACAAATCCTATTGTTGACTATGAATCTGAGGGGTGTGAGTTCAAATCTCCGTCGAGGAATGGAATTTTTTTTTTTTTTTTCGTTTTTTCTTTTTTTTTTTTGTGTGTGTTCTTTTTTCTTTTTCTTTCTTTTTCATTTTGACAATGAATTTATTTATTTTTTTTAATTTTCCTCATATTTGGTTTTTCATTCCTTTTTTTTCCCTTTTTTTTCACCCGTTTCTTCTTTTTGTTATACCCCATCACACAATAGTGCTGGGATATTACAATATACCCTCCGGTGTCTGTCCGTCCGTCCGTCCCCACCATTTCCAACCAATAACAAAATTAATTGTGCTATGAATCTGAGGGGCGTGAGTTCAAACCCCCGTGGAGGAATGGAATTTTCTTTTTTTTTTCCTTTTTTTCTCGTTTTTTCTTTTCTTTTTTTCCCGTTTATTTTTCTTTTCTTTCTTTTTGCAATGAATTTTTTTTTTTCGGTTTTTTTTTTTTCTCATTTTTTGTTTTTCATTCCTTTTTTTTTTTTTTCCTTTTCTTCTTTTTGTTATACCCCATTACACGATAGTGCTGGGATATTATAATATACCCTCCGGTGTCTGTCCGTCCGTCCGTCCGTCCGTCTGTCCGTCCGTCCATCCCCACCATTTCCGACCGATAACTTGATTAATTTTTCACATTTTTTTTTTCAAATTGTGCCTACATGTTTATATCGGGAATGACTTTTTTTTCTCTTCTTTTTGTTATACCCAATCACACGATAGTGCTGGGGTATTATAATATACCCTCCGGTGTCTGTCCGTTCGTCCGTCCATCCACACCATTTCCGACCGATAACTTGATTAATTTCTCACAATTTTTTTTTGGAGTTTGCGATCAATAACTTAAGAATCTTTTCATGGATTTTCTTCAAATTTTAAAACACTAAAGGACACATATTATTGCCAAGGACAGTCACTCTGCTTTTCTGGTTATTGTATTATCTGCCCTTTTGATATACATGTATGTAGTTCCTTTACTATATTGAATGCCTTAGTGAAGTTTTACAGATAACTATAACACTTAAAAGTACCACTATTATGGGCAAGGCTATAACCATATTATCTTGCAGTGGTGGGGTATCATGCAGTGTTAGCGTGCTTTTATTTAACCCTTGCTTTCCAGTACTCAACACGAAAACACGCCTATATAATTTTGACCCCATTGAAACCCACTTTTATATAGTAAAACTGGAGTTTATAGGGGCGTACCTATTTTTTTCTTATTTCTGCTCTAAAATAAAGATTGTGGTTACTCGTTAGAACCGCCTCATTGAGGCGGTTATAACGAGTAGCACAATCTATATCTTGAGCAAAAAAAAAAAAAAAAAAGGAAAAAAATATCATTTTTGTTTGCATCTTTTCCTGCGGTAACGTTTACAATGTATTTGTATAGGCGTGTTTTTGTAATGTGTAAGCAAACAATGTAGACCCTTATTGGTGTGTTCTGTGGCGTCTTACCCTTAAATTCCTGTACTGTAAGCAAACAGTGTAGACCCTGATCAAGGACAGTGCTCTAAGGCAACTGATCTGGGTATACACTATTTGCCAAGCACGACCCACGATTCCTGTCCAGATTCGATACATAACCACATTATGCAACATGCTGACTTCACATTGCTTCCACGCAGAGCTGAAACCGACCCGCATATCAGTACTGGTAAACCACTTAGAGGATCTAAACATGCCCAGGCAAAGCGGTGCGAGTCTGACCGTCCATGCTTATAAACCCTATTGGGTTCATTGGACGGCAGGGCTTGAGATGTCATTTCATCTCAATGTCGGGTAAAAGTCCCATAAAATTGGAAGCAACGTCTCCAAAATGACATTTACAGTGCTGACGGGGACGTTAAACCTCAAATCAAATCAAACAAACAAACAAAATGCTGACCTGACGTTCACTTCTGATAGCCGGCTTTCTATAACGAACTTTCACTGTTGACAGCCGGAAAACTACATTGATAAAACTGAGTATTTAACCCTTATCTTGCTGAATATTCATTTAAGCCACACCCATTTCTGTCTATCAACCAATCAAATTACTTGATGTAATTTATTGCTACAAATTCATAAACTGAATGCCAAACAGTGTAGATCCTGATCAGATGGCTTCTTTTGAAGCCATCTGATCTGGATCTGCACTGTTTGCAAAGATAGGGGTTGTCGTGAACAGCAAGATAAGGGTTAACACACTGATATTGCAATATTTGATATGTTTACTTTATATATTTTTTATTCAAGATGTTATATTAATATATTTTAGTTAACAAGTTATTCAGGCTGTTTTATTACTAAAACGTCTCCAGATGCTGTATTTGTCCACTGAGTTGGTCTTTACCAAGTCACTAATAAAGGACTTACGTAGTGATATTACACAGCCTTTTCAAGGATTTGGTGATTATTTACATACATGTACATGTTTTTATTTTTCTGGTATAGTTTCCTTCTGAATAAGAATATACTAAAGCCTTTCCTATTGGTCTGTTTTATTAAATACGTGCAAGGGTATAGCTAGGATTTTGTAAACGCGAGTCCCAGATGCTTTGTCAAGACAAGAGGGCCATGATGGCCCTGGATCGCTCACCTGATCCGGGGAGGGCCAATATTGACCCCAGGGCTAAAATGTGCATAATGTTGAGGGAGGTGTAAAAAGGTGAAGCTTCATACCAAATATCAACAAAGGCTATAATTGGAACAATCTTGGCAAAGGTCCTGGGCCTTGCGGTTTCAGAGAAGAAGATTTTTTTAAAGATATTCCCTACATAAGCCTATGTAAAACCAAATGGCCCAAGAGCGGGGGCATTTTCGGCCTCCGGGCTATAATTTAAACAATCTTGATAGAGGTCCACTAGATGAAGCTTCACACCAAATATCAAAGACCTGGGCCTGGCTGTTTCAGGGAAGAAGATTTTCAAAGATTTTCTCTATATAAGTCTATGTAAAACCAAAGGGCCCCGGGACGGGGGCATTTGTGGCCCGGGGGCTATAATGTGAACAATCTTGGTAGAGGTCCACTAGATGAAGCTCCATACCAAATATCAAAGACATGGGCCTTGCAGTTTCGGAGAAGATTTTAAAAGATTTCCCTATATAATTCTATGTAAAACCAAAGGGTCTCGGGGCGGGGCATTTTTAGACCCAGCACTATAATTTGAACAATCTTTGTAGGGGTCCAGTAGATGAAATTTCACACCAAATATCAAAGACCTAGGCCTTGTGGGTTCACAGAAGAAGATTTTTAAAGATTTTCCCTATATAAGTCTATGTAAAACCAAAGGGCCCCGAGAAGGGGGCATTTTTGGTCCCAGCACTATAATTTGAACAATCTTGGTAGGGGTCCACTAGATGAAGCTCCATACCAAATATCAAAGACCTGGGCTTTGCGGTTTCAGAGTAGAAGATTTTTAAAGATTTTCCCTATTTAAGCCCATGTAAAACCAAAGGGCCCCGGAGCGGGGGCATTTTTGGCCCCAGGGCTATAATTTGAACAATCTTGGTAGCAGTCCACTAGATGTAGCTACATACCAAATATCAAAGACCTGGGCCTCGCGGTTTCAGAGAAGAAGATTTTTAAAGATTTTCCCTATATAAGCCCATGTAAAATCAAAGGGCCCCGGGGCG
This sequence comes from Lucinisca nassula, assembly GCA_963580285.1. Taxonomy (NCBI): domain Eukaryota; kingdom Metazoa; phylum Mollusca; class Bivalvia; order Lucinida; family Lucinidae; genus Lucinisca; species Lucinisca nassula. The sequence goes on from OY757010.1 coordinate 156,906,852, forward strand.
GGGGCATTTTTGGCACGAGTACTATAATTTGAACAATCTTGGTAGCGGTCCACTAGATGAAGCTTTATACCAAATAGCAAAGACCTGGGCCTTGCGGTTTCAGAGAAGAAGATTTTTAAATATTGTCTCTATATAAGCCCATGTAAAATCAAACGGCCCCGGGGCAGGGACATTTTTGGCCCGAGCACTATAATTTGAAAACCTTGGTAGCGGTCCACTAGATAAGGCTTCATACCAAATAGCAAAGACCTGGGCCTTGCAGTTTCAGAGAAGAAGATTTTTAAAGATTTTCCCTAGATAAGCCCATGTAAAACCAGAGGGCCCCGGGGCGGGGGCATTTTTGGCCCCAGCACTAAAATTTGAACAATCTTTGTAGGGGTCCACTAGATGAAGCTTCATACCACATATCAAAGACCTGGGCCTTGCGGTTTCAGAGAACAAGATTTTTTAAAGATTTTCCCTCTATAAGCCCATGTAAAACCAAAGGGCCTGGGGCGGGGGCATTTTTGGCCCCAGCACTGTAATTTGAACAATCTTGGTAGGGGTCCACTAGATGAAGCTACATACCACATATCAAAGACCTTGGCCTTGCGGTTTCAGAGAAGAAGATTTTTAAAGATTTTCCCTATATAAGCCTATGTAAAACCAAAGGGCCCCGGAGCGGGGGCATTTTGGCCCCAGCACTATAATTCGAACAATCTTGGTAGGGGTCCACTAGATGAAGCTTCATACCAAATATCAAAGACCTGGGCCTGTTGGTTTCAGAGAAGAAGATTTTTTAAATTGCCGGTGAAAAAAATCTACTTTTGGCTCCTGTGACCAAGATGTGCAACGGACCGGAACCATTTAAACAACTTTAAAAAACTTTGAAAGGGGACCCCCCCCCCCCCCCCCCAAGGATCATTCCTGTGAAGTTTGGTCAAAATCTGATCAGTGGTTTAGGAGGAGATGTCGTTTGACGGAATTCTTTACGCCCACATGCACGCACACACACACGCACTGACGACGGACGAAAAGTGATCACAAAAGCTCACCTTGTCACTACGTGACAGGTGAGCTAAAAAAAACTGTTAAAATATTGAATGAAAAACCTTCACATGAACTATTATAAGTCCTTATTATCATGGGCTGGTTGTGGGCTGGAGGGTATTATGGATCTAAACATTAATTCGCCATATAGTTTGGAAATTAATAGCTGCTAACAACATAAAAAAAACATTCTTTGTCTGTGACTTTGACCCTTGGTCATAGACAGGGATAGTAGTATGTGTATTAGTGAATACTACTGTAGACCTACATGTGTATACTTCTTATCAACCACAAAGGTTTAAACCAAATCCATCGTATGGAAAATATGAGCTGTTGAAATGATGTTAGAAACTGAAACTAAATAACTTTAACACACAATTTTTGAAGTTAATGACCTTGACCTTAAGGCCAAATAGAACTTGGACCTATACCTATCAGCATTCCAATTACGAAGTAAATCCATCATATGGTTTGGAAAATTTGAGGCATTTTTTAATATCATTGACATGATGCTTGGGGCATATAGTTTTCATTTCTCCATATGTGGTTAAAGCGTGGGAGCATGATTGCTCAGTGGTTAGTGCACTTGCCTCTGATGCTAGAGGTTCCGGGTTCGGTCCCGGGCGGCGGCGATAGGATTTCGGTGTCCGAACACGCTCCATTGGCATAATTTGCAGGGATGAATGTCATAAAGTGCACCGTCCTTCGGATTGGGACGATAACTGGAGGCCCCCTGTGCCGGGAGAACCATCCCCTGTGCAGGTTAAAGAACCCTACCGTAATTACATGGTTATTGTGTATGCTTTCATCCTGCAGCACCTGGAGTGTATGTAATGTACATCTGCGAGTAATGTGACCCATCGCAGTATCAGTAGAAAGAAAAGAAAGTACCTAGGTCTGTGTGTGTGTGTTATCCTGTAATCTCCGGTTAATGTATTTGTACCAGATAGAACCTGAACTTTTAAGAGCTCATATTTTCAAAACCATTTTAAAGATATAGGTGCAAAGTTTTATTTAGCAATATCCCTGCCCATGCACGGGGACTCAACATCAAGGTCACGGACTTAGAAAGACTCAGGTTATGGCATTTGTACCAGGCCGTTCCTGTACTTTTATGATGGATTTGGTTCATATTCTATATGATGATAGATATAGGTCCATAGTTTTATTCAGCTGTACCCATGCCCATGGCCTCAAGGTCAAGGTCATAGACAAAGAAATTTGTAATGTTAAAGTTCTTAAAGAGCTCATATTTTCCAAAGCATGGTGGATTTGGTTTATATTTGGTGCGATGATAGATACAGGTCCAAAGTGATATTCAGCAATACCCACACCCATGCACATGACCTCAAGGTCAAGGTCACAGACTTAGAGATATTTAATCTTAAAAGTCTTGTAAGAACGTATATTTTCCAAACAATACAATGGATTAACTTAATAGTTGATATGATGATAGATACTGGTCCAAAGTTTTATTCAGCCAAAGCCCCACCTATGACAACAGCCTTAAGGTCAAGTCACAGACTTAAAAAAATTTAATGCTGAAGGCTTTGTGAGCTCATATTTTCCAAACCATGTGATGAATTGGGTTCATATTTGGTATGATGATAGTTATTTGCTTAGTACTGTCCCTTAGTACTGTGACCTATTGCTTAGTACTGGTTTCCACCCAGGAAAAGGAAGCCCACATGGAAGATTAGTACTAATTTACCGAATGTGTTACCCTCTATTAATAAGGTTTATTATTATAATTATTATTATTAATTGTCCAACGGTTTAATTGGCAGTACCTCAACCTATGCCTTTGACCTCAAGGACACTTTACCGGGCAAGCTATCCTGCCTGATGACAGCTGCTGTTGCAACATGCTTTATCCCGAGTGAGGAGGGCCCCTGCGTGGGGTGGGCGGCATCTGTGTCATATTGACACATTACTTGTTTGTTTTTAATGAAAACTTTACCTTAAAAGACTTTCCTAAAGGTAATTTTTGACCTGCAAATTGTTATAAGTCACTTACACACCACACTTAAAAGTGACATATGAGTAAGTTGATTTCGTAAGGGATGCATAACTCTTGCCCTTAATTGGTTCTGTCATAGTTTACACAAAGGATGCACAGAAACCTATAACCAAAACGTCACAAGCCCATTACGAAAACACACCCGTAAGACATACATGTAGTACATTTTTCACATCTCCAATTGGCTACTTTTCAGACGAAAATCCGTGATGTTTTTTCTTATTTGTAGTCGGAACACAGGTTGTTGGTGCTCGGTAGAACTATAACGAGTACCGAAAACCTATGTCTTGGGAGTAGAAATAAGAAAAATAATGTGTACCTGCGTAAACCCGTTTTCTCTATATAAAATGGGGTTTAGGGGGTGTTCATTTCACGGACTTGTTCACGTCATGTAAAGCCAAATGGACAACCTCCTTCCCTACAAGAGCAGTCATCTGTCGATACGGATCTTCAGTTTGCAAAAGCCGCCGCCAAAGCCCATGACCTCAAGGTCAAGGGAGTTAGAAATTAACAAAACATGTGCATTAAACATGGCAGAATAAAGCCAACTGAAATTATTTTAGCCCGCAACGCTCACCCCCCCCCCCCCCCCCTCACACACACAGAGAGTAAAGTGTTTTCTGGCTGTTCCAAGTGGTTGTGGTTTATTACTGTCAATGTAATATGTCTTTGAATACATTTGAATATTTTTAATTTAGATAGCCATTTGGCTGTTTATAGCTGCCCTGGAGGAAGTCCTAGAAGAGCTATTGCACTACCCGCTTCAGCATCAGGGTTGGGATCAGCGTCGGCATCCACATTTACATTGAGGTTTTTAAACCTTTATCCTGCTGAACACGATATTTAACTCCGGGTATTTTTAAATAAAACATTTATACATAAATCATATAGGAACAGATCCACCACATGGTTTGGAAAAATAGAAATTACATGTACATACACATGTAGTTACACGTGATACTTGACCCCCCCCCCCACACACACACACACACCTTACAGGGTCTGGTGTCAGGGAATAACGTTTACCATATATATATGATAATATTCTAAAAATAAATGGTTGGCATAAGTGGTTGATGAGAAATAAACATAAAACTTTATAAATCTGTGTTGTAAAACTGTTTAGTTCACTTCCCGATGACCCGGTCAAGAGCAAAAATAAGATCTTTTATATCAGAAAAAAATATCTCTTACTACACTCTTATAATATAACGTCGCATCTTAATGTAATAATGCAATGTAATAAATTCTGTAATCTACTTAAATATGCAAATTAGTTAGACAGCCCCGTAACATTACATGTACGATGTCTTAAACGACGTCGCGTTTATTCGTGCTCATATATTATTGGATGTATTAAACTCATTGTGGAAGAGGGATAAATGCCCGGCACAGCCTCGCATTTTATCCCTTTTTCTCAACTCGTTTAATAAATTCAATAATACATGAACACTCATGCAAGATCCTCTATATATTCTTCATAAGTATTTATTTATTTACTTATTTATCTATTGAAGTTTCTGAAGCTGGCCTTGGTAGCTTAGTCAGGTGTGCGTCTGACTGGTGATCAGGAGGATGCGGGTTCAATACCTGCAGGGGTCGGCAACATTCTTTCCCGGAGACTGATCATGAAATCTTTTCAATGGTCATTATCTCCCTTCCGCTGATTCCAGAAGGGCAGATGTCAGTTTCTGGCGAAAGAATGTGCACTGTGCTGGTTAACCCCTTACATGTAAGCCTGCCCTGGAAAAGTTTGGGTAGGTAAACTGACCGGCTCAAAAATGACCTAAAATAGTGTTGACTGGGCCGTTAAACTACCATAGAAACAAACAAACATTTAAGTTTCCAGTCAGAAATTTACACAAAATTTAGAACCTTCATATTAGATAAGAATTACTCCCTAATAAAACAAGACTGGGCCCTTATATTCTTCAGAAGTATTTATTTAAATTCCTTTTTCGGCAATAACTTTTTTTTTATTTATGATCAACACATCATGCATCAACTTCTCGATAAGGACTCAGTCTCCAGAATGGTATACTATTGCCCTAATCAGAGGGACTTTTTACAATGTTTGAATTCTTCGATAAAAACTAAGACTAATTCTGTCACTCACTCTATCGAAATGTAAACAATTCGCTAGCCTTGTTTAAACGATATCTTTTTATTGTAAGATAATTTTTTATTCTTTTTATTGATTTTAACCATAACCTTTTGTTTGTATGATTTGAGGCTTAACGTCCCCGTCAACACTGTATAGGTCATTTTGGAGACGTTGCTTCCAATTTTGTGGGTTTTTTACCCAACATTGAGATGAAATGACATCTCAAGCGCTGTCGCCAAATGAAATCCAATAGGGCGTATATGCACTGGACGGCCTGACTCGCACCACTTCGCCTGGGCAGGCTTAGATCCTCTAATTGGTTTACCAGTACTCGTGTGCGGTCGGTTTCAGATCTGCGTGGAAGCATCATGCAGCCCATCTATTTCTTCAAGCCCCGATGGGCGGGGGCATCCATAACCTATTGATTAACATCTTTTACACTTATGTTTTTTCTACTAGATACCTGTTTAAACCAAATTATACCATATATAATTGATAATTTTCATTAGTTTATTTACATAATTTATTTATAACGTACAGAAGCTTTACATTTTGCATATTTTAAATTATTCATTTAAATATAAAATTCAAATAACTAAGCTGGCTGTAAATAGTGAACGTTCGCTAAGGGAACGTTTGCTAAGGGAATGTTCGCTATGGACAGCCGGCTGCTAGTAGCCACTTCCCAAATTAATGTGGCTTTGGTCTATAAATAACCATTTCCTAGATTTTCTACAAATCTGAGACTTTGGCACTGAAGTGTTTCTATGCTTAGTAACATTGAGTCGACTGAATAACCTTGGTACAAGGTCAAATAATAACCTTGACATTGAATACTCATACAGTTTCATCCACTTTCTTAGCTAACTGCATATACAGAGTTTCTGGGCACAGGCTGCAATAATTTCCGAAAAAAAAATACACAATTTAGACTTTTTCCCATGCAGAAGTCTATGTGAATAAATATGACCTTGGTGTAAAATAGCCTATGGTCACCCCAGTCATCATTTGAAAAAAATATGATGGGGCTGGGCCGAGTAACCAATGCTACATTCCAACTTTCCGGACAATCGGCCCTCTTGGTCCGGAGAAGATTTTGAAGGAGTTTTAACTTATATGGACATGCATATGATCAAACTCATATCAATTAATATTTATTTCCGTGTTCCTAAAATCCTGTATATGAAATTTGTTTATAAATGGCCCAGTGGTTTATGAGGAAAATAGTTTTAATTTTCATATCTGAATGTCGTTGGGCCAAGGTCAAAGAATGACCCTGACCTTGAATCTCATGTAGCTAACTACAGCTTCCAATTTTCAGATCATAGTCTGCAATAGTTTCAGAAAGATACGCAGTTTAGACTTTTTGCCATATAAAAGTCTATGTGGCCAAATTTGACCTTGGCGTAAAAATATGTCAAGATCATCCGAGGGTCATAATTTGAATAAACTACAATGGGTCCGCGTCCCCAGTGCTCAGACCAAGTTATATGACAATCAGCTCATTGATTCCGGAGAAAAATATTTAGAAGGGTTTTTACCTTATATGGGCATGATCTTTATCATATGACCTGGACCCCTCCTTTCATTCCCCTATACCATGAATGCTCCACTTGAAACTTGATTCAATCGGCCTAGTCCTTTAAGAGGAGAAGATGTTTGAAAATGTTGATATACAGAACAAACAGACAACAGACAACGGATACACTGCTCAAAACAATTAAAGGAGCAAACATTTGAGCCTGTAAAACATCACTTGGCAATTTTCAAACTCAAGGAAAGGCACTATTTTAAAGTGACATCTCTTAACAATGTTCATTAATGCAAAAGCCAAGAAGCAAGGTTCACGTGCAAAACAAGAATGTGAGCTACAGCATGGATACCCCTATAAAACGGCTGAAATTCGTATGGGGCGATTTGTTCAAAATTTGAGTTGGGGTCAGAAACATGTCAATCCTTCGGATATACGTTACTCTCGGCTTCATAATGACTTCATATGGTCTTAGGCGGTTCTTGGAAGAAGTTGATTTTTGTTTGATTTGAGGTTTAACGTCCCCGTCAACACTGTAAAGGTCATTTTGGAGACGTTGCTTCCAATTTTGTGGGACTTTTACCCGACATTGAGATGAAATGACATCTCAAGCCCTGTCGCCCAATGAAACCAATAGGGTTTATTAGCATGGACGGTCCGCCTCGCACCGCGGTTCCTGGACAGGCTTAGATCCTCTAAGCGGTTTACCAGTACTAGTGTGCGGGCCGGATTCAGCTTTGCGTGGAAGTATCATGCAGCCCATATATTTCCTTAAGCCCCTATGGGCGGGGGAGGTTGGAAGAAGTTGAGGTCGCTCAAGCTGTCGCTTTGCTTGAGGCTGGGTACACCCAAAGTATCGTTGCTGAAGGCTTGGATTTATCGAGAAGTGTTGTTGCCAGCCTATGGAGATGCTATCAGGATACGGGCGAGTTTACTCGACAAGAAGGGCAAGGCCGACACCCCATGACGTCACAAAGGGAAGAACAATATCTTCGTAATATAGCGCTACGAAATCGGCAGTACACGGCCAGAAGGCTACAAATCGATTTCCAGCATGCAATTGGTCAAAGGATATCCGATCAAACAATACATAACAGGTCACATGAAGGTGATCTGAGGGCCAAACGTCCGGCAAGAGGGCCTATTCTCCCCAGGCAACATCGCCAAGAACATCAGAACTGGCGATTGCAAGATTGCAAGGTTGGCAAAATGCCGGCAAATATGAGTATTTTCCTTGCCGGTGGCATTTACCGGTAAACACCGGCAAATACTGGAAAATACCGGCATATACTGGAAAATGGAATTGTCCACCCTGGACTTAAAACAAAACCATATACTCAGCAGGTGCATATTGGCAATTTCAGTGGAAGAGGTTACATTTTATTAAAATAGTTAAACTGTGGTATTTGTTACTATCTAATTTAATTATATGAAATGTAATTTAAGAAAAAAGGCCTATTTTGAACCTGCCAGTGGCCACATACTTTCACCTTTACTAATTGTTTAAACAAAGTCATATAAAACATGACATCCTTTAGTCCATCCTTGCCCCTGGCTATCCTGTGCTCTCTTGAATAAACAAGTCTTGAGAGTTGTTGTTTTAGGAATATAGTCCATATGCTCCACAGCTATTTACTGTGAAACTAAACTTTTTGACAATAGCAAAATGCTGTAACTATCCCAAAATTTGAAAACATGGTTATTCTGTACAAAAGTGTGTTTAAAAGATGCAGATTTGCTTCATCTGATAAGGTAAGTCAGTACAAAAACTAAGAATAATTGTTGCAAATGACAATTTTAAACCTAGTGCACAGGGGATTTTAATATTTTCAAAATTTGAGTCTTAGATTCACTTTTTGGCTGGTTCAACATGTTTTAATTGAGGAATATTTTATTCTGTAGGTGGGTAGCCTTATATAGATATTAACTTTTAACATTCTTTTACTCATTTAGTTCCATTATACTATTTTAATTCAAATTTGTAAAGATTTCTGCAGTATTTTTAAGCTAAAAAATTCAATTTGCCAGTATTTGCCATTTGATGAGTATTTTCCAGACCGGTAAATGCCACTGGTAAATACCGGGCGTGGAATTTGCCGCCCAACCTTGCAAGACTGGCGACAGTTCTGTTCACGGATGAAAGCGCAGATTTCACCTGAGTGCATGTGGTCGACGTGCGAGTCTGGAGACGACCCGGGGAATGATACGGGGACTGCAGCATTGCGGAAACAGACAGATATGGAGGGGGTTCAGTGATGGTATGGGGTGGAATTTCTTATGAAGGCCGAATGGACTTGTACGTGATAAACCGAGGTACATTGACTGCATTACGGTATCGAGATAAAATTCTAGACCCTATTTGAAGCCTTTCGCTGGGGCAATCGGTGACAATTTCATTCTGATGCAGGATAATGTGCGCCCCTATACTGTTAGAGTGTGCATGGATTACTTTAATTGTGAGACTATTGAAGTAATGGACTGGATGGCACGTTCTCCTGACTTAAACCCAATAGAACATGTGTGGGACATTCTCTACAGACGTATCTCACAAGGCGAACAGCCACCAATGACTATTCAAGAACTCACAAACATCCTTAGAATTGAGTGGGAAACACTAGCTTTACAAACTGTTCAAATTTGGTTCAAGCATGCCACGGCGATGACAGGAGTGTTGTGCTGTTCGAGGTGGCCATACACATTACTGACAGGAAAAAGTGACAGATTTGCGCATGCCTATGGCATTTGAAATCATCTGACGTAAAGACGGTGATTTCTCAAACATGTATGCAAATTCTTCCTTAACAGGTTACAGGCCGTAATTTGTGAACAGGTTGCCAATATTTGCCATTACCATGTTGCAGATAAAGTTATTCATCTTTCTGAATCGTTGTTTCATCATCATTATCCAACATCTTTATACTATTAGGAAATATGTGTTTGCTTCTTCAATTATTTTGAGCCGAGTATAAGCTCACCAATAAGCCTTTGGCTCAGGTGAGCTAACAAACCAACAAACAGTCAGGGCAAAAACAATATGTCCCCACTATTGCTATCGGGGACATAAAAATCACATATCACGTTAACACTTCCATGAAATGAACACCCTGTAAATCATACCTAACATATAGCAAAATTGGAATTTCGGGGGCATATATTATTTTTCTTATATTTTCTGTTCTAAGACGGTGGTTGATGGTACTGGTAATAAACACCTCAATTAGGTGGCTCTAACGAGCACGTACAACCTATGCATTGTGTACAAATAAGAATATTTTCTCAAATTTTCAACAGAAACTAAGCCATTTTGGAGATATGTTGTGGAAAAAGCCTGCAGTTATGTGTACGCTGATTTGACTCTCTGACAGAACACATATATCAAAGACATATTTTCACTTGCCACTCTCAATTAGACTACATTTCTAAGCTTTTCAATCACTGTCGTTTTCTACTTTGACTTCGACAAAGCCCTCTGCAAAATCATCAGAATCATCCCCGTCTTCATCACTTTCATCATCCCCAACATCGTCACTTTCACAATCCTGGTCATCACTATCATCACCAATATCATCATAACTATCATCCCCAATATCATCACCAATATCATCATCACTATCATAAGAATCAACGTCATCTTCTTCATCGACAACTGTCGATGTCTCTTTCAATTTCTTTGCCTTTCGTTCAACATATTCTGTCGCAATATAGTCACAGTCATGACTCCTTAACTTAGCTTGACTAGAAAATATTTCATCGCAGTCCTGACAGGTAAGGCTACCTTTCTCACTTAAGACCGTGTTTGATTTTCTACGACTTCGCAAGGAACTGCCTTCACTGGAATGTACTTTTAGGTGTCTATTAAGATGGTATTTCTTTCTAAAATCGTTCCCACAGATCTCACATTTAAAAGGCTTAACATTGCTATGTATCAGTAAATGATTTTGCAATGACCAAGAATTAGCAAAAGACCTATTACAAATTGTACAGAAAAATCTTTTTTCTCCAGTGTGTGTTCGTAGATGCCTTGTCAGATTGTAACCCTGCAGGAATGTCTGACCGCAAATAGCGCATGTATGCTTCTTGACCGTAGATTCATCTTCGTGTGTGACCATATGTTGAGTGAGGTGATGTCTGAGGGAAAACGAAGCTTTACAGACCCCACATATAAAGGCTCTCTCGCCAGTATGAACAAGCATGTGGTATTCCAGGTGTTGTTTCAGAGCAAAGGCTTTGTCACAAAGAGAGCAGATAAATTTACGACCATCACCTCTTACAACAACAGATTTGCCATTCACATACAGTGGAGCGTCATTTTCAACCTCCGCTGGATTTTCCCTATCACTATTCACTGCATTTTCATTCAGGAAAAAGGAGAGATATTCATCAACCCCAGGTATATCTTCTTCATTCAAAAACAAATTGCCATTTTCATCAGTTAAATCTTGGCAAGTTGGATCCTTCTCACCATCCACATGAAGAATAAGAGTTCTAAGTCTTTCATTACCATGATTTTCTGTCTCGTTTCCAGATGTGGATTGAGAGTCTGTCTGATCGGATATCAGCTGTATGTTTCCCCCTTTATCCATTGTAGTACTCTTTATTCATTCAGACAAGCACAACTCTTTGGTCTTATTTTAGCACTCAGCGGGGTCTTCTCTAACAAACAGCTAAGTCTTACGCTTAAGCGATTCTTGGCAGGTAAATGTACATCTGTCAGTAGACATATTCCTAATCCACGTACCATGTTAGTACAATTGCAACCTGAAAGTACAAACAGATTTGAGCCAGCGCATGACAAAATCTAAAAGTCTTGAGCGACCAGCGAAGACTCAGATCAGCCTGCGCATTCATGCAGTCTGATCAGAGTCTTCGCTGATCGCGTGTACCTTCTATAGGCTAATATATATGCAAAGAGACACAAGCATAAGGCCTTGTCATAGTGAATGGTACGCAGGTTGATTTGAGTCGGTGCTGGTCACATCAGTATTATTGTAGGTTTTGTTATGCGCCGGCTCAATTTTAAACATCACATTAACCCATTTTGTACCAGAAACCCCATAACGGGTACTCTGGCAATCAGTGCAGGCCCAGATCATACGCCGCAGAATGCGGCGTCTGATCAGGGTCAACACTGTTTGCAAAACGCTCAGCCATATTCAAAAGAAATTTTGAAGGAAAATACAACCTGTCACCCCTAAATTTTGAAATGGACTCCTGCTATATATAAGGTGGAAGATTCCATTTAGTACGAAAAGGGTTACAAACATCCTTGTAAAACCCACTTCACACTGAAAATAAATGGGTAACAAGAGTAAATCTTGTTCGACCTTCCGCGTCTAGTTGTTTAAATATGTTCTATAAAAGGGTTATCCTTTGGAAGCTAGGATTACACAACAGAACTGGAAAATATGAAGTGTACATCTTTTCTGGGCCAGACTAGCTAGTTTCGGCCAATTAGTAGGACTCACCAGTGACCCTCAAATATTTTCTAAAATTTATATCACAATGGAATCAATGATCCCAAAGGACAAGAAAATATAGACTACACTATGATGTAGGGCGGGAGACTTTTTACGGCCGCCACACATTCCCAGACACCAGCTGTAGTGACGTTAAATATGTTCTATAAAAGGGTTATCCTTTGGAAATGTTAAGTAATAAATTATGGAAATGTACATCATGAATTTGACTATCAAATTAAAGATAAAGATGGAAACATGCAGACTTTACCAGTAGATACTAAAGAAAACGACCTTGGTATATGGTTTAAGAATAACCTGAAGTTTGATGAGCATATCAACTATATGGTGAATACAGCCAATAGACTTGTAGGGTTAATCAAGAAAACTTTTAAGGTACTTGATAAGAGCTCATTCTTGATTTTATACAAAAGCCTTATAAGGTCAATACTTGACTATGGTGGAAGTGTCTATAACCCATACACAAAGAAAAACATACAGTTTTGTTTGTTTGATTTGAGGTTTAACGTCCCCGTCAACACTGTAAAGGTAATTTTGGAGACGTTGCTTCCAATTTTTAGGGACTGTTACCCGACATTGAGATGAAATCACATCTCATGCCCTGTCGCCCAGTAGGGTTTATTAGCATGGACAGTCCACCTCGCACCGCGGTTACTGGACAGGCTGTAAAAGGTCTCCCCGTACATGCATTTAATGCTCTTATTTTTCCAATCCTCAGGGATTGCTTATGCAATTGCTTTTCACTGTTCCATCAATTGACATCCTTTAGATACCTGTTGAAGGTCATTTTTAAACCGATGTTCGTTCCTCGTTGTATAACAACTGCTTGTTTGACATCCCTGTACTTTAAGTAGACTAAGATGTTTTGTGGGCTTTTGTTGTACCTTCCTTCTATTCGAAGGAATCTTCTTCAGTAATTTTATATGCTGTTTTATTTATTTATTTAATAACCGGTATGAACACCGCTTTAGTTTTGACGGTATCACAACCTTATTAACCCAAATGAGTATCACAAATACATTTAAAATATCAATATCACCCCTTAGGTTACACTCTGCTTCTTCTGTACGGATTCCCCATTCTATTAAGAACTTTAATTCTATGTTGCCTTCGGTATTGGTTAGACCCTTAAATTTGTCTTCTGTAACTTCAGTTAATCTCAAGGGAGCAGGCAATACCAATGTTTTTTTTGGAGTAGTCTTCGTATAAGACTATCTCCTCTCAAATCGCCCATCCTCGAAAATATACTAATCCGTGGAATGTATCCTAGTATTTCTAAGTGCAATGCCAAGAGGTGCAGATGTTGTTCGCATTTAAGCACTGCGTCTACCGTTACTTCATCTGTAAACGGTAGACGCTTCTCTGTAGTTAACATGTCTGATTTGACATGACAGTCTTAAGATTTAATTTATCTAATTACTTGACGTGCTGCAAACTGTAATATCCAGTACGTCGGTCAAACTAACCGCATGCTTAAAACTAGGTTGAACGAGCATTATCGTAGAATGAGTAAGCCTAAGAAAACTGACACTTTCTTGTACCGTCACTTTCGACGTACAGGTCATTCTGTAAATAACATTGTTATACAACCAGTGGAAAAACTTTATTACGATGCAAATTCTACATCTAGATTCAAAATAATCAAAAGACATGAAGCTGAACTGAAATGGATTAAATTTTTACAGACCCCTTTTCCACTGGGATTTAATGACAACATTTATCATGAGGGTAATATTTCCAGAATGCCGGACTTTGATATTTTCCCACTCCTGGAATGTCGAAAACGCAGAACTAGATCTCACGGCACCAGGAAAATGGTAACTTTAAACGTAAATCACGTGCGTTTAAACGAAACAATACTAGACTGAAGTGACTGTCAATTATATTATTAAATCATGGACGCCACTCTATGCTTTCATTTTTAAGTTCATTACCCGTTTCTGTTTTACGTCTTCTGGACACCGAGACGAATAAATTCTACGATAGTTCTCATCAGTTTAAGATGCGGCTCTCTTAACTAGAGGCTATACTCAGCATACTCTCCGTCCTTACATTGATTCTGAAATTAATCATAAACGCCATTTCTTCAAAATATCCTTCTTTAATAAGGGTATGGATTTTATTGATTTGCCCAGTATCTTCCGTGAGAGATCGGTGCTTTCTTCAATTCCTGCTTATTTTCAAAATACTCAAACACCTATAATTTGCTATAAATATAACAAACCTGTTAGATCTATCATTTTTGATTTCAATAAACTTGTTTCAGATCTTGATATTGATACTGATACTCCTGATTCATGTGATTGTAAAAACTCAAAGTATTGCTATCCTGCTGCTGATCATGTAATTACTGGCAATTTGAAAATTATTCCTGATTCTAGGATAAGGAATATAATTTCTAACGGACCGAAATATCGGTTTCCTTCTAAAATTGATTTCAGTAAATGTAGAGATGAAATCGCTGCTTCCTTGAATGAATTCGGTAATCGATGGTGTAAGCGACAGTATGTTGAGCATAAAGCCCTTAAGGACTGGAAACTTAGCATTTTAAAACTAGTGAATAAACGCATTTCTTTCTATTCTCAAAATACATATTATTACCTCCTAAGCCCAAGACGTCTTTACGTCATCTTAAACTAGGTATTCAAGAATTTCATAAGAATTTTGTTTTGGCCCCTGCAGACAAGGCCGCTAACAACGTCGTCGTTGTGTGACGGCTCCACTATGTTAACACGCTTAAGCAGGAGCTGGGTGGTACTAAGGCCTATGAACTTCAGCCTTTAGCTGAAGAGAGAGCTATAGTAGATAAGCATGTCTTTCAGCCACAAAGTTTGCTGTGTGTGTTACCGAAGGCCAAGACAAGCTTCCTACCAAAACTTCATAAAAGACCTTACAAAGCACGGTTTATTGCAAATTCTAGCTTTTGCACTACCACTGAACTTTCTAAATTATTAACATCCTGTCTTTCATAGTGTAGTTTATATTTTCTTGTCCTTTGGGATCATTGATTCCATTGTGGAATTTTGAAAGTACTTGAGGGTCACTGATGAGGTCTAATTGGCCGAAACTAGCTAGTCTGGCCCAGAAAATATGTACACTCCATATTTTCCAGTTCTGTGGTGTATTCCTTGCTTCCAAAGGATAACCCTTTCTAGTACTTATTTACTGCTATTAAAACGCATGCAATTAAATATTGTGATAAAGTCTTTGAAAGATCAGGAAGAAATCTGTTTTGGTCTATAAAAAATTCGAATGAGGTTTTAAATAAATTGAAATCCAGACATTTTCGTGCTTCTAGTCTGTCTACTTACGATTTTTCCACTCTTTACACTACACTTCCTCATAATCTTATAAAAGAAAAGCTTAATGATTTAATTGAATGGGCTTTTCACTGAGAAGATTCTCTCTATATTGCATGTAATGTCAGAAATGCATTTTTCACTTCTAAACAGCAAAAGAAATATACACTTTGGTCATGTCAGAAAGTGTGTGATGCCCTCACCTTTCTACTTGACAATATTTATATTAGATTCGGTACTAAGTTATTTAGACAAATTGTGGGTATTCCGATGGGTACTAATTGCGCACCTCTTGTGGCTGATCTGTTCTTGTATTGTTATGAAAGAGACTTCATTTTGTCGCTTTCCATTGATAACCAATCTGAAATTATTGAAGCTTTTAGCTCCACTTCTAGATATTTAGATGATTTATTAAATATTGATAATACATATTTTGATGGTTTGATCAGTCAGATTTACCCCCTAGAACTTCAGTTAAATAAAGCAAATTCTTCTGATACCGAGGCCCCGTTTTTGGATTTACATCTATCTATTGTAGATGGATTTGTTTCGTGCAAAATTTATGATAAACGCGATGACTTTGATTTTGAGATTGTAAATTTTCCTTTTTTGGATGGTGATGTTCCTCGTGCGCCATCCTATGGCGTTTATATTTCGCAATTAATTCGATTTGCTAGAGTGTGTAGTCATGTAACTGACTTCAACACTCGTAATAAATTATTAACGGCTAAACTCCTTAATCAGGGTTATCGGTACCATAAACTACGCAAAGCCTTTTCAAAATTTTATAGACGACATTCTGATTTAATTTCAAAATTCAATATTGGACTTAAATCTCTTCTGCAACAAGGTCTATCGGAACCCGAATTTTATGGCCTCAGATTCTATGACGGCTCCAACGTAAAGAAAGGCTTATTGAGAATTAGAGAGATCTAATTCAAGGTAATGTTGGTTTGTGCCTGCTCTGTCTCTGGTCGGGCCCATCGGAGTCTAACTGTTGGTTTTCTTTTGCTCCAGCATTTCAGTGGTTTCTTGCTGTCGAGTCCTCACCGTTGTCTCACCTCTGTGGTTCTTTGATTTTTGTGTTCACGGGGATGTTACACTGATGAGTTAGGAGGCCTTCATGTGGACTGAACAAATTATTTGTCTAAATCGCGACGGAAGTAAGGGCGAGGATTGTGGCCACGTAAAATCGATTTAAGCCCCCCAGTGGAAATCTTCCACTGACCGTTCCAAGGCGGTTCTTCTGTGGCGATTTATTTATGTTGTTGTTTGTTACTTACTGTGTGTATCACTTGTGTCTTTTAATTTTGGATGGCCATATGGCCATTTTGTGGGAAAGTAACTGTCCTTATGGCATTCCTTTGTTTAGGTTTCCATTATGGTCTGGTCGCTTAATGTTTGTATTTCTTTCCCTTTGGTGTCTTTTATGGGTGGAGTAAGTTAATTGTATCAATTCCTGATCTTTGTTTTACTTCTACTTTAGATCCTCTAAGCGGTTTACCAGTACTAGTGTTCGGGCCAGATTCAGCTCTGCATGGAAGCATCATGCAGCCCATATATTTCGTCAAGCCCCTATGGGCGGGGGCAATAAAAACATATAGTTAATAGAGAATATTAAAAGGAGGTCAACTAAAATAGTATCAGAGCTACAAGGATTATCCTACTGTGAAAGACTGAAGTCGTTAAATCTTCCCACTATGCATTATAGGAGAAAGAGATATGATCTTATACAGCTGTACAAAATAATACATGGTAGGAAGACATAAAACCAGAAAAATTCGTACAATTTAATGACAATTGAACAAGAGGTCACATTTTCAGAATTACAAAACCGAGGAGTCGAAAGAACCTGAGGTTGAATAGTTTTCCAGTACGTTATATAAAAAAGTGAAACTCATTAAAATGAAGAAATAGTTTGTAGTGACAGTGTTGAAATTCAAAACCAGATTAGACAATGTTTTGTTGCCAGATAGATACAATCTGGCAGAAATATACTAATGATTCAGCCAGAACCAGCCAACCACCGGAACCGGAAAATACGGACTTTAGTATAGTAAACTGTTTAGAATCAGAATCAGAAATGTCACTGGTGACACGTGAAATGACATTCATACACCAGGACCTGTGATGTGGGAAGTTAGTCCCTAGCTCTAACCAAAGAGGTAAAATTAGCAACATAATCATCAGCACCTACAGCTGTCGAAATAATCGAACCGGGAAGGGCATTCCAATCTCTAATGGTTCTGGGGAAGAACGACTCTTTATAAATGTCAGTTCTTGCAGTAAGGGTCTGAAACGCCAACGAATGGTGATTTCTACAGTGGCTAGCTGGGGGAACAAGGTCATCTGTTGGAATGCTGGCAGCACCCTTTAGACCTTAATATAAAAGGATTAGCCTACTGTCTTTTCTCCTTTTCTTGAGAGACTCCCATTTTAATTTTCCAAGTATTCCAGTCATGCTCCCAGTTTCAAAGCAGTAATTGCCTGTTACAAATCTAGCAGCTCTATTCTGAACTTTCTCAATTTCATCGTTAAGGACCACTCCACTGGGGTCCCAGATACAACTACCATTTTCCAAGATTGGGCGAACAAGACCTTTATATGCTGCCTCTTTTACATCCTGAGGGCACTGATGAAGATTTCGCCTCAGGAAACCAAGCGTTCTATTTGCATTAGTACACATGTTGCTAATATGAGTATTCCATTTCAAGTTGTGTGAGACTGTCACTCCAAGGTATCTAATGGAGTCCTCATTCTCGAGGACCGTTCCCTCTAAGGTGTAAGAAGCCTCGACTTTATTAGATCTCTTCCTAGTTATCTGCATAACATTGCATTTAACTGGCTGAAATCTCATGCCCCATTTACGAGCCCAACATCCTAATCTATCTATGTTAGCCTGAAGTTTCACTGAGTCATCTGTATCTCTAATTTCCCGGTAACAAACACAGTCATCTGCGAACAGTCTTATTTCTGAGTCAATGTCAGTGGAAATATCATCGATGTACAGGGAGAACAAAAGTGGACCAAGAACGGTCCCTTGCGGGACTCCAGACAAAACTGGAGCCCACTCCGAAGATTCACCATTAACAACAACCCGCTGTTTTCTGTAGCAAAAAAAGAATCTATCCATTTGAAGGTCTTTCCCCCAATTCCATAGCCAAATAACTTAGATTTAAGTAGTTCATGAGGAGGGGTGTCAAAAGCCTTCTCGAAGTCCAGAATAAATGTGTGCACCTGTCCCCCTTTGTCCAAGATTTTTGCCCAGTCATTAATAACTGTGCTTAGCTGAGTTTCACAACTGTGCTTTTTCCTAAGTGCATGTTGTCTGTCTGACAAAAGTTTATGTTCGTCCAAGTGGGCCATGATGTTTGAGCAGACTATATGTTCCAGCAATTCACACAGAACACAAGTCAGAGATACAGGGCGATAATTACGGGCAAGAGCCCTATCGCCCTTTTTGAAGAGTGGACAGATGTTTGCAAAGAGCCATTCTTTGGGTATTTCATCCGTATCAAGAGACTGTTGAAACAAGTGTGCAAAAACTGGACCCAACTCATTTGCTACTTCCTTCAGGACTCTTGGATGAAGCTCCTCAGGTCCTAAGGCCTTACTGGGGTTTAAGCCTTGAAGTAACTTGATCACTCCTGCAGCTGTCACAACAATATTATTCATGAATGGGCCGACCTTCCAGTCAATGGAACCTCCGTGAACTCAGTTTTATTAAACACATCATTGAATTGACCAACTAGTTCCTCTGCCCCTTCAGAGTCTGATTCAGCAACCCCGTTCCCTCCTCTTTTATTAAGGGGTGGGATACCTTGCCTGTCTTTCTTCTGCCTATTGATATATCTGTAGAAGTCTCTGGGATTTGCCTTTACATCACCTACCAAGTTATTCGCATACAAATCATGCTGATTTTATTTTATATCAGTCTTGATTTCACTTCTCATGTTTTCAAATTTTGTCCGGAGTTTACCACTTCCCGTCTTTTTTGCCTTTGCATGAATCTTATTTCTTCTGCGAATTTTGATCAAGGGAATAGAAGATACAGACCTACTAGTTTTTGAGGGGATATGATTTTCGGCCAAAGTATGAATGAAAGAAGTTATCAAATCAAAATTCTCCTGTACAGACCGAGCATCTGAATAACCATATACGTATTTCTCCTTTGCAAATCTGAGTGCATCCTTCCTCATAGTTTCATAGTCACCTTTCTGATATGGGTACACCTTCCTCCGAGGTTTCTTTATTGGTGGGATGTGAATTTTTAAATATCCGAAGACAACATCGTGGTCAATTAGTTTATCTGGGGAATGAAAGTCTTCGAATTGTCCTGGCAAAGTCGTAAGGATCAGATCCAATGTGTTCTTATCACGAGTGGGGAAGTTTTTCAAGGCCATGATCATTTATAATGTCAATTAATATTTGTCCTTCCGACTGACTCAGCATTGTGCCTTGTTTGCTGAGCCTGTCGGGCCAAGCAATGTCTCTGAAGTTGAGGTCACCTAGAACATGTACAGCCGGGAGTTTTGTTGTTGTTGTTTTCCAGTTTCCAGGCCTAATACTGGCCACGGTTTTCCATGC
Organism: Lucinisca nassula; assembly: GCA_963580285.1. NCBI lineage: Eukaryota > Metazoa > Mollusca > Bivalvia > Lucinida > Lucinidae > Lucinisca > Lucinisca nassula. The sequence goes on from OY757010.1 coordinate 156,926,899, forward strand.
CTGAAAGGCCCGTTTTTGTAGCTTCAACCCTCATCCTGCTGAACAAGACACAACTATTACCTTTGCAAACAGTGTAGATCCAGATCTGAAGAAGCCATCTGATCAGGATCTACACTGTTTGTAATGCAGTTTGTGAAAATATCAAGTAATTTGGTGGACTTAAAGTCAGAAATGGGTGTGGGTAAATAAATTTATTCAGCAAGATAAGGGTTAAATAGTTTTTTAAACAGACAAAAGGAACAAAAAACAAAATCTAAAAAGTAGAAGTAAAACAAAGATCAGGAATTGGTACAATTAACTTACTCCACCCATAAAAGACACCAAAGGGAAAGAAATACAAACATTAAGCGACCAGACCATAATGGAAACCTAAACAAAGGAATGCCATAAGGACAGTTACTTTCCCACAAAATGGCCATATGGCCATCCAAAATTAAAAGACACAAGTGATACACACAGTAAGTAACAAACAACAACATAAATAAATCGCCACAGAAGAGCCACCTTGGAACGGTTAGTGGAAGATTTCCACTGGGGGGGGGGGGGCTTAAATCGATTTTACGTGGCCACAATCCTCGCCCTTACTTCTGTCGCGATTTAGACAAATAATTTGTTCAGTCCGCATGAAGGCCTCCTAACTCCGCATGAAGCCTGAAATCAAGAAAAATATCAAGCTCTAAAAGCCTGAAATCCTGCAAATGCCTGAAAAATATGAGGCCTGGGTTTCCCCGTGTCGCGGGTCGTCAGCTGGTGGGATCCCAGGGAACGAATCCATTCTGGCACTACACCATAGCCGTTCGGCGCTATCCCCATTCCACGTTGCCGGTGAATGGGGAGACCATCGCTCGGCTCCAGCCCCGTCCGTCCGTGTCTATCGTAAGTCCGCTGCAGTCGGTCCATTTTGTCTTCTACTCGACGTTATAATTTTTTGCTTGTCAATATGCATAAGCGTGTCAGAGCAGGAAAGGGTCAATTTTGATATTGGTATTTTAGTTTTTTTATTTTTTTTTATTTGATTTTTGTACATTTATGTGACGTATGTACATTTTTACATTGTTTGGTCTGTTTCCCCAGCTTGTTGAGTGGTCTATTTTTTAAGTATATATGCGGGCGGATGTGCTAACCCCGCCACGGACCTGTTTTGTTTGTTTTTCTTGTGCCTTAAAGGTGGTGTTGTCCGTTTTAGGGCAAGCCCACCCGCTCACAGGTGCTGGGGAGGACAGTTTTTGTACCTGCAAGATTAAGCTAGTGGTTTATATTTTGTGTTTTTTTTTTGTTTATCTGTACATACAATATGTAACATAATAACATGAAGTGCCGGCCTACGCCGTCTCGGGCTTGAATTCGTATTTATTTTGTTAGTGAGTGACTTCTATCGCGGAGGATGTGCAAAGTAGGTCAATTCCTTTTTATGCATTTGCCGTTTTAAGTTAAGAAAAAGTGATGCCTTCCTCGACGTAGGATGGCGCACTCTGCGGGACCATAAGTGGGTCAGTCGCCATGTTTGCATATCATTAACGCATCCTACGTGAAGGAAGGCACCATAGGAGGAAAGTGTATTCCTGCCTAGCCATTTGGAGACCCGAGACAACGTTTGCTGATCTCGTTTGTGGTGTTGTCCTTTTTGGGACAGGCCCATCCGCCCACAGTTGCTGGGAAGGACAATTTTTGTACCTGCAAGGTTGTGCTTGAAGATTATATTTGTGTGTGTGTGTGTTTTTTTTTGTTTTTGTTTATTCTGTACATACAACATATAACATAGTAACATGGTGTGTTGGCTTCCGCCGTCTCGGGCCCAAATTCGTATTTATTTTAGTTAGTGGGTGACCTTTACCGCGGAGGATGTGGAAAGTAGGTCAATCCCCTTTCATGCTTTTTCGTTTGAAGTTAAGAAAAAGTGATGCCCTCGTCGACGCAGGCCGGGAGTTTTTTACCCTTATGCTGCAATTTAATGCAATCCAGTTGGTCTTTAAACAACTGGAAGCTTTGGGTCGTACCATTTGGTGGTCGATACCAATTTGCTACGAAGTGGGAAGTTTTATTTGCAAAAACCTTAACCCAGACTGATTCGGTGTCATTTTCCAGTTCAATGAAAGGCATGTGAGGAATGTCTCTATGAATGAGCAACATCAACCCACTGCCATGAGAGTTCCTATCTTTTCTGTAGACAGAGTACTGACAAGTTTCAGGGAAGAGCTCAGATGTAGTAATTGAACTGTCAATCTTTGTTTCCTGAATAGCAACAATATGAGGTTGAGATGTATCGAGGAAAGCTAAAAGTTCAAGAATTTTTCCTCCAATTCCATTTATGTTTATACTGCAAACTTTCAAACCCATCACAAAATTTGACTTAGTTTCATCAGCAGTCGAAGATTTGCCTCTCTTATCCTCTGACAGAGGTTCAAACCTGTTTGGCTTACTCAGTTCTACATTTTCATCAAAGATTGAAAGAAGGAGTCTGAAAAGTTACAGACCCCACATTTTGGACATATCCAGTGGCAGCTTGAATTTACCAAAGTGCCATATTCTGCATCTGAAATGAAGGAACATTCAGTGTGTATCCACATTTCACATTGATCACACTGAACGGCTTTGTGGCCATTAAGGACAGCACCACTGCAAAGACCACAGTCTAGAGTGGACAGAGGGAGTAGATAAGCTCAAAAGAGCTTACAAGACAAGACGTGGAGTGCTTTGGTGCAGTGGTAGGGCATCGAATTTGTGATCGAGAGGTTGCGGGGTTCGAGTCTCACGCTGACCAAAGTGTTGTGTCCTTGAGCAAGGCACATCATCCACATTGCTTTAAAATAAAATAATTTAAAAAAGTACTGGTTACCACCCAGGAAATCCTGCTCGTAATGCTCAGATTTGAGCGAGTAGCAGACATAGGAGAGAAAAAAAGAAAAAAAAGAGTAAAGAATCAAGTATCAATGAATGCTTGGCCCGACAGGCTCAGCAAACAAGGCACAATGCTGAATCAGTCGGAAGGACAATTATTAATTGACATTATGAACGATCATGATCTTGAACAAATTGTTAACTTCCCCACTCGTGATTAGAACACATTGAATCTGATCCTCACGACTTTGCCAGGACAATTCGAAGACATTCATTCCCCAGATAAACTAAGTGGCCACGATGTTGTCTCCGAATATTTAAAAATTCACATCCCACCAATAAAGAAACCTCGGAGGAAGGTGTACTCATATCAGAAAGGTGACTATGAAACTATGAGGAAGGATGCACTCAGATTTGCAAAGGAGAATTACTTAAATGGTCATTCAGATGCTCGGTCTGTACAGGAGAATTTTGATTTGATAACTTCTTTCATTCATACTTCGGCCGAAAATCATATCCCCTCAAAAACTAGTAGGTCTGTATCTTCTATTCCCTGGATCACTCCAGAGATAAGAAGGAAAATTCGCAGAAGGGATAAGATTCATGCAAAGGCACAAAACACGGGAAGTGGTAAACTCCGGACAAAATTTGAAAACTTGAGACGTGAAATCAAGACTGATATAAAAATCAGCATGATTTGTTTGTGAATAACTTGGTAGGTGGTGTAAAGTCAAATCCCAGAGACTTCTACAGATATATTAATAGCCAGAAGAAAGACAGGCAAGGTATCCCGCCCCTTAATAAAAGAGGAGGGGACGGGGTTGCTGAATCAGACTCTGAAAGGGCAGAGGAACTAGTTGGTCAATTCAATGATGCGTTTAATAAAACTGAGTTCACGGAGGTTCCATTGACTGGAAGATCGGCCCCATTCATGAATAATATTGTTGTGACAGCTGCAGGAGTGATCAAGTTACTTCAAGGCTTAAACCCCAGTAAGGCCTTAGGACCTGATGAGCTTCATCCTAGAGTCCTGAAGGAACTAGCAAATGAGTTGGGTCCAGTTTTTGCACACTTGTTTCAACAGTCTCTTGATATGGATGAAATCCCCAAAGAATGGCTCTTAGCAAACATATGTCCACTCTTCAAAAAAGGAGATAGGGCTCTTGCCCGTAATTATCGCCCTGTGTCTCTGACTTGTGTTCTGTGTAAATTGCTGGAACATATAGTCTGCTCGAACATCATGGTCCACTTGGACGAACATAAACTTTTGTCAGACAGACAACATGCATTTAGGAAAAGGCACAGTTGTGAAACTCAGCTAAGCACAGTTATTAATGACTGGGCAAAAATCTTGGATAAAGGGGGACAGGTGGACACATTTATTCTGGACTTCGAGAAGGCTTTTGACACCCCTCCTCAGGAACTACTTAAATCTAAGTTATTTGGTTATGGAATTGGGGGAAAGACCCTCAAATGGATAGATTCCTTTCTTAACTACAGAAAACAGCGGGTTGTTGTTAATGGTGAATCTTCGGAGTGGGCTCCAGTTTTGTCTGGAGTCCCGCAAGGGACCGTTCTTGGTTCACTTTTGTTCTCCCTGTACATCAATGATATTTCCACTGGCATTGACTCAGAAATAAGACTGTTCGCAGATGACTGTGTTTGTTACCGGGAAATTATCAGAATCAGATCAGAATCAGAATTATTACTGGTGACACGTCAAATGACATTCATACACCAGGACCTGTGATATGGGAAGTTAGTCCCTAGCTCTAACCAAAGAGGTAAACTTAGCTACACAATCCTCAGCACCTTCAGCCGTCGAAATGATCGAATCGGGAAGGGCATTCCAATCTCTAATGGTTCGTGGGAAGAAAGATTCTTTATAAATGTCCGTTCTTGCAGTAAGGGTCTGAAACGTCATTGAATGGTGCTTTCTGCAGTGCCTAACTGGGGGAACAAGGTCATCTGTTGGAATGCTGGCAGCACCCTTTAGACCTTTGTATAAGAGTATGAGCATACTGTCTCTTCTCATTTTCTTGAGAGACTCCCATCTTAATTTTCCTAGAATTCCAGTCATACTCCCAGTTTCAAAGCAGTAATTTCCAGTTACAAATCTGGCAGCTCTATTCTGAACTTTTTCAATTTCTTCATTGAGGACTACTCCGCTTGGGTCCCAGATGCAACTACCATATTCCAAGATTGGGCGAACAAGTCCCCTGTATGCAGTCTCTTTCACATCCTGAGGACACTGATGAAGATTTCGCCTCAGGAAACCAAGTGTTCTATTCGCCTTTGTACACATGTTGCTAATGTGTGTATTCCATCTCAAATCATGAGTGACTGTCACACCATGGTACTTAATGGAATTCACATTTTCGAGGACCGTTCCCTCTAAAGTGTAAGAAGCCTCAATTTTATTAGATCTCTTCCTAGTTATCTGCCCGTCATGAATGACTGAAAAATTGTTGAAAGCGACGTTAAACCCGAATTCACACACATTCCTAGTTATCTGCATAATATTGCATTTAACTGGCTGAAATCTCATGCCCCATTTTCGGGCCCAACATCCTAATCTATCTATGTCAGCCTGAAGTTTCAGTGAGTCATCTGTATCTCTAATTTCCCGGTAACAAACACAGTCGTCTGCGAACAGTCTTATTTCTGAGTCAATGTCAGTGGAGATATCATTGATGTACAGAGAGAACAATAGAGGACAAAGAACAGTCCCTTGCGGGACTCCAGACAAAACTGGCGCCCATACTGAAGATTCACCATTTACAACAACCCGCTGTTTTCTGTAGCAAAGGAAGGAATCGATCCATTTTAGAGTCTTTCCTCCAATTCCATACCCAAATAATTTGGATTTAAGTAGATCATGCGGAGGGGTGTCAAAAGCCTTCTCGAAGTCCAGAATATATGTGTCCACTTGCCCCCCTTTGTACAGGATTTTTGCCCAATCATTAATAACCGTGCTCAGCTGAGTTTCGCAACTATGCCTTTTCCTAAATGCATGTTGTCTGTCTGACAAAAGTTTATGTTCATCCAAGTGGGCCATGATGTTTGAGCAAACTATGTTTTCAAGCAATTTACATGGAACACAGGTCAGTGACACCGGGCGATAATTTCGAGCAAGAGCCCTGTCCCCTTTTTGAAAAGTGGACAGATGTTCGCTAGTAGCCATTCTTTGGGAATTTCACCCATATTGAGAGATTGTTGGAAAAGATGAGCAAAAACTCGTTTGCTAGTTCCTTCAGGACTCTAGGATGAAGCTCATCAGGCCCTTAAGCTTTAGAAGGGTTCAAGCCTTTAAGTAACTTGATCACTCCTGTCGAGGATACAACAATATTTTCCATGAAAGGGGCCGATCTTTCAGTCAATGGGACCTCGTTGAACTCAGTTTTATTAAACGCATCATTGAATTGACCAACCATTTCCTCTGCCCTTTCAGAGTCCGATTCAGCGACCCCATTCCCTCCTCTTTTATTTAGGGGTGGAATACCTTGCCTATCTTTCTTCTGGCTATTGATATATCTGTAGAAGTCTCTTGAATTTGCCTTTACTTCACCTACCAAGTTATTAACATACAGATCATGCTGATTTTTGATGTCATTTTTGATTTCTCGTCTCAAGTTTTCAAATTTTGCTCTGAGTTTACCACTTCCCAACTTTTTTGCCGTAGCATGAATCTTATTTCTCCTCTGAATTTTTCTTCTTATTTCTGGTGTGATCCAAGGAATTGAGGATACAGACCTGCTAGTTTTGGAGGGGATATGATTTTCGGATGAAGCTTGAATGAAAGACTTTATCAGATCAAAGTTCTCCTGGACAGATCGAGCGTCTGAATGACCATTAAAGTATTTCTCTCTTGCAAATTTTAGGGCATCCTTCCTCATAGTTTCATAGTCACTCTTTTGATATAAGTACACCTTTCTACAGGTTTCTTTATGGGTGGTATGAAGATTTTCAAAAATCCAGAGACAATATCATGATCACTTAGTTTGTCCGGGGATTGAATATCCCCAAACTGTCCTGGCAAAGTTGTAAGAATCAAATCCAAAGTGTTTCCATCTCGAGATACAGATGACTCATTGAAACTTCAGGCTGACATAGATAGATTAGAATGTTGGGCACGTAAATGGGGCATGAGATTTCAGCCAGTTAAATGCAATATAATGCAGATAACGAGGAAGAGATCTTATAAATAAAAATCAAAAATTAGTTCCTTTAAGAGCAATGAAAAAATTCATAAGAAAGAAGATGGGTCATACTACGTAGTTTCGGCTAATAAACAGAGGTGTAAAATTTCCCTCAAACTTACTCGCCCTTATCGTCTAAATTTTTCACTTAGGTGCTAAAAATGAAGAAAAAGTAAGGTCAGTTTTGAAAACCTTACTCGCCCTGCCTTCAAACTTACTAGCAAATGCGAGCGGGCGAGTGGAATTTTACACCCCTGATAAAGCCTCATCAGTGACCCTGTAATGATCCGGCAACGACAGCCAGAGGAAACATACTGCAATTTTGCGAAATTCGAATAGGCAGTCGATTCAAAGACTGATATAAATCAAAACGGGATCCAAATAATTAAAAACCTGTCTAGAATATGGGTCTAAACCAATAATTTATTTCTGATTTCTCAGAATATTTACGCTGATCTCAAAGAACCAAAAGTAAAATATAAACTGCACTATGGTTGATGTACGGGGAGATGTTTGACGGCCGCCACACGGCACAACACCAGCTGCAGTGAAGGCAAATAAAAATCAAAAATTAGTTCCTTTAAGAGCAATGAAAAAATTCATAAGAAAGAAGATGGGTCATACTACGTAGTTTCGGCTAATAAAGCCTCATCAGTGACCCTGTAATGATCCGGCAACGACAGCCAGAGGAAACATACTGCAATTTTGCGAAATTCGAAAAGGCAGTCGATTCAAAGACTGATATAAATCAAAACGGGATCCAAATAATTAAAAACCTGTCTAGAATATGGGTCTAAACCAATAATTTATTTCTGATTTCTCAGAATATTTACGCTGATCTCAAAGAAACAAAAGTAAAATATAAACTGCACTATGGTTGATGTACGGGGAGACGTTTTACGGCCGCCACACGGCACAACACCAGCTGCAGTGAAGGCAAATAAAAATAAAAAATTAGTTCCTTTAAGAGCAATGAAAAAATTCATAAGAAAGAAGATGGGTCATACTACGTAGTTTCGGCTAATAAAGCCTCATCAGTAACCCTGTAATGATCCGGCAACGACAGCCAGAGGAAACATACTGCAATTTTGCGAAATTCGAATAGGCAGTCGATTCAAAGACTGATATAAATCAAAACGGGATCCAAATAATTAAAAACCTGTCTAGAATATGGGTCTAAACCAATAATTTATTTCTGATTTCTCAGAATATTTACGCTGATCTCAAAGAACCAAAAGTAAAATATAAACTGCACTATGGTTGATGTACGGGGAGACGTTTTACGGCCGCCACACGGCACAACACCAGCTGCAGTGAAGGCAAATAAAAATCAAAAATTAGTTCCTTTAAGAGCAATGAAAAAAATCATAAGTTGAGGGTTCTTACACCTTAGAGGGAACGGTCCTCGAGAATGTGGATTCCATTAAATACCTTGGAGTGACAATCTCACACAACTTGAGATGGAATACTCATATTAGCAACATGTGTACTAAGGCAAATAGAACACTTGGTTTCCTGAGGCAAAATCTTCATCAGTGCCCTCAGGATGTAAAGGAGGCAGCATATAAAGGTCTTGTTTGCCCAATCTTGGAATATGGTAGTTGTATCATCGACCATATGCACCCTCCATCACCCAATGCCATGAACCGTGAAACATTGTTTTTATCTGCTTTTAATCTCTACTTTACTAACACTGTTTTTACTTTCAATTCTCCTAAAATCTAATACTTTTTCTTCTATCACACTTTTCATTTTCTGGCACGCGCAGCTGCACATAATCCTCGCGAGAGCCTCAGAGGGTGCTGCAGGATATATAGATAGATAGTATCTGGGACCCCAGTGGAGTGGTCCTTAACGATGAAATTGAGAAAGTTCAGAATAGAGCTGCTAGATTTGTAACAGGCAATTAGTCAATTACTGCTTTGAAACTGGGAGCATGACTGGAATACTTGGAAAATTAAAATGGGAGTCTCTTAAGAAAAGGAGAAAAGACAGTAGGCTAATCCTTTTATACAAAGGTCTAAAGGGTGCTGCCAGCATTCCAACAGATGACCTTGCTTCCCCAGCCAGACACTGTAGAAATCACCATTCGTTGGCGTTTCAGACCCTTAGCGCAAGAACTGACATTTCTAAAGAGTCGTTCTTCCCCAGAACCATTAGATTGGAATACCCTTCCCGATTTGATTATTTCGACAGCTGAAGGTGCTGATGATTGTGTAGATAAATTTACCTCTTTGGTTAGAGCTAGGGACTAACTTCCCACATCACAGGTCCTGGTGTATGAATGTCATTTGACGTGTCACCAGTAACAATCCTGATTCTGATCATAGATTGTCAAAACGATGTCGCTACCTGCCAGCCTGCGGCTACACCATTTCTCATTCAAGGCACTTTCGTGCGGTCTAGTGGTTAAGCGATCCCCAAATGCTAGGGGTTATGTCAATGGTTTGGTCTCTTGTACAAATTCTTCTTTTAAAAGAGTGTTTGCACTTTGGTTCTTCTTTTTTTTTCTTTTTTTTTTTTTTTGGACAATCAATCTTTCTGTCCAAAAGGTGAACTCCAAGAAAAACTGCGCAAAGTATAGCTGCAACTGTATATGTATATCCCTACGAATGATGCGTTTAATAACCGGATCGGACCTTACGACCGGAACGGGGCGGGTCCACAGAAACACCCCAAACCACCCCAATATCAGAATCAGAATGTAAATGACATTCATACACCCAATACGCACCAAACCACCCAAAACACAATAAAAAAAACCCAAACCACTTCCGTAGGGTTGGTTAGGGTCTACTAATGAATGTTGGTTTGTTGAAGTCATATATGATAAGTTTGGGATTACTGGGTAGAGCACAGTATACTGGGAGCGCTTTGGTGCAGTGGTAGCGCATCGGATTTGTGATCGAGAGGTTCCGGGTTCGAGCCTCACGCTGACCAAAGTGTTGTGTCCTTGAGCAAGGCACTTCATCCACATTGCTTAAAAAATAAAATAATAAAAAAAGTACTGGTTACCACCCAGGAAATCCTGCTCGTAATGCTCAGATGTGAGCGAGTAGCAGTAATAGGAGAACAAAAAAAAATGGAAAAAGTTCGAAGACGCAAGCGACTTGACTGGTTTATATTTCTATAAATAACAATATATTAAAAAATTGGTCACAAAATAATCAAGCAACATTTGATTAATAAACTGTCAGAAACAAACATGAAAATTAACGAGCAAACATCGACAGAGCTTATTATTTATCGAATGACCCATTTCCTAGTCATTTTCAAAATGGCATTTAATTATAAGTTCGAGGATGCAGTTGTCATGTCTATCTATCTTCTAATACTGAGTCAGTCATATCTGGCCATTACCTCAGTTGATTGGGTGGCTAAATTTAGAATTTAGCTGAAAAAAGAGAGAGAGAGAGAGAGAGAGAGAGAGGCACTGGATGCGTCCTTAAAACTATTTACAATCTGCATAACAGAGGTATCCTAAAACGCATACCTCTGAGTCTCAATCTTACACTGGAGGATTGTGGCCACGTAAAATCGATTTAAGCCCCCCCCCCCCCCCCCCCCCCCCCGCCCCAAGTGGAAATCTTTCCACTGACCGTTCCAAGGCGGTTCTTCTGTGGCGGTTTATTTATGATATTGTTTGTTACTTACTGTGTGTATCACTTGTGTCTTTTTATTTTGGATGGCCATATGGCCATTTTGTGGGAAAGTAATTGTCCTTATGGCCTTCCTTTGTTAAGGTTTCCATTATGGTCTGGTCGCTTAATGTTTGTGTTTCTTTCCCTTTGGTGTCTTTGATGGGTGGAGTAAGTTAATTGTATCAAATCCTGATCTTTGTTTTACTTCTACTTTTAAACTCTTCTGCGGACTTGGCATTCACCGCAGAGGAGGGAAGACTATTCCATTGGGGAATAGTTCTAGGAAAGAACGAGTTCTTCAGGGCATCACTATAGGACTGGTATCTACGATATTGTGAGTCGTTTACTTTTGATGCCATTGTTTGGGTCGACACTGTTACAGGGGTCAAGTACCTATCTTTATCAATAGACACTGAATCAGAGTGTATCTTGTAGAAGAAGGTTAAAGAGGACTGCTCACGACGGGCCTCCAGGGACGGCCACTCTAGCTCATTAAGCATGTCACCGACGCTACTTCTATTTCGTCATCGCCTACAGGTCCATCGAGCAGCTGTCCTCTGCACCTTCTCCACCTGCTGAGTCTGAGTTTTAACATAGGGATGCACAGTGAAAAATGAACAAAATAAGGACAAATACGCAATGCGAATTTACACCAATACATACTGATACACTGGCAATACAGTACGTATTTACGTCCGTCTTGTGCGCAAATACGGAAATAATAAGCAACTGGTGTGACAAAGTTTACGCAACAAAACGCGTGCGTATTGGAGAACGTATTTTTGAAAAATACAGAAGAAATAAGCAGCGGATGCAACAAATGTTACGCAGCAAAATGTGTATGTATTGAAGGACGTATTGCTTAAAAATACAGAAAAAATACGCAGCTTGTGCGGCAAACCTTGCGCAAAAAAAACGCATGCATATTGGTTTATATATATTTGAAAAAATACGGAAAAATACGCTGGTGGTTTGACAAAAAATTCGGTTCGTGTTGACATGTGTATTTATGACAGAATAGAAAAGAAAAACTAGCCTGTCAGTTTCACGTTTTGCAGCCATTCGCATACGTATTGTTTATATGGATCACAGAAAGTAACTATACATGCATATTGTCCTAGCCTAGGCTGGGAATATTGTACTTTTAGGCCAAGATTTTGCAGAAACGTACATATTTTGTATATTATTTAAATACAATGCATGTCCGACAAGAATTTCACAGCAATATGATAATAGTCTACATGTAGACAAGGAACACCCAAAGATTCTTGGTTCATTCTGATTCAACATTACATCACGAAAACACGCCTATATGATTCTTACCCCCATGAACCCTCCTTTTATAAAATAAAACTGTGGTTTACAGGGGGTAAACCTTATTTTTCTTATTTCTGCTCTGAATTATAGATTGTCGGTAATCGTTAGAACCGCCTCATTGCGGTGGTTCTTACGTGTAGAACCGCCTCATTGCGACGGTTCTAATGTGTACTCACAATCTATATTTTGAGCAGAAATAAGGAAAATATCACAATTTTTCATTTAAAATTTTCGCTTTTATGTGGTAAAATTCACAATGTATTTGTACAGGCATGTTTGCGTAATGAATTCCAGAGTCAGGCCTACTAATGAAGCTGAAGCTATTAAACAACAAGAAGCAACCTCTAGCCCTTTCTTTATATGCGCAGCTTAGTAACGCCCCGTCAAGGAAGTTAACTCTGTTGTTGTCGACATTCTATTGTTAGGTTAGCTTGTCTAAGATTTCGGCGGTTAGCAATCGCCAACAAACGATCGAACTATTGGCTTGAAACCTGTCAATCAATTCTGGCGCAGGACTACTCCGGTTATAGCTGATATAACAGGGGTGCAGATTGCCTGCGGTCAAAAATCTTCAAGTTTCAGAGCCAATACACTATATCTGGCATGGGGTTACATTGAGGTTAACTGCATTTATTACATATTAAAATCCATTCCTGAAGTGAAAATGCTTTAACAATGGTTTCAAAAGATAGGTCTGGAGAAAATGTTGAAGTGACAATAATATGCCACATATGCAGGGTGTGACCTTCATTCTTTTCCCAAAGCCAAGTGTAGACTATGAAAATTGTAGGTTTAAAAGATTAAATAATGGAATAGTCTGTACTGTTTCGACTGATAGATTAAAATGACAATTTGATATAGTATCCACATTTTTCATCACTTTACAACCAATCTTTGATCAACGTCGAACTAACATCGATTCGATGTTTAGTTTGTTTGTTTGATTTGAAGTTTAACGTCCCTGTCAACACTGTAAATGTCATTTTGAAGACGTTGCTTCCAATTTCGTGGGACTTTTACCCGTCCTTGAGATGAAATGACATCTCAAGCCCTGCCGCCCAATAAAACCAATAGGGTTTATAAGCATGGACGGGCCGACTCTCACCGCGTTGTCTAGGCAGGCTTAGATCCTCTAAGCGGTTTACTAGTACTCGTGTGCGGGCTGGTTTCAGCTCTGCGTGGAAGCATCACATCACGTGAATAAGTGAATCTACCTAACCCCCACTATATATAGAGAAAACTGGGGTTTACGGGGTATACATTATTTTTTCTTATTTCTGATACAAGACATAGGTTGTGGGTACTCGTTAGAACCACCTCATTGACCGCCTGAACGAAGCGGTTCTAACGAGCACCCACAACCTATGTTTGCAGTTTTACTACCATGATACGCGCCGGAATTTGGAAGAAACGCCTGTAAAATGACCTAAATAATGTTTGCAGGGGTGTTAAATATCAAACCAAACAGCAGAAAAAGAAAAATAGTGTATACCCGCTTAAAGAGGGACCCCATTCTTCCAGTGTGAATATCAGACAGACACATTAATTACTCTCCGAACTGTCTGCACACCTCCCATGAGACTCATTGCTGGCCATAATTTACCTGCAAATGCCTGAGTTGTAAAATTAACTCACCACTGGTGTTATCTTCTAGGTTTTCAGAAAGTCAAAGGGGAACTTGAATAATATGAATACAATTTGCCCACTCTGTATAGCTACCATGTTCTTATTGATAACTTGAAGTGCAATATCATTCCATGATAATCGTATGACTATGTGTTACATACACACACACGCACGCACGCACATGCACGCCGATGGAGTGAGAGATCTTTAAATTAAAAGAAAAATAGAAACTTTGGCAATATACAACCTAATCAGCAAAAAACAACAAGGGTGCTGATCAGACTGCATGGATGTTCAGGTTGATCTTCAACTTTTTTTGGCGTTGAAACCACAAAAGCTTTTTTATATTAAGGTTATTATTCTATCACTTGTGTAACATACTGGTGAAAATCTTTTCAAACATAAATTGTAAGCGCTCGTCAAAACTGCGTAAACTAGGCGGTTGTCATGAGTACCCACAATCTAGGATTCCAAAACTCTTCGTAAATTTGGGCATAGGTACATTGTATGATTTGTGATGCATAGCATATCTTTAGAGCCATGTATGCTATTTTTTTTTAAGTTTATATATGGAATAGATGACATGTGTTTTTTTTTCTCTCTCTCTCTCTCTCTCTCTCTCTCTCTCTCTCTCTCTCTCTCTCTCTCTCTCTCTCTCTCTCTCTCTCTCTCTCTGATTATGTCCCTTTCATGAGATATGGCCCTTGTGAAATTTTTTGATGAAATCTCGTCGGCAATATAACTAAAAAAGTATCAAAGCTGCGCCTTGAAAGTTGATGAATGGATCTCACTTTAGCCATGTGAAGTATTACCTTTTCAACTAGGAGCACGCAGTGTTGGGGGCATAGTGTGTGCAAAAACTGGAGTATTCGGAGAAAAACCACCTGACCTTCCATTGCAGAACTTAGCGTCTCATGAATGGATTGGAAGTGATGGGTAGACATTACGCTAACACATCCGTACGACATAGTGCATTTTTCACATCTCCTCAATGGCTAGTTTTCAGATGAAAATCCCTGATATTTTTCGTATCTATACTGCAAATTTCTCTTAAAGTGGGGTTTATTGGGGTGGGGGTGGTGTTCACGTGATGTTGACATTGTAGGTACCGATCCGAGTCTTGAACACATCGTTTCATGATAGTTAACATTTCTGCCAAGTAATTTCAAAATTCATTCAGGAATAACTGAGTTAGTTGTTAACTAACCATTTTTAAACTTTGACCTCTACGTATGACCTTGGACCTCGATGTACTGACTGAGTCTTGTGCGCGAAACATCGTCTCATGATGGTTAACATTTCTGCAAAGTGATCCGGTAATAAATCAAAGCACTGAGAGTACTGCTGGGTCGATCGTCTCTGAGTGTAGGTTGGGAAAATAGTCCTGAGCTGAGAATCGAACTGTTCTTTAACTTGAGCTAGCACAGTAGATCTGATCAGACATCGCGTTATGTGGCGTCTGGTTATGTAGATTCTGTTTGCCAATGCCCAAGTGCACGAGCACAGTCCACCCGCGCCCACCTGTCGGGGCTTGAATAAATAGATTGGCTGTATGAAGCTTCCACGCAGAGCTGACAGTCCCGTAACATTGGAAGTGACGTCTCCAAATGACCTATACGTTCTTGACGGGGACGTTAAACCTTAAATCAAACAAACGAGCACAGTCCAGAAATTTCTTCTTACGCTGCGCTCTGACGTCTAAGGGTAGTACTTGGGTTTTGTTCAACAGAGTGGGGAGGGTGCAAACGCAGCCCCACCCATTTGTTGGAAATTATCTCAGATTCATGCAGTTTTTCCAACTCTGCAAAATACCTGAAATTCGCATCCTCAACCTGCCCCTTTTCAGAGTCTGCGTACGGCCCTGAATCATGTTCAAAACTGTTATTGCATACATACATGGCGAACAGTGCCGACCCTGATCAGAAGCAATATACTCTAAAGCCGATCTTGGTCTACGCTGTTTGTCTAAAAACGGTACCACCTATAAAGTCTGCGCGACTCATTTTTGCCATTAAACATTTCAGTGACGGGCCTCCGTGGCCTAGTGGTAAAGAGCGCTGACTCTTGATCATTAGGTCTCTTACCGCTTTGGTTCGAGCCTCGCTCGGGTCATATGGGAGACGCCAAGTTCTGCAACTGAAGGCCAGGTGGTTTTTCTCCGGGTACTCCGGTTTTCGCCCACCTCTGATTAACGATTGGCTCGATATGAGTGAAATGATCTTGAAAGGGCCGTAAAACCAAAACCAAAAAAAAAGAAAAAAAAAAAAAAAAAAAACACTTCGGGGCTCTAAAATTAAGACTTGGCATACATTTGTGTAACAGTTTAAAAATGGAGTTTCCGAAAGACGTCACGTGACAGTGTGGCCTGAATTAAGTTATTGTTTTTCTCTCATTACGAGAGCAACCTGGCAATTTATACTATTTCGTTTAAACCTCAAATGCCACTATTTAAGCAAACAGTGTAGTCCCTGTGCAACCGGCTGAGCAGACGCCACATTCCGCGGCGTCTGATCTGAGTATTATCCAGCACACGATTCCTGTCAAGACTATAGATAGCTCTTGTTAAAGCCTAGCCACTAGGTATTAAATGAATAATATGGAATTAAAATCATCTTTTGCATTAAAATGAACAGTGTATAAAAGTGTAGCTAGTCTAGTCTCTCTGGCTCAATTTTAACCTAAGATTTGAGACTCTACCAAATAGACTTGCCATTACTAAGAAGGTGATAAATTTTTAAACCAATAAAAAATACCAACCAAAAAATGATCAGACTTTTATTATCAAACTAGTAGCTAGTCTACTCTTGTTACATCGATAACAATAGCGCAACGTTTAAAGTTCTATTAATAAAACATAATATTGGTTTTCCCAAATCAGTGATGGTCACGTGGACAACTGCATGAATACCGTTTGCCATTTAGTAAATTTGGGCCGATCGTAAACCGATCGATCCAAAAAGCTATTGACTGAACACGAAAAATGACCTTTTTTGACATTTGACCACTGTGACCTTGACCATGGAGGTACCGACCTGGGTCTTGCGTGCGACAAATTGTCTCATGATGGTCAATATTGCTGCCAAGCTATTTTCAAATCCATCCAGCAATAGCAAAGGTATTAACAGGACACAAGAAAATACACTTTTCTTTACCTTTCACCTCTATGACCTTGACCTCGGGGGTACCGACCTGGGTCTTGCATACGACACATTCTCTCATGATGGTTAACATTTCAGCCAAGGAATTTCCAAATCCATCAAGAATAACAAAGATATTGACGGACGGACGGACGGGCAGTCGGACGGACAGCGCAATGTCATAATACATGTACTTCCTTTTTTCCATTTGTCGATTGATTTGATTGATTGATTCGAGGTATAACGTCCTCGTCGACACTGTAAATGTCATTTTGGAGACGTTGCTTCCAATTTTGTGGGACTTTTACCCGTCCTTGAGATGAAATGACATCTCAAGCCCTGTCGCCCAATGAAACCAATAGCGTTTTTAAGCATGGACGGACCGACTCGCACCGCTTTGCCTGGGCAGGCTTAGCAGTTTACCAGTATTCGTGTGCAGGTCGGATTCAGCTCTGCGTGGAAGCATCATGCAGCTCATCTATTTCTTCAAGCCCCGATGGGCGGGGGCCATATTGTCGATTGTATTTGAGTTTAACCCCCAATCAGCACTGTTTTAGGTAATTTCGGAGCCGGTCCGTTTACCTATCCACCTTTTTCCTGGACAGGCTTAAACGAAAGTGCATGTTAACCAGTACGGTGCATATTCTTTCGCAAGAAACTGACAACTGCCCTTCTTGAATCAGCGGAAAGGAGAGAATGGCCGTAGAAAAGATTCCATGATCAGTCCCTCGAAAGAATGTTGTCAGGTATCGAACCCGCGTCCTCCTGATCACCAGTCAGACGCGCATCCGACTGAGCTACCGAGGCCGGTTTTTTTTTTCAAAACTGGCGTATAAAAATCAAAGCACTGAGAAATCTGGTTGGTTGATTGTCCCTGAGTGTAGGTCGGAGAGATAGTCATGGACTGTGATTTAAAATGTTTCATTTAACCCTGAAATTCTCGATTTTAAGCAATTAGTGTCGATCTTGATCAGATGCCGCTTCTGTTGCGTCTGGTCTGGGTCAATGTTTGCCAAGTCAAACCTATGATTCTTAGATAACCCTCTTTCGCAACCCTCTGACCTCAAGGCGGCTACTGTAAAACCTGGTTTAGTGGCCACCTCTATTTAACAAGCAAACCTGTCTTAAGCAAGCATACCCTGGTTCCCAAAATAGGAAAATGCATTAAAATTCACCTGTATTAAGCAAGCAACTGTCCTAAGCAAGCACATTCTGATCATCTCTTTGGTGATCTCTCTCTCTCTCTCTCTCTCTCTCTCTCTCTCTCTTCTCTCTCTCTCTCTCTCTCTCTCTCTCTCTTCTCTTCTCTCTCTCTCTCCTCTCTCTCTCTCTCTCTCTCTCTTGTGACAAAGGATGACATATCCTGGCGACAATATGCATTCTTTCATATTTCCAAAACGGTTTCTTTACTGATTAAATATTGAGGCACTTTCCTTTACTCGTACAAATGTTTTGGGTTCTCGTACGAACCGCCTCATTGAATGCTCACCGTTGTGATACGGTTGATAGAAAAAGAAAATGCACTCACTCAGTAAAATGTCATTTATAGCGAACCTGTTACTGTTAACGTTCTCTCTCTCTCTCTCTCTCTCTCTCTCTCTCTCTCTCTCTCTCTCTCTCTCTTCTCTCTCTCTTCTCTCTCTCTCTCTCTCTTCGAGAGATCTAGAAATACTGTAAGACCAGGGAGGAAACCATTCTCACTAAAGCTGGGGTCAGTCTGGATGATCATAATCTACTCCTTTCGCATAAAGTATAGCTATTTAAGGGTTCGACGAAAGGCGTTCAAGCTAAGGATCCCTTTTCGAGCCTAAACGCAGAGACAATCAGCCATCCGATGCGTTTAGTAATTTGACTTCAAACGCTGGTAAGAAGAAGAAGAAGAAGAAGAAGAAGAAGAAGGAGGAGGCAGAGCTGCAAATGTGATATTGCGAGAAATCAGTTGTGTGTTACTCTATCTGCCATAGAGAGTTTAATAATTGAGAGCCCCCGGCCCATCGGGGCTTGAAGAAATAGATTGCGCTGCATGATGCTTCCACACAGAGCTGAAACCAAACGCATATATGAGTACTGGTAAACCATTAAGGTCTAAGCCTGCCGAGAGCAAAGTGGTGCGAGCCGCCCGTCCATGCACATATAATTTATTGGTTTGATTGGACGGCAAGGATTGAGATGTCATTTCATCTCAATATCGGGTAAAAATTCCCACAAAATTGGAAACATCGTCTCCGGAATGACTTTAATAGTGTTGACTGGGACGCTAAACCTCAAATCAAACAAAGCCAAACAAAGACTGAAAGTTTGTTAGATTAATTTTCATTGCACATTGAACTGATCATTACGGTAACACATATGCGCGGCATTTTCCACATCTCCAAAATGGCCACTTTTGATGAAAGCCCATGATATTTTTCTGCTAACATTTAATAAAGAGTACCCACGCCCAATTACAGAATACGAGAAAATAATAATGTTTATCCTTGTAAACCCCAGCAGGTGCCGGTCCCGGTAGCTAAGTCGGATGCGCGTCGGCAGCATTCTTTCATGGAGATTGATCATGAAATCTTTTTCTACGGTCATTCTCTCCCTTCCGCTGATTCAAGAAGGACAGTTATCAGTTTCTGGTGAAAGACTGTGCAGAGTAATGTGTAACTTTAAAATCTGGACTGGGACTTGTGTACTTAGACATTGTTCAAGCCTAGAGAACAGATTAGAGGTTCTAAGCCTGCCCAGGAAAAGTGGCACGAGTTGGCTTGTCCATGCGTATAAACCCTTTTGGTTGTATTTGGGCTTGAGATGATGACATTTCATCTCAATGTCTGGTAAACCCCTACAAAAATGGCATATGAAGTGTTAACAGAGAATTTAAATCTCAATTCAAACGAACAAATTGTTCAAGCCTACTCTCAGAATCAATTGCAGTTACATCATACATTTGGTTTAGAAGCCTCCGTGATGTAGTGGTTACGCTACCCGCCTTGTAAACCAGGGGTCGCAGGATCGATCCCGGGCTTCTCCAGACTTTCGGTTGAGTCCTTAAACCGAGGTCCCGTCTCCTATTACCTTAGCTGATGGTGTGGACGTAAGACTCAAACACTCACTCACTGATTTGAGGTTTAACATCCCCGTCAACATGTATAGGTCATTTTGGAGACGTTGCTTCTAATTTTGTGGGACATTTACCAGACACTGAAATAAAACGACATCTCAAGCCCTGTCGCCCAAAGAAACCAATAGGGTTTACAAGCATGGACAGTCAGACCCGCACCGCTTTGCCTGTGCAGGCTTAGATCTCTAAGTAGTTTACCAGTACTCGTGTGCGGTCGGTTTCAGCACAGCATGGAAGCATTATGCAGCCCATCCATTCCTCAAGCCCAGATGGGGCCAGGGCCGGTTACATCATAGAACCCCAAAAAGTGTAAACAAGTCGAAAATAATGTTAGCGAGCCGATGGGTGGGTAGGTTCCACTAGGAACAAGATTGAAATAAAGAATTTATGAGCATTAAAACACAAAATAGGAACCCGGAAGTAATTTTTTATTGTTGCATTCCCTCATGTTAGTTTTTACGTCCCACCAACAGATAAGTCATACGGCGACGGGACCTCGGTTTAAAGACTCATCCGTATTACGAAAACACGCCTATAAAAATACATTGCAAACTTAACCGACGAAAAAACGAATATATTAAGAAGAACAAGATGTGTTTGTGAAACACGAATATGTCCCAGGCATGGTCATTTTTTCTTCGAAGCTGATCACGGTTCAAGATGAAGGTCACAGGTCAAGATCAAGGTCACAGGTCAAGATTTTTTGTTTGAGTAGGAAGACATTGTCACAAGGAGCTCAATATAAAGTTTCGAACTCAACAGGGTCAAAAGATATGACTAATAATACTTTTATCTTTTGGTTGGATGTTGTCGGTGGTCGTCGTCGTCTGACGTCGTATGTCTTCTGACGTCAACAACTTTCAAACAACATCTTCAAATGACAACTCCTCCTGTACCCTTTGCCCAATTTCATTCAAACTTCACAGGAATGTTGGCTAGGTGTCTCCCTACCAAAATAGCAAAAATTGTCCAGATGGTCCCCAGAGCTAAAAATAGAAAAAAAAATTCAAACGAGCAACTCCTCCTGTACCCTATTCCCAATTTCATTGTAACTTCATAGGAATGTTGCTTTGGTAAACGTCTACCAAAAATAGCTTAAACGATCCCGCTTCAATGAACAAGATGACCACCAGAGCTAAAAACTAGAGAAACTATCAATAAAGGTGATGATTAATACCCCCGCCTCATACTTGATACAGAAAGCAAACATAAACAGTGTCCAACTGAGTCCAGTCAGGGGCAATAACTCCATTATGCTGGACAGATTCTCCTGAAATTTGCGTCTTGCACATCTACTTATCCTAGTGAATAAGTACGTCAAGTATCCATTGAATCCGACTGACAGTGAAGGAGGAGTTCAGCGGACAAATTTTTGCAGCAACCACTTTTCAGTGATTCAGGGGCAATAACTCCATAATTGTTGGACAGATTTTCCTGAAATTTGCGTCTTGCACATCTACTTATCCTAGTGAATAAGTATGCCAAGTATCCATTGAATCCGACTGATAGTGAAGGAGGAGTTCAGTGGACAAGATGTTTGCAAGCAAATCAGGGTCAAGAAAGTATGTTTCAAATTGATTCAGGGGCCATAACTCCGTAAATATAAAATTTGCGTCTTACAAATATACCCCTCCTTGTGAACAATTATGGCAAGTATAAATTGAATCCGACTCATAGTGAAGGAGGAGTTGAGCGGACATTGTTTTTAGCACATTTTTAACAAATCAAGGGCCATAACTCCGTAATTATGGGACAAACTTTAGTGAAATTTGCGTCTTGCACATCTACCCCTCCTGGTGAACAATTATGGCAAGTTTCAATTGAATCCGACTGATAGTGAAGGATAAGTTGAGCGGACAATGTTTTTAGCACATTTTTTTAGCAAATCAAGGGCCATAACTCCGTAATTATGGGACAAACTTTAGTGAAATTTGTGTCTTGCACATCTACCCCTCCTGGTGAATAATTATGGTAAGTATCAATTGAATCCAACTGATAGTGAAGGAGGAGTTGAGCGGACAAAATTTTGCAGGACAGACCACCCGACCGCCCGACAAACCAACCGACAGGCTGATTCCAGTATACCCCCTTCAAACTTCGTTTACGGGGGTATAAAAAGAAAATCATCGTAAATTTGCTTCAAACGCGAACTCCTTCTAAAGCCTTAGGCCAATGTGATTCAAACTTCATAGGAACGTTGCCTAGGTGACTCTCTATCAAAATAGCTAAACACGTTCCGCTCTGACAAACAAGATGACCACCAGAACTAAAAATAGAAAAATCTTGAAACGACAACTCTTCCTTTACCCTTGGGCCGATTTCATTCAAACTAATGCTAAGATAACCATCTACCGAAATAGCTAAAACGATTTTGCTCGGATGAACAAAATGACTGCAAGAGCTAAAAATAGAAAAACATCGTAAATTTGCTTTTAACGCGAACTCCTCCTAATCCCTTGGGCTAATTAGATTCAAACTTCCAAGGAATGTTGCCTTGATGACCCACAACCAAAATAGCCAAAATCGTTATGCTGTGACAAACAAGATGGTCGCTAGAGCTAAAAATAGAAAACAAATCTTCAAACGACAACTCCTCCTCTACCCTTGAGCCATTCATACAAACTTCGTAGGAATATAAATGACCTTCTACCAAAATAGCTTAAATGATCCCGTTCCGGTGAACAAAATGGCCACCAAAGCTAAAAATAGAAAACATTGTAAATTTGATTCAAGCCAGAACTCCTCCTAAACCATTCGGCCAATTTGATTCAAACTTTGCAGGAATGTTACCCAGGTGACTCCCTTTCAAAATTGCTAAAATCATTCCGCTCTAAGGAAAAAGATGGCCACCAGAGCCAAAAATAGAATGTACTAGAGACAGCGATACTCAGGTGAGCGAATCAGGGCCCTCTGGGCTCTCTTGTTCATTAGACCTACAACTGTTGACTGGGTGGTAAAACCACAACACACATATTGAGGCGGTTATAAAAAGTACCAACAATCAATTTTTAGCAGAAATTTTCATAATTACACCAAACCTTAAGAGCCTTACCTGAGCAGTTTCGGGATATTTTGCTCACAAGCTTTCCCTGTGTTAAAATACCAAAGTCCAATGCCGGAGGCTGCCATACTATAAGCCCCCCCCCCCCCCCCCCCCCACCCAGAGCCGTCGACTCAGGTGAGCTAAAAGCTTCATGCGGATGCAGATGACAGATGCCGTCAAGGCCAGAAATTACCCCACCCCACCACCACGGCAGCTCCTGCAGGGAGCACAATGAGCCAAGACAGCAAACTCTACATGACTGTGTGCACAGTGAATATTGAAAATAGCCTGTACACGTTCACGTTTTGATCAAAGGCTTCACTTGACTTCTTCATGCTGACAATGAATACCCTTACCGGACTGTGCCCATGTGCAAGCTGATGTGTGGCTACAATTTGAAAAAGGTTGGTTGAGGTCCACTAGATGAACCTTCATACCAAAGATCTTGGCCTTCTGGTTTGAAACAAGGATATTTTCAAAGGTTTTCCCTGTATAAGTCTATGTTAAACAAGTGTGCACCGGCATGGACCCATCTTTTGAACCAGGGCTATAATTTGAACAATTTGACCTAGGCTTTGTGATTTCAGACAAGAGTGGGCCCGGGGCAGAGCCATTTTTGGTCCCAGGGCTATAATTTGAACGATCATGGTTGAGGTCCACTAACAAAGCTTCATATTAAATATCAAAGAACTAAGCCTTCTGGTTTCAGACAAGAAGATTTATTAAGATTTTCCCAATATAAGTACATGTAAAACCAGCGGGCCCAGGGGATTGGGCTTTTTGGCCCCAGGTCTGTAATTTGACAATCTTGATAGAGGTCCACTAGACGAAGCTTCATATCAAATATCAAATACCTGCTACTGCTGTTTTAGAGAAGAAGGCTTTTAAAGACATTTCCTATCTAAGTCTATGTTTAACAAAGGGGCCCGGGGCGGGGGCATTTTTTACCTCAGGGCTATGATTTGAACAATCTTGATAGAGGTCAACTACATGTAAATGAAGCTTCACACCAAATATCAAACACCTGGTCATTCTGTTTTCAGACGAGAAGTGTTTTAAAAAGGTTTCCCTATAAAAGTCTATGTAAAACCGGTGTACCCCGGGACGGTGGCAGTTTTGGCCCAAGGGACATCATTTGAAAATCTTGGTACAGGTCCATTAGACACAACTTCATACCAAATATCAAACACCTGGGCCTTCTGGTTTCAGACAAGAAGACTTTTAAAGGTTTTCCCCCATTTAAGTCTATGTAAAACCGGTAGGCCCTGGCGCCGGGGCATTTTTTGCCCCAGGGCTGTAAAGTGAACAATCTTGACAGAGGACAACTAGATACAACTTCATACTAATTATCAAACACCTGGGCCTTCTGGTTTCAGACAAGAAGATTTTTAAAGGTTTTCCCTATATAAGTCTATGTGGGTGGGTCTATTGGTGGGCCCCAGTGCGGGGGCATTTTTGGCCCAAGTGATATCATTTGAACAATCTTGGCAGAGGTCCACCAGATACAACTTCATACCAAATATCAAACACCTAGGCCTTCTGGTTTCAAAGAAGATTTTAAAAGATTTTTCCCTATATAAGCCTATGTAAAACTGATGGGACCCGGACCGGGGGCATTTTTGGCCCAAGGGCTATAATTTGAACATACTTGGTAGAGGTCGCATAGATGAAGCTTCATACCAAATAACAAAGTCCTGGGCCGTACGGTTTCAGAAAACAAGATTTCAGTAAAAAAAAAATCAATTTTTTGCTCCTGGGACCTAGATGTCCAACGGACCAAAATCGTTTGAACAACTTTGAAAGGAGACCACCTAAGGATAATTCCTGTGAAGTTTGGTCAAAATCCAATCAGTGGTTTAAAGAAATTGTTTACGCACGCCCGGACGCACGACGGACAAAAAGTGATCCTAAAAGCTCACGTCGTCACTACGTGACAGGTAGCTATTTACGAAGAGGGTTTAGAGATGAACCCCTAAGATGCCATGAAATAAATATATATCGGAAAATGTTGTCTGTTGCATCTTCTTGCAGGTTTTGCATCCTGGCAAACTGTGTGGACCCTGATCAGACTGTACCTCTAACAGCGTGGACATTGATCAGACTTCTCCTAGCATATTTTGCTTCTAATTTTTTACGTTTCCTTACCTAGGTCAATAGTTGCTAAATACAGTATTTGAGAGAGTCTACAATGTATGAATACAAAAGATTGAAATTATTATTACTGTCAGATTAACCTTAAACTGGAAATGGCTCTGCCCACTCAGGAAGAATTCATTTGGCAGAAGTGTGTGAATATATAGTAAATAATGCAATAACAGTTGAAAAAAGTCAGCTTGGTGTTCTGCTCTGAATCATGTTTTTAATGACAGATTCCATCTGTCTATTCTTGCTGTGCTGCACGTTTAAAGTAATTCAGGCTTTTTCTTCCGGCTTTGACCGCCATAGAAATATGAGTCCGCACAAAATGTAGTCCGGTTTGGCGCAGTAATCAAAATTGTACAAGCATATTAGTTATCCTGTAAGCGTAATACAAACTTTTGTAGCAGACGACTTGACGATTCAGCATTTCATATGAATCAGCTGCATCATGCGACGGGTTTGGCGATACCCAGATCAATGCGGCGTCTGCTCAGCAGTCTGCTCAGGTTTTACACTGTTTTCTATTAGTGCTGTCAATATTTAATCCTTAAAGACCAGCCTGCTGTTGGACCAGGTCAGCTGTAGACAAGAATATTAAAGACTTTCGAGGTCAAGTTTAGGTCAGTTACAACTTAGGTGTATATTGACTTTGCCTGGAGAAATTGAAAAGAAAGGCTGTCCCTTTCAACCCTGGAATATGGTACAGATACTTAGTGTATGTCCTGTGATATAATTCTAGGTGCCATATATTTAGCAGAATGGACGAGCCCAACTTCAGTGATGGAAGAGAGCACTCCAGAAACCAAGGGAAGTGAATAAATCAAAGCACTGACAACACTCATGCCGATTGTCTCTAATTGCAGGCTGGTCATGAACGGGGACTTGGACTGATTCGTTTAAACTTAAGATGTTAGTAACTAATGCAAAAAAGTGTAGAACAAGATCAGCACCGTGTTGTTTGGCTTTTGAACTGAGTTTACATTGTTTGCCAGATCCAACATTTGATTCATATGCAGATTCTACATTATCACTGTACCCAACACTGACAAACGACGCGGCTATGTTTGGGTTGACTGTTTGGCATTCAACCCGAAGTTGATAATAAGAAAAGCGCTTCAGTGCTAATGTCTACGTGACTATCACTGACTTGTCAGAATAACTTTTTGTCTCAGTGTAGAAAATAGCCGCAGTGAGATCGGGGTATTCCATAAGACGGAAGAGGGTTATCCTGGAATCATAGGGTGAGCTTGGCAAACAGTGTAGACCAAGATCAGACGCTGCCGAACGCGTCTTCTTATCAAAATCTTCACACTATTTGTTTGGAATTTCAGAGTTAAATGAAACAGTTTAAATCTCAGGCTGAGACAGCCCAGGCTTATTACTCCAACCTACACCCCACACTCTCAGTGCTTTGATTCTGAAACCAAACGATTACAACACACTTAGGCACCATGCCCTTAAGCTAAAAAGGTTAAATCAATCAACTGTGACGTCTGGTTACCAGTCCAGATCCTGTGCACCACTCTCACACCAGTAGGGATAGAAACTTTTGATGTGTAATGTAAGGACGTGCCTAGGAAAGGAGAAACTGCAATTTGTTCTCAAAAAAGCATTTAGTGAGAGCGTATTGCAACATTTTTCATTAAAGGATCGTAAGCGTGCCCCTGGACTGGTAGTAGCTGGTCGGAAAGCGGATGACGTTGACTCTGATTTTGGGTGCCACATGTGTGTGGTCTATCGTCTATTGGAGCAACATCTTTCTATATACAGAAGACGCTAGTGGACGTCGACGTAGCGGAAGACCGACGTCAGTACGTCAAGATCGATTCGACCGTCAGACGCATATGCGAAACAGATTTCCGCCGGCAGCTGCTACGTATACACTGTACCTGTAGATAAACAAGGGGTCTCAACTACCGACTAATAAGCACTGACACTGATCGTCGCCCTTATGCGATGCACGTTTGAGAGCAAGACATCCCTGTCGTGACCAAAGTTAACGCGTCGACATAGTACGGAACACTTACGCTAGTGCATGAAATACGTAAATTGGCGTCTAAGCGACTGACATATGCGTTTCAGTGACAAATCGCACTTCAGCGTGAATCACGCCGATTGTCGTTTCCGGGTGTTTCGACGTATAGGTGTAAGGTATGCCGAGGCGACGCGTGGGCGTGCGTAATAGAGCATGACATATCGGGTGAAATAAGGGTAACTGTGTGGCGAGCTATTGCGTGTAGTTAGCGAACGCAGCTTAGTGTCATTAAGAACATTCAAGATCATAGCTGAGACGTGGATTGAACAGCGAGACGTTACATCAATCAAGTGCTTCGGCCTCACATGGTTCCATTTATTTGTTTACGCTCAGAATCCGGGATATCTTATCCAGCAGGATTACGAGCGGGCTCATAGTGCTGTTCTTACTCAAAATGTGTTCAAGCCAATGGAATTCATGTACGGGACTAGCCAACCTTTCTCCTCCTATCTCTTTCCCATAGAGTATCTTTGGGTAGAGGTGTCCAATACCGACCAGACAAAAACTGTTACTTATGGACAGTAGCATTGTTAAAACTTGAAATTCTAATGTTTGGTTTTGAAAACGTAAATACCGGTAGTTTCTTTCAAAAATTTGAAACATCGAATGGTGTTTCATAATACCATCGGTCTATAGACATCTGCAAACATATCATATATTGGAATTTGCAGAACTACCTTTCTAAATTTTAAGCTCTTTTTAGGAAGGTTTTCTGTAAGTTTTCACAGTGTTATGATTTTCTCATAGAATCTGTCATTTCAGTGCCTTTGGCGCTTTGATTTATTTTGGTTGTACGACCCTTTCAAGATTGTTTCACTCAAATCGAGCCGATCTTTAATCAGAGGT
Organism: Lucinisca nassula; assembly: GCA_963580285.1. Classification (NCBI taxonomy): domain Eukaryota; kingdom Metazoa; phylum Mollusca; class Bivalvia; order Lucinida; family Lucinidae; genus Lucinisca; species Lucinisca nassula. Next base: position 156,954,826 of record OY757010.1, read on the forward strand.
TGGCGAAAACCGGAGTACCCCGAGAAAAACCACCTAACCTTCCGTTGCAGAACTTGACGTCTCACATGTGACCCGAGCGAGGCTCGAACCACAGCGGTGAGAGACCTAATGATCAAGAGTCGGCGCTTTTAACCACTAGGCCACGGAGGCCCGTTTCTGAATCATGTACATGTACTTTTATTTCGTGACTATTATATCTAAAGCATGATCTCACAAAGTGCTAGTAACTTATCCTGTCTAGGAACAGTGAAGGGAACTGACTGACCCAACATGACCTTAGCTGTTGACTGGGTATTGAAACAAAAACTGTATCAGAGAACCCTTTTATTCTGTTTATTCTGTTGCAGTGTGTTGGAGTTTATCTGACTTAATATCAGGGAACTTCAATTAAGAAGGGCAAGAGCTTATTCCCTACTGTTTAATTGCTTCAAGCCTAGCTGACACTAGAATTTACTAGAATTTAATGATGCATCAAAATGAGCTAAGAATCTGCCTACATGTACGAGTATAGTGCATCTTGCTTGGTTGAAGAAGAAGAAGAAGAAGAAGAAGAAGAAGAAGAGAGAGAGAGAGAGAGAGAGAGAGAGAGAGAGAGAGAGAGAGAGAGAGAGAGAGAGAGAGAGAGAAATCCAGATAAAAATAGGGGCTAAATTGCCCTTTATGAGACATTATCACTGTACTGGCTAAGAATGAAGTAAAATTTATTTATCTATTTATTTATTTTCGGTTTGTTCGTTTCATCTGAGGTTTAACGTCCCCGTCTACATTGTAAATGTCATTTTGAAGACGTTGCTTCCAATCTTGTGGGAATTTTACCAGACGTTGAGATGAAATGACATCTCAAGCCCTGTTGCCGAATGAAACCAATATGGACGCTCCGACTCGCACCGCTTTTCCTGGGCAGGCTTAGATCCTCTAAGCGGTTTTCCAGTATTCGTGTGCGGGTCGTATTTAGCTCTGCGTGGAAGCATCGTGCAGCCCATCTATTTCTTCAAGCCCCGATGGGCGGGGGCCTTATTTATTTTAAGTATAATGGCCCATTGCGAGGCGGTTGAAACCAGTACCCACAATCCATCTTTTTTGCCGAAATAAGAAAAATAATGTATACCCCTGTAAACCCCAGTTTTACTGTATACAAGAAAAACGCCAACTGGCATTATGGACGGGTTTTTAAAAAAGGTTTACCAAAAGGTAAACCGAAAAAGGTAAACCGGGACGCGGACGCCCGCCCGACCGCCCGCCCGCACGGACATCGCTATTCTAAAGGACGGAATTTTTCCTTGAAAACCCCCGTCCAAAAAGTGGAGTCAAAATTATATAGGCGTGCATTCCTGATGATAAAATGTATTCGCTAGATGGCAAACGGTGTAGAAGCCATCTGATCTGGACCTACATTGTTTGCAAAGGTAGACATTTTCGTGTTCAACGGGATAAGGACTAACAAAGGACACACAGACGCACAGAACCGTAGCAAAACAATATGTCTCCTCCACTTTCAGGGGAAGGGGCATAATAATAATAAAATAAATAAATAAATAAATAAATAAACTGTCAATGAAAAAAATGAACCTATAAATTCCGTCGTTGAGACTGATCTTGAAATCTTTTCCTAGTCATTGTTCCCTTCCTCTGATTCAAGAAGCGCTTCTGGTGAAAAGGATGTGTGCACGTATACTCAAAATAAATAAATAGATAAATAAACTTTACTTCTGTTATCGGCCCCGCCCATCGGGGCTGGCTGGATGATGTTTCCATGCAGAGCTGAAACCGACCCGCACACGAGTACTGGTAAACTGCTTATAGGATCTAAGCCTGCCCAGGCAAAGCGTTGCGAGTCGACCAGTCCATGCTTATAAACCCTATTGGTTTCATAATTGGGCGGCAGGGCTTGAGATGTCATTTCATCTCAATGTTGGGTAAAAGTCCTACAAAATTGGAAGCAACGTCTCCAAAATGACATTTACAGTGTTGACGGGGACGTTAAACCTCAAAATCAAACAAAATTACTTCTGTTACTCAGAGATATTCTTAGCCAATGGCCCAATGCAGTGATAATGTCTCCCAAAGGGCAATTAAGCCGCTATTTTCTTCAAGACCGACACTAGCTATCTAATTGCTTAATCAGTGGCATTCGAGAGAAATGGCCATTAATCTGACTTTAATATAATTTATGTTGTTGTACTGGTCAGTTGTAAGTTGATTTCTTACACAATGTTGCAATATGTAACTGATGTCAATGGCATGTACTTTGGTTTGTGTTTTACGACCCTTTCAAGATTATTTCACTCATATCGAGTCGATCGTTAATCAGAGGTGGGTGGAAACCAGATGCCCGGAGAAAAACCACCTGATCTTCCGTTGCAGAACTTGGCGTCTCGTACGTGACCCCAGCGAGGCTCGAACCCACAGCGGTGAAAGACCTAATGACTAAGAGTCAGCGAGGTATGTACAAGATAGCCTGCTCCCAACAAAACGACTAAATACTTTTTATATGTACATGTCTGGGCAAACAATGCAGACCCAGATCCGAGAGGAGCAGTATAAGGATCTGCATTCTTTGACATATGACGCCTATTCAAATATATTGGTAATATGTTTGCACCAAAATAAATAAATAAATAAATAAATAAAAATAGAATCAAACTTTTCAGATAAAAATCGTGATATTTTTCATGTTTCTGCTCGAAATACAGACCGTGGGCACTCGAGAGAATCGCCTCGGCGAGGCTGTTTTTATGACAACCCACAATCTATGTTTTTGAGATAAAAATCCTGATAGTTTTCATGTTTCTGCTCAAACCACAGACCGTGAACACTCAACAGAATCGCCTCGGTGAGGCTGTTTTTGCGATTACCCACAATCTATGTTTTTAAGCAGAAAAAGAAAAATAATGCTTATCCGAGTCAACTCCAGTTTTACTATTTCAAAATGGGGGTTAAGGGGTCAGAATTATATAGATGTACTCGTAATTTGTGACAATATACAGACCGCGAAGGTAAAGAAAATAAAAGCCAAAAAGTGAGCCAAGCCCCCCCCCCCCCCCCCTCCCCACCCCACACACCAAAAATAGCCGTTTTTTCGCTAACCCAACGACCCTGCTTCAGACACTGACTCTACTAGATTTATCAATAAAGAACAAAATAAAAATTAAAACACCAACCCTACCATTTTCAATATCCGATCCTACCCAGTGTGGTCTTTGCATTTTCCCATATTATTTTTGCGTTTTAAGTACATTTTTTTAGTTTTTGTCATACAGAGCTGACTTTTTTGAGCATTTAAAATGAATTATGATATACAATCCAAGTCTCAACATGACCACTTTATTGACAAAAAACATGTACAAAAACAAAAATACATAAAAAAATACAAGCCCGATCCTGTATTTTTCGAGGGAAAAAAAAATAATAAAAAAAAGTTTGTCGCACCTACTGACCAAACTTTTTTCAGCATGATAGTAGAAGCACAACTATGTTTTACGCCTAGGTCAAGATATCAAACACTTGTTCTTAAACATCGAGGCGGCTGCGTTTTTGTGATTGTCATATTTCAAATCCGCAAAACGCGTTTTTGTCACACACTCAATGCGTATTGTTTTTCAATAAGTCCATCTGCGTCAGCATGCATACGCAATGTGTATTGTTTATCGATACGCTCAATGCGTCTGCATGATTAAAACTTCACAATACGCGCATTGCGTATTCGTTTCATATACGCACAATGCTTTTGCACACGTAAACTTTGTCACACACGTATTTGCGTATTTTTGTTTATTTTGGCGACTTTTTCCTGTGATGCCAAACGGGTGATGCATATTCAAGTTGAGGGCGAACCAATGTTTTATATGCAACATCCTTTGTCTGTCTAGATGCAAAAGCCAAGCTCCGTCTAAGGAATCCTAAAGTTCTAGTTGCTTTAGATGTAATCTCAGAGATATGTTGACCCCAATCAAGATTGTCAGTGATGGTGATACCAAGATATTTGGCGGATTGAACATGCTCCAAAATTTGCTGGTGAAGTATGTAGTCAAACTTAATTTGCTTAATTTGCTTGACCGATGACCTGATATTATCGGGGAGATCATTCATGAAAAACAAGAAAAGGACCGGTTCAAGGACCGAACCTTGGGGGACTCCAGATAAAACAGGGACTGGATCAGACGCTTGGCCATCAAGTACAACTTGTTGTGAGCGCCCAGAGAGCCATGAGCTAATCCACCTATGTGTGGATCCTCTTATCCCATAGTACTCCAGTTTATGTAATAGCCTTCTGTGAGGTACCTTGTCAAAGGCCTTAGCGAAGTCCATGATGATCAAGTCAGTCTGTTTGTGGCCACGGTTTATGGCCCATCCAGATTGCTCACAATGTCATGGTAAAACTGAACAAGCTGCGTTTCGCAAATCCTTTGACTCTGGAAACCATGTTGACAGTCAGCAAGAATGCTCTCAAAGGCTAAGTGCTTGTTGATGTTGATTACTAATATATGCTCCAGGGTTTTGCAACAGATGCATGTTAGCGACACTGGTCTATAATTTGCTGCATCATATTTTTCCCCTTTTTATAGACCGGGGTAACATTTGCTTGTCGCCAGTCATCTGGTACAGTGCCCTGGGCAAGTGATTCATTGAAGATAAAGGCCAACACAGGAGATATTTCAGCACTACATTCCTTAAGTACCCTGGCATTCAGGTCATCGGGCCCAGATGCCTTATGTACCTTGAGCTTACCTAACAGTTTAGCGACCCCATTGGGGTCAACTGTTATGTCTCCCATAGAGGGGAACGGACTTGCACCTTTAGGTGGTAGCTCACCATCAGTTTCACGCGTAATTTCTGTTTGAAACTCTTTATTGCAAATATTAGCCTTATCGCGCGCATCAGTTTTTAGAATTCCATTTTCCCTTAGTGAAGTGATCCCAAACGCATCCTTTTTCAGGGACTTTACGAATGACCAAAACTTTTTGACTTTACCATTCTTTTGGGGGCTATCGGGATCTATATGGTCATCTTCAAAGGTAAAGATGTTGGAAACATGCTTCCAATATGCATCTCTTATAACCTTTGGCACATGTGCTCTGAACCGTTTGTTATGGTTCTTAACGTCAGGGCTGCTAGACTTGCGAGCACGAAAATACATTCTATTGCGTCTTCTGATGAGATACTTGATCGTGTTATCGATCCATGGTGTCCTATATTTTGTTTTGGTCATTTTCGTTGGTATAAACCTTTCCATTGGTTAATTCGGACTTAAAACTGACCAACAAGTCATTAACTGACATGTGAGAGAGGTCAGAGGAAAGGAACGAATCCTTAAATCGCGCCATATGGTCTCGCAGACCATCCATATCCGCACGTTTGTAGAGAAAAACTTTACGCGGGACTTGTCTGATTCGTTTAGCTTTTATGTCATACTCAACAAGGACTATGTCATGATCAGCTTTACCAATCGGGGACATCCCCTTAACTCGGCTTACTGGGGATGGAGAATTTGTAAACAATAAATCAAGGGTCTTTTCTTGTCGGGTGTGTATGTTAACAACTTGGGCCAGGCAGTGTTCTTTAATTATGTCCAAAAGTTGTTGCTGTGTCTGCCTTTTAGGCACCCCATGGCGCACCTGCATGTTGCTCCATTCAGGTTGCACTACAGTAAATAATTGGTCTTTATGAAAGCTGCACTTGCTTTGGGGAGAGCTTTCAGTACAGAATTGAATATTCTGCTGCTTCTGATTGGATTTGGTGGTAAGCCATTATTTTTCTGAGAAGTTTTATTGTTTATTAGAAGAAATATTAGTAGGTATTTGCTATTGTAAAATGCAGCTGATTTAAATTGAACCAGAAAATTGTGCTGACTGGCCACTGGAAATGCCTGGATTTATTCGCTGCGGTATGGGTTTGTTGACGCTGGGTGCCAAAAAGGCCAAAATATGCCGCACAGCACCCATATTTTTTAGCTGCTTCTGGGAGGTAAATGGTCAGCCTGTCAAATTATATGCCTCATAATGGAAGCATAAGACTTGCTGAAATGTGGTAGAACATGGAATATGCCCCAATTTACATTGTGAGTAAGGGGATTTTTTTACTGTAGTGCCACCTTCAATGTCACCACAATTGAAGTCTGCTCATGGGGATCACTAAGGTGCTGTGTGGGGTACAAAGGAAATGAAGGCATGTAATTGATAACAAGATACTTTTATTGTAAATGACATAAATTTTGCTGGAAATCATTTGGAAAATGGTGGTTGTTTTCACTCACTCTCCATTTGTGCTCAAAAGTTTATTCTTCTTCTAGATATCTGTTTAGTTCATTCTGTTCTATTCTACACGAGTCCAAAGATTTAGCTGCATTTCATAATTTGTTCATTGATATCTACTTCAAACGAGAATTAGATGTCCTAAGAACAATTACCTAAAGTTTTGATTATTAAGGTTTTAATATATCTTAAGAGCATCACATTCACTACTGCTCTCCATTTCCCAGAAGACAAATGAAGCCTCTGAAGTAATAAGGACAGCAGGTATGTTTAGTTAAAGAATTTTCCCACAATGATCCTCATACGAAAATAATGGATAAACAGGTCTGCTGGTATGTGTCAACAGTAAACAAAGGACGCTTGATATTTCTACCAGAATGTGTATGAATGAAGAAATCATTGGGTAAAAGTTGGGTGTAAAAGTATTAGCAAAAAAAATGGCGGATTTTTGTAACGTTTAAATGTCTCAGGCAATATTTACCTCTCTGATCGGCATCGCAAGAATATTATACTGCCAAACTGCTGGCTTGTATTTGTGGTTTGTTGTTGTTGATTCACGAGAGAATAGCACCAGTAGTAATCGATATATTTATATACAAATGACGTCGTCGAACTTGTGTCACCCTCGAAGTTGCATGACGTCACTATACACCAAACCACTAAGCAAACCACCCCAAACCACAAAACAGCACTTGTTAATTTAAACAGAACATCCCAAACAGCCCTATGTGATCCACGTAAGACAGTGCAGAGTATAATATGGTAGGATATAGTAGAGATATTTTTCATTTCGCCCTGTCATGTGAGACGCAAAGCTCTGCAGCGGACGGTCAGGTGTTCTTCTCTGAGTACTCCGAATTTAGTCCAGATCTGATTAAAGATCGGCTCGATATGTGAAATAATCTTGAAAGGGCCGTAAAACCAAAATGAACACAAATGGTTAACATATCGTATACACTGTTTTTTGGACTACTCGGAACCACAACACCAAAGCATATCTTACTTCTCATTCTCATTAATCATTTCTTCTACATCCATGCATTCTTCCTTCACCTCATTCTTTCTTTCTTCTATTCGTATTCTTTCAGTTGGCTGTATAATTGGCAGTACATAATGTTTCAATGTTAATATATACTTAAAGACACATTTTTTCCTTATATAAAAGAGGTGGCCTGTCTAACGATCTCCAATAAACATTTCCTTCGGACCGTAGTGCACATCAAAAGCTTATCTTATCTAAGTGATTATGACGTGATTATAAGCAGATTTCTTGTTTAATAGAGGGCTCAATAAGGGTACTTGAGTGATAGTTTAATTTACTGAGATTGTTTCCAACAACATATTGTTTAAATAACTTCTTTTTATTCTAAAATAAAGTAAAGAAAAACACTGATATCTATTGTTTCCTTTACTCAATAGTGCAAAGAAGTAAACAAACAAGTTTTTTTATTTGAGGTTTAACGTCCCCGTCAACACTGTAAATGTCATTTTGGAAAGGTTGCTTCCAATTTTGTGGGACTTTTACCCGACATTGAGATGAAATGACATCTCGAGCCCTGCCGCCCAATGAAACAAATATGGTTTATAAGCATGGACGGGCCGACTCGCAATGCTTTGCCTGGGCAAGCTTAGATCCTCTAAGAGGTTTACCAGTACTCGTTTGCGGGTCGGTTTAGCGTTTTATAGTTTCAGTCAAGATGGAACTATAAAATGTTCTTTGCTTTAGACACAATCATATCAGAAAAGAGAGAGAAAAAAAAGAATTTTTTAAAGATTTTATTTTTCACCTTTTAAAGTTTAAAACTAAAATAAACACAATTAAATTTATTTTTCTTATTTATATTGCAAACATAGGTTGTGGATGCTCGTTAGAGCCGCCTCATTGAGGCGGTCAAACGAGTACACACAACCTATGACTCAATGAGACGATTCTAACGAGCACCCGCAACCGATGACTTGGAGCAGAAATAAGGAAAATAATGTATACCCCCTTAAACCCCCATTTTCTCTATAGAAAGTGGGGTTTAGGGGATGTTCCTTTTTCCTCAAAAACATATATTGTGTGTCCTCGTTAGAACCGCCTCATAGAAGCAGTTCTAACGAGCAGTCACACTGTAAAACAAATTGTGGGTACTCGTTTGAACCGCTTCGCCGAGGTGGTTCTAATGAGTACCCACCATATATGTATAGAGCAGAAATAATTAAGTTATCAGGATTTTATCTGAAAAAAAAAAAAAAAAAAAACATTTTTGGTAGAAAAAATTTACCAATATATTTGAATTGACATTTTCTGTAATGATTATAAATAATGACTACCAAATATAAAATCGGGAAAAAAGGTGCTGTTGGTTCTTCTATGCTACTCAAAATAAGGACTTAGGTGTAAACGAATAGATGTCATTTGTCAAAGTAATATCCCTAGGTAATTTATTACCCTCTCTTTGTCCCCTACCTGTTTGACAGCCTGAATACCCCAAGTGTATTTTATCTCAATGTTGGATTCTTTAATAAACGGTCATTAGGATGTTATGTAATCAAAAAATGTGTCTTTAAAGAATACACATATTACAGGACCGCGGTTTGGTTGACAGGTATGGGTGGTTTGGGGTAATTGGCTTGGTGGTAGGGGGAGGGGGGGGGGGGGAGCTGTACTGTGCACAGTAACACTAGTAATCCCAAATCTAACATATATGACTTCAACAAACCCCAGTATTTCCTTATTAGACCCTAACCAACCCTAAGGAAGTGGTTTGGGGTATTTTAATGGTGGTTTAGTGTGGTTTGGGGTGTTTCTATGGACCGAGAAAGGGTCTGCAATACTCATTTTTTGTTTCATCCCCCTTTTGTTGTCATGAAGCGTGTACCATTTCTCAGTGTTGAGATCCCCGGTGAGGTAGGGGCGGTCATGTCATCAGAATCAGAATTTCTTTATAGGGCCTATGTCGATGCAATACATTATCTACAGGTTCATCCCAGCAAACAAAATATATGGGACACATCTGGGTCCCATATGGGATTTAATTAGTTCCTATATGGACATTCCATATCGGGCCCATACGGGATTTGCAAGAGGCAAGATACAAGAACCTTTATTTTGTGTCGGCTATATACAACAAGTGACATTAGCTACAAGAGCTATTTTTCGACAAAACATATAAAAAAGGTCAAATCAACAAGTGTAAAACAACAAATATAAAACAGCTAAAAGAAAAGAAAGAGGTTGATACATAAGATTTAAATACATACATGTATGTTTAAGATAATATAATCTATATATTAAATACATGTACATTTAAAAAGTAAATAAAGTAAGATAATAATAATAATAATAATAATAATAATAATAATAATAATAATAATAATAATAATAAATACACCTGTAAAAGTTGAATTAGGATAGAACCAAGCGAGGAATCATTTTCCTCTCTCAGACACTCTTTGACCCCGAAAGAAAGTCGAAAAAGGAATTTGATAAACAAGGACTTTTTGCCAATATTGCCATGAGGACCTTGTTTCGAAAACGAAAGTGTTCAAAGGCACGTGCCTGAGGAGGTAATATCCGGCATGAATCGTAGCTAATTTAAACAATAAATACAATTGTTTGATGAAAACAAAGAGAAACTACCTGTTTCTCTGAATAAAAATAATACATGGATTGATAAAACATCAACTAAACTAAGCAAAGAAGCATGCGATCTAGGACAAGAAACGAGACTGGTCGAAACAACATTAATAAAACACATATATAGTGCGAATAATTTGACCTGAGACTAACCTTTATGCATGGAATAAATTAGTCAATGTGATCGCCTAATACGTCGGCTTTCGTTAACTTCTCGTGAATTTTCGGCATCCCGTGAAAAACGACCCATTTACCGACCTCTATGTATTGTATAACAATAACTCCATCTTCGGAAAACGAAGAAGAAAAATACATGCATTCAGTCGGGTGTGAAATTATGTTAATAGAGTTCATCAGTCTCAAATCAATTTGTTCGAACTATAACTGACCTGCTCAGTTGTCACACATGGCATAATTGCACATAGGGCCTGCCCAGGTGCGGATCAGACCCTTGAACTGGGGGAAGCTCTCTGCTGTCCTTATTTCATTGGGTACGATATTCCATACCCGGGCTGACTCGAACCTAAATGACCTTTGGCCATATGTTACAGTTTTACTGTAGATATCCTGGCTGTGGATTGGTACCTGAAAGTCTAATTTGATTGTTTAATTTCACTCAAATATCTGAGGTACATAGGAGACATGTTATTTATACATCTCTAAGCTTCTGTAGCAATACAACGCAACCTGCTCATATGAAGGATAGGTGTTTCAGACCCTTACTGCAAGAACTGACATTTATAAAGAAACTTTCTCTCTCACCACCCCCCCCCCCCCACCCCGCCCCCCACCCCCACCGAACCATAAGAGCTTGGAATGCCCTTCCCGATCCGATTATTTCGTCAGCTGAAGGTGCTGATGACTGTGTAACCAAGTTTACCTCTTTGGTTAGAGCTAGGGACTAACTTACCATATCACAGGTCCTGGTGTATGGATGTCATTTGACGTGTCACCAGTAACAATTCTGATTCTGATTATGATTAACTCCCAAAGTCCCGGTGCCCTTAGGGGTTTACATGTTACACTAGAATATATCGAAATAATTTACTCTAGTGAAATAATTGTTTTACCTATTTATAGGCAATATGTCATTTTTGAGAACCCACATGTATTACTTATATTATTGGTTGCTTTCTTGAAACCCACTTTACATTGGGGTATAACTGCGGGTTTGCAGTGGTATACATTATTTTGCTTATTTCTGTTCCAAGACGTGTTGTGGGTACTCGTTAGAGACACCTCATTGAGGCGGTTCCCTGCCTTATTGAGGCCACTATAACGAGCACCACAACCGACGTTTGGAGTGTAAATAAGAAAAATATCACAAATATCACAAATTTGCACCGCAAAAGCAGCCATTTTGGAGATAGGTAAGAATGCATTATGTCATACGAAGGTATATCCCATATTTTCCGTTTTCCAGGGTTTTCATTACGTAAAATGTCCGATCTACAACAATATAAACAGTATGATAAATAAATAATAAAATAAATAAAAATATAAATAAATAAGAGTTCTGCAGCTCATCATTAAATAGTTTTAACGCACCATTAATCATTTAATGCTCCAATGCGTTAAGCACCTTAGCGAGTAATTGAGTATAATTGCTTGAGTAGTTACCGGCGTCCGTTTACCACGAGTGTACAGATTTCTGTATTACGTTCTACTATGCCATTGATTCTCGAATTAAATTAAGCCAATTTAGTGATCTTATATAAATAAAAAATGGGATTCAACCGGGCATGCATTATCTGTTTTTATTTCTACTCCCAAACTTAGACTGTGGATATTCGTAAAAAAAGCCTCTCGGAAGCGGTTCTAACGAACACCCAAAATCTATGCTGGACGCACAACCAGTTTTAAGATTAATTCGTTCTGACTCTGATCAGACTGCACCGCAGGCCGACCTTAGCCATTGTTGGGCATAAACAATTTTGACTCCGACCAGACTGCATAAACACAGACTGTGGATACCCGTAAGAACAGCCTCTCGGAGGCGGTTCTAACGAAAGCCAAACATCTATGCTGGACGCACAAACTGTTTTAATATTACGACGTGCAGGCTCTGATCAGACTGCACAAAGCTTTAGGCCGGTCTTAGCCATTGCTGGACAGTGATAATTTTGACTCTGACCAGACTGAACAAACATAGACTGTCGATACCCGTAAGAACCGCGGTTCTACGAACATCCACAATTCATGCTGGACCAGTTTTTAGATTACGACGTTCTGCATGACTCTGATCAGACTTAAAAAAACGCAGGCCGATCTTAGCCATTGCTGGGGCACAGACAATTTTGAGTCTGACCAGACTGCACAAACATAGACTGTGAATACCAGTAAGAACCGCCTCTAACAAAAAAAACACAATCCATGCTGGACGCACAACCACATTACGCAAACACGCCTATACAAATACATTGTCACCTTTATCGCCGAAAAAATGAAAATTTTAGATGAACAATTGTGATATTTTTCTTATTTCTGCTCAAAATATAGATTTTGGGCACTCGTTAGAGCACTCGTTAGAACCCCTGGCATAAAAGCCCCTTCAGAAGCTAACGGCCAAAAGCCCAGAGATGCGGTTGGCGCATCTTAAATACTCGGACTCTGTCCCAAATATGGTAAGATGCTCTAAACCATGAAAAATAAAAGAGCCATGCATTTGGATACTAAAAATAAAGATCCCATGAGACCCACATATGGTAAAATCCACTCAGTCAGGTCAGTCAGACAACCATGCATTTTTATACAAAAAAATAACCTTCCAAGAATCAGAAAGTGTAACAATTCCACAGCCCAGTGAACAGGAGCTGAGGCTTAAAATAGATGCCCAAAGCATGAAGTGCATCCATATAAAAATAGCACTCCAAAACTTCATACATTCTAAGAATAGATATGTATATAACCCCAGACTGCCACCGACCTTGTATTAGATCATCAGTCTAAATATATACAGAGCGTGAGAGAGTTTAAAGGATCAAAGATTACATGTACTAAATAAATACAGACCAGAAAATACTTCTGGTATCATTTAGGGCTTTAATATCTACTGCACATCTTTAAATCTGCAAAAAGCAATCCAAAAACCTCAACAATATAGTGCCTTTTAAGGCCCTGTAATTAGTATTATATCAAATCACAATGCATGTAATTTGTAGCGAATTTGTTATTTCTGCTCCAAACAAATAAAGTGGGAAAGATTGAATACTGGAATATTGCCTATTAAGAGGTAAACAAACTTTCCAGGAGATAACCTCACTTCGATACATTCACATGTCTACCCCTGTGAATAACGGGACAAAAACTTCCGGAAATAATCGGGAATGGCATTCAAATCTCTAATGGTACTAGGGAAGAGATGTCAGTTCTTGCATAAGGGTCTGAAATGTCAGTGGATGATGATTCCTACATCGCCTAGCTGGGGAAACAGTTCATCTGTTGGAATGCTGACAGCAGCCTTTAGACCTTTGTATAGAAAAAAGACAAAAAAATAAATAAATAAATAAATAAATAAATAAATAAATAAAAAGAAGAAGAAGAAGATAAGAAGAGAGATCGCCGGTAAATTGTTATTTTAAATTTTTTGAAGAACACAACCTCAATACTTTGGTGCAAAACATCCTAGTCACACCTCCTCGAGTGGCTACTTTTAAGGTCCGGCGCTGGCCGGTTATCCTTTGGCTGACGTGTCGGGGCGATGCTGCAATTTAAATACCTCTGTCATGTTAAATATGAATAAAAATTCTACATTGGAAATGTTTTACTTTGATGACCAGTGCGAGCGAAAAAAAAACGACGTGTGTGTAGGTGTGTGGAAGGGGGTGGGGTGGGGTGAACAAATGACAGGGAAAACCGCCAAGGGGTGAAACGACTCGGGAGGTGGTTTGGGGCGAACCGTCTCGGCTTCTACACGAAGGCCTGATGCTCTGTCTCTGGTCGGGTCAATCGGAGTCTAACTGATTCATTTTCTTTTGCTCCAGCATTTCAGTGGTTTCTTGCTGTCGAGTCCTCATCGTTGTTTCATCTCTGTGGTTGTTTGATTTTGTGTTCTCGGAAATGTTGGTCTGATCATGATGTGTAAGGAGGCCTCCATGCAGACTGAAGAGATTATTTGTCTTAATCGTGACGGAAGTAAGGGCGAGGATTCCGGTCGCGTAAAATCGATTAAGAAACCACCCCCAACCCACCCCGTGAAATTCTTTTCACTAACCGTTTCAAGGCGGTTCTTCTGTCGTGGTTTATTTTTGTTATGGTTTGTCTCTGAGTGTTTGTATCGCTTATATCTTTTTGTTTTGGATAGCCAATTGGCCATTTTGGGGGAAAGTAACTGTCCTTTGGGCTTTCCGCTATTGATGTTTCCATTAGTCTAGTTATTTCATGTTTGTGTTTCTTTCCCTTTGGTGTCTCTGATGGGAGCTGTGGGTTAATCGTATCGATTCCTGATCATTGCATTCACTTCTGATTTTTAAATGACTGCAATTACAAACTAGTAAGAACAGGTGTTACGAGCCAGGCGTATCAGAAAGAAAAAGCAAACAAGCCTTTTGGAAAAATTTAACAAAATTTATTTACAAGTTAACTTTAACCTGCAGAAGTAAGAAAATTAAATGTACTTAGCTCTGAATGAAATATCCTGAATGAATCTATTTTCCTTGATCCCACAGAATTCACAGTCCAAAATGAAAAGTAATATCCTTTAACAATCCAACACAGAATTTAGAAATAACTTTCCTTATAAGCCCAAACATCAAACTCCAAAGTCTGACTCAATGAGAAAAATCAAGCTCTTTTATAGACCCTAAGATTTCTCTAGAACATTCCAGAGGGCTGTGGAATAAGATGATATAATTTTCTAAAAATAATGCAAACCTGAACTTTCTGGAAGGTTCCAAAGTACTTTTCCTTGTAAACATGTTGTTTACAAATAGAAATTAATCTGTGACTCAGTTTTCTAGAATCTTCTATAAGAAGATTAACAAGATATTTATAGCACTATTAGGTCAACACTGGGGTGAAAGTGGGAATCAGAAAAATAAATTCTTATGCATAACACTCCCCCTCTTCGAGGAAAAGAAAGATTTATGTAATAAAGCTTTCTTTTGCTTTAAGAATAATAAAATATTGAGCATAGCATATAAAATTACATGTATCTACAATCCACTTTGGTAGGAAAGAAAAACACAACTCCTGACACTGCTCAAACTCTTGAAAGGGCATCAGGGATAATGTTATCTCTCCCTCTGATATGTCTTATGTCTAAATTATACTCTTGTAGCATAAGACTCCACCTGAGCAACCGCTGATTTTTGTTTTTCATTTTATGTATGAAAGTCAGTGGATTGTGATCACTGAAAACAACAATCGGTGCAGTAGTAGGGGTAAGATAAACTTCGAAATGTTGCAGACTGATTCTTGCTCTGCATCTGTCTATGTTCGAGAATTAATCCTTCTAAGAGTCTATAAACAATTTTGTCCTTTCATGTTCTGGTATAAGAATACTAGGAGAACTCCATTCCAGTCATTGTCCAGCAAATACTGAATTTCTTCTTTAAGATTTTTCTGTTTTATAGGATTCATCCTGTATAGGTGTTGTTTTACAGGTTTGGAACCATTTATGTCCACATCGTGAAATATTTTGTCTGTCCGTGTTGGAATGTCAGGAAATAATTGTTCATATTCAAAAATCAGCTGTTTCAGTTCATTCCGCTGATTTGGCTCTAGATGTGACAGTTTCTGGTCAAGATTCCGTAGAATGTCAGAATTCTGAAGTTTTGATGATGTGGGATCCGACTTCACTGAATTAATATCCTCACAGTCATTGTCACATGAATTAAATGGAACAGAGCTAACTAGATTGACTGATGTTAAAGATGTATTGTCCCTATCTATGTATTCCTTAAGCATGTTAATATGACATAGCTGCTTTAGTTTGCGCCTCCCAGGAGTGTTTATTATGTAATTTACGTCACTGATCTTTTTGTCTACAGTGTATGGACCATAATACCTGGCCTGCAACGACTTTCCTGGAATAGGCAAAAGAGCTAGTACCTTATCACCTGGTTTAAAATTCCTTTCTTTTGTCCCTATGTCATATAGCTGTTTCATTTTCCTTTGGGCTGACTGAAGATTGGTCCGAGCAGCCTCACAAGCTTTTGAAAGTCTAGTTTTGAAATCAGACACATACTGAAGTAAATTCAGGGAGGTGTCATCATTGGAGAGAAATTTCTCTTTGAGAAGTTTCAGAGGACCACGAACAGTATGGCCAAATACTAATTCAAATGGACTGAAGCCAAGCGATTCTTGCACAGATTCTCTAACAGCAAATAAAAGGAGATGGATGCCTTCATCCCAATCCTTCTCTGTGTCAAAGCAATATGATCTTATCATGTTTTTCAATGTTTGATGGAATCTTTCAAGGGCGCCTTGACTTTCAGGATGATAGGCTGATGACTTATACTGTACAATGCCAAGTTCATGCATTACTTGTTGAAATATTCCAGACATAAAATTTGAGCCTTGGTCTGACTGAATAGATTTAGGAAGCCCAACAAATGTGAAAAACTTCACTAAGGCCTTGACGATTGTCTTAGTTTTGATATTTCTTAAAGGAATGGCTTCAGGAAAACGTGTGGAAGCACACATAATAGTCAAAAGATATTCACAGCCAGACTTAGTTCTGGGCAAGGGACCCACACAGTCTATAATTATTCGACTGAAAGGTTCATCAAAAGCAGGTATAGGCTGCAAGTGAGCCTTAGGTATAGTCTGATTGGGTTTTCCTACCATTTGACATGTATGACAGGACCTACAATGCTGAGAAACATCTGATTTTAACCCAGGCCAGTAAAAATGATTAAGAATCTTGTGATAGGTTTTATTTACACCTAAATGTCCTGACATGGGAGTTTCATGTGCCAAGTTTAATATTTGGGAACGGTAAACCCGTGGAACCACTATCTGATGGTTGACAGTCCACTCGTCTTCTGCTGAGACGTCTGGTGGACGCCATTTTCTCATAAGAATGTCATTTTTGACATAATAACCGACTGGGACCTGAGATACTTCCTGCTCATCTAAAGCCCTTTCAAACAAAGGCGAAATTTCAGGATCCTTGTGCTGTTCTATAGCTAGTTGAGACCCGGACATTTTATCTTGGCCTAGATCGAAAGATGAGTTATTCTCATGAAAATTTGTCTGCTTATCAGGCAGGCTTGAAGACAGAGACCTTGTTATCTCGTCATTAAAAGACTGACCCAAAAAGGTATCAGTTAAATCAAAATCCTGTTTCCCATCAGTTTGCTTGGCCTTACGTGCCATAGCCCTTGTGACTGCACAAGACGGATAAAGATCAGGAATTTCCTGCTCAATGGGATCAGGCGGTTGGTCTATGCAAGGATTAGTAGTCAAAAGTGGGTTTACCACAACCTTATCTCCAGCTAAGTCATTGCCTAGCAACAAATGAACACCTTTAAAAGGTAAAGAAGGTCTAATGCCAACAGCCACTGAACCGGATACCAAGTCTGATGACAAATAAACGTTATGAAGCGGAACATTAACAAATCCACATTCCACACCCTGAATAAGGACACTTTGGCCCAAAGAAGTCTTCTCAGAAAAAGGCAGAGTATCTGCTAGAATAAGAGATTGAGAAGCTCCAGTATCTCGTAAGATTTTGATAGGGGTAGGATGGGCATAACTGTCACCATTTAGTGACACAAAACCATCTGATAAGAATGGTTCATAAATCTCCATAACCGAATTAGTCTCAGATATTTTGGTATCAGAAAGAGTTTCCTCCCTTACACAAGACTGTGGTTTTGGCCTTATAGAAGTCAAGCCTGTAGGCTTAAGTTCCTCTTGTCTTTCTCTTTCTTTCCTTCGCTTTAATTTTAAACATTCAGAGATCAAATGACCTGTATTTTTACAATAATAACAAACTACTTGAGATTGAGATAAGGGATTCTGGTCTTTGTTTTCACCAGAAGGTTTGGAAAAATTCTGGCTTCTGTTTTCACCAGAAGGTTTGGAAGGATTCTGGCTTTTATTTTCACCAGAAAGTTTGGGCATAGTACTAGATGTATGGCTATAACTACCAGAAGGATTACTGGGATAGAATCTTGGACCTGTCTGTGGATTATAAGGTTTTCGAGGATAAGGCCTGTTCACAAATGAGACTTTATGAGTCAAAGCGTAATCATCTGCCAAACGAGAAGCTTCCTCCAAAGTTTCAACCTGCCTCTCATCGAGAAAAGATTTAATGTCTGAATTTATGCACCGTTTGAACTCTTCAACAAGGACAAGCTGCCTAAGTTTGTCATGATTAGAGCCTACTTTTTTAGAAGAACACCACCTATCAAATAACTGTTCTTTGGTTCGAGCAAATTCTATATGGGTCTGGGAAATTTCTTTTTTACAATTCCTAAATTTTTGCCTGTAAGCTTCGGGGACCAACTCATATGCCTTAAGAATAAGCTCCTTAACCAAATCATAGTCTGAGCTTTGCTCAACAGTCAGCTGAGTGTAAATGTCTCGAGCCTTTCCGACAACAACGCTTTGCAAAAGTAAGGTCCAATGCTCTTTTGGCCATTTTAAATTTTCTGCAACTTTTTCAAAATGCAAAAAATACTTATCTACCTCTTTTTCCTGAAATGGCGGAACTAATCTTATGTGCTTTGTGGCATCAAAGTAACTGCCAGAGTCAAAAACAGGGGTATGTTTCAACCTATCCTGACCCTGGAGTTCCATTTCCTTCAGCCTTAATTGAAATTGCCTTTCCCTCTCTTTTTCTTCAATACTATATCTCATTTTTTCCTTTTCTAACTCAATCCGTTCCTCCATTTCTCTTTGTTTTTCTTCCTGCTCTAATTTTTCTTTTCGAATTCGTTCTTCCATTTCTAATCTTTCCATCTGCATTTGTCTCTGCATTTCCCTTTCTTTTTCTTCCTTTTCCATTTTTTCTTTCTGTATGCGTTCTTCCATCTCTAATCTTAATTTTTCTAATTCAATTTGCCTTCCAATTTCAATTTGTCTCATTTGCAATTCAGTATGTGAAACCATAATGAGAGACAAAGCAGATGGATCGAAAAGTTCTTCATCAACAAAAAACTGTACCAAAATATTCTTAATTTCATGTTTTTTCATGCTTGTTTTGACAGCAGTGACCCCATAATGGGAAGCAATTTCTAGCAAATCTGTCCTTTTGGCCAGATTAAACAACTCCTGAGTAGGCTGAGCCAAAAAGCTTCTCAAATCAAACGACATGTTTGCTTTTTGTTTGTATTATAACGTAAGTATGGTAATTCAGATAAAGGTTAATTTGACAAAGTTTTTTTTTTTTTTTTTTTTTTTTTGAAATGACAAGCTCAACCAAAATTTCACATGAAATGACAAGCACTATTTCACCTGAAATGACAGTTCACATGAAATGACAATCCCCTATATGCCTATAGGGAAATACCAATTCTGTGAAGCAACTGCCTAGTCTATTTGATAAGAAATGACAATTACCTGCCGTCACATGAAATGTCGGTTTTAAAATGCTCAAATGGTTTTATCCCGGACGAGCCCCCAATTTCTGTTACGAGCCAGGCGTATCAGAAAGAAAAAGCAAACAAGCCTTTTGGAAAAATTTAACAAAATTTATTTACAAGTTAACTTTAACCTGCAGAAGTAAGAAAATTAAATGTACTTAGCTCTGAATGAAATATCCTGAATGAATCTATTTTCCTTGATCCCACAGAATTCACAGTCCAAAATGAAAAGTAATATCCTTTAACAATCCAACACAGAATTTAGAAATAACTTTCCTTATAAGCCCAAACATCAAACTCCAAAGTCTGACTCAATGAGAAAAATCAAGCTCTTTTATAGACCCTAAGATTTCTCTAGAACATTCCAGAGGGCTGTGGAATAAGATGATATAATTTTCTAAAAATAATGCAAACCTGAACTTTCTGGAAGGTTCCAAAGTACTTTTCCTTGTAAACATGTTGTTTACAAATAGAAATTAATCTGTGACTCAGTTTTCTAGAATCTTCTATAAGAAGATTAACAAGATATTTATAGCACTATTAGGTCAACACTGGGGTGAAAGTGGGAATCAGAAAAATAAATTCTTATGCATAACACAGGTCACTCAGGAAAGGCCACAATCTAAGAACGCAGGATCAAGTCACCTATAGAAAGTGACACGTACGGAGGCAGACACAAAATCAGACAAATATTTTCTATAAAAGGGTTATCCTTTGGAAGTAAGGAATACACAACAGAACTGGAAAATATGGAGTGGACATGTTTTCTGGGCTAGACTAGCTAGTTACGACCAATTAGGCCTCATCAGTGACCCTCAAATATTTTCAAAATTCCACAATGGAATCAATGGTCCCAAAGGACAAGAAAATACAAACTACACTATGATGTATAAGCATGAATAAATGGCACAAAGCCAAATAACACAAATAACAAATAAGACACTGCAAAAGAACACCCGCCTTGGGACAGTCAGTAGTAAAACTACTGGTGGGGTAGTGGGGGGGGGGGGGGGGGATTCAACTCCGGAGTTTATGAAATTTCAACCCTCGCCCTCATTTCCAGTACAGTATCAAACAAAATAACAATAACAAATTGATCGGCATGGAGGCTTTCTAGCTCAACAGTGAGTCATGATAAAATGCATGGTAAAGTGGTTATTTACTTGCTTACGTTTCTTACTTTGTAGACGTCACTCCATGCCCGGAGACCACTGTAGGTTGGTCGATGTCTGGTTCTGTCGTCCGGTGGGTAACACTCATTTAACCGTGATTTGAAACTATTTAGAGAGGGTGCATTTACAACTTCAGCTGGTAAATCATTCCGGCTGTCCAGGATTCTATTACTGAAGAGGGTCTGATCCTCGGAATCTGAATCTGCCGGATACTCCAATGCACCTCTAGATGAGTATTATATGGAGTGCGGGTGGAAATGGCAGTAATATTTTCAGTACAAGAAGAAAGCCAGTAAGATTAAAATTTTTTTTAGAAAAATATATCTAAAATCATGGAAGTTTGGATTTCTGCCGGTTGCAGTTGCTTACACAAGACAATTGTGGTATTGATGCTCATAATGGAGATGACATTGATGAAGAAGATGAATTTGACGATGATGATAATGATGATGATGGATGTCATAGGGATTTAGTGGATGTGATCAGCTAGCTCATCCCGGAAAGTTTCCTGGGACGGGCTGCTGGACAGATCAGGTGGTAAGTTGTTCCAAAGTCGAACTGCTCTTGGAAAGAAAGAATGTCTATGGGCATCAATCCTTGAGTATGGTCTAGTGTATCGGTTTCTTAGGGCTAGCTTGGTGTAATAGGGGAATTTAATACGGACTTGGCCATGATGTATTTTATAGAACATAAGCAGTGAGGATATTTTTCTACGTCGTTTTTCAATGGTGGGCAAAGTTAAGCATGGCGGTCACACTACTGGTGTAGCTGCAGTCGGTACAGATGTAACGAACGGCTCTGTGCTGGACCATTTCTATCTAGTATATATACTTCTTTTGCTATCGATCCCAGACTGAAGCAGAATATTCTAAAAGTGGCCTGACATATGTTTTATGTGCTGTTTCTTTAATTTTCCTTATGTTTGTTTGTATGTTCCTTTTTATGAATTTCAGAGTATTATTTCCTTTGGTTGTCATCTGATTTATGTGTTTGTTCCACGTCAAGTCGTCTGATATTTGGATGCCAAGATATTTTGAATTTATAGTTGCCTGGAATGTGAAACCATGAAGTTTGTAGTCAACTAGAACTGGCTTTTTCTGTGATCCTAATAACCTCACTCTTGTCCGGGTTGAAGGTCATAAGCCATTCACCTTCCCAAGATTCCAATTTTGAGAGATCTGATTGTAGGGCTTAGCAGTCAGATTGGTTTGTGATGGTAAGGTATATTATAGTCTCGTCGGCAAACAGTCTAACCTTATTTTTAATAGATTCAGGCATGTCATTGATGTGCATGAAAAATAGGCAGGGTCCAAGTACAGACCCTTGCGGAACAGCTGATAGTACTGGACAGGCATCAGACTTTCACCGTCGAGAACCATGCATAGGGACCTGTGTGATAAAAAGGACTTGATCCAGGTGATTACAGTGCTGTTGATGGCAAGTCGATGGAGCTTCAACAAGAGCCTTTGATGGTCGACTTTGTCGAATGCCTTGCTGAATTCCATGACAATGTCATCCGTCTGGCCACATTAGTTCAGAGTGTCGTAGAGATCTTGCGTGAACTGTATTAATTGTGTCTCGCAGCTGACCTTGCCCCTAAATCCGTGTTGATTTTGAAAGAGGAGATTGTTTTGATCTAGGTAGGATATAATATTGGAAGTAATAACGTGTTCAAGTACTTTGCAGCATATGCAGGTACGTGAGATTGGTCGGTAATTTTCAGGTTTTGATTTTGGACCCTTCTTATATACAGGAGTAACATATTATAAGCATTTTCCCAGTCGTTTGGGACAGTTCCTTCAGCTAAAGAGGTATTGAAAATATCTGTAAGAATCGGGGCAATTTCATTATGGAGTTCTTTTAGAATGCGAGGAGTGATGTTAGCTGGTTCAGCTGCTTTCCCAGCGTTAAGCTTGAAGAGCTGTTTTGCTACACCAAGAACTGTTACTACAATATCCTGCATGGAAGGTGAGATTCGTTTTCGGGGGAGTAGTGGCTGAACGTGGTGTTTGAGTTTTAGCGGAACAAGTTTGGTAAAGACAGACTGGAACTTGGAGTTCAGAATGTTGGCTTTTTCAGTCGGAAAAGTGTAGTTTTCCATTAACTTTAAACAATTGATTACACTGCTGCTTTAAACTTTAGACAATTGATTCCACTGCTGTCTGATTATTGTTGTTTAACAAAAGTATACAGACGTTTGTTGGGTCGGCTTTGTTCATTTGCTGGTTGGTTCAATACGATCGACTTTGAATATTGATTATAGGATTCTCTGAGGGTTTTTTTCTGAATGGTATGTTTGGAGGCTTTAAATTTTAATTTGATATTAAGGTTTGATCTATAGTGTTTGAATTTGGAGTAGAGACGATCGCGTTTGGCCATTAGACGTTTTATGCTACGAGAGACCCTTGCGTTTGCATAGCTTTGTTGGTACATATTTTTTCAGTCAACTCGTTAAATTTGGCTTTGAGTTTTGTCTATTTTGTGTTTGTGAATAATTCTGTTGAAATGTTTGCTGAAAAGCTTTCATGTCTGATCTAAACCTTTCCCAATCCGTTTACTTGTACAGCTTGATTGGCCTTTGTTTTTTGGCTCCTTCTCTAGTTCATGCGACGAACTGATTCTTAATCTGTGTCTCCTTTTGAAGAGTTTCTGTGAATGTCCTCTTGTAGCAGAGTATGTTGACAATTGAAAAAGATAGTCCTTATCCATCTTGTCCATAAATAATCTTATATACTTTGATCATGTCGGCACTCTCGCGACGGTACTCCAACGTTGGAAGACCCAACCTTTTCAGACATGCAGGATACGATAAGTCCTTCAGACCACTGAGAAGTCGAGTAGCACGTCTTTGGATATTCTCGATTTGAATAATATCTTTTTTTGTATACTGGTGACCATACGGATGTAGCAAATACTCTACATATACGTACTTATGTATAGATTAATATTATCATGAATCAGGGTTGAGGACTCAACAGCAATACGACGTCAGAGCAGAAGAAAACCATCAGTTGTATCACGGAGGGTCGAACCCAGGAAATACCCTGCTCCACCCTTCCCTAATTCAAAGGATTTAGGGTGGGCCGTCATCAACAAAGCATACGACTGCAGTTACAGTTGTATGATTTGTGCAAAGAGTTGTCTTTCTCAGTACACGTCAAAACAGGTAAACTGGGTCGGACTTGATTCGCTGTCTTCTAGATCTTCTGGGATATCCGGAAGGCCCTCGATAAATCAAATGACTTTGGGAAGAAAAAAGAATCTTCCGTGTTAAAAATACAGCAAAATATTCTTAAAACATTTTTATTTTATTTATTTATTTTTTTTTTTTTGTAAATGAAAGCATTTCATAAATACTTGTCTTTAACTTATAGCAAAATGTATGTTATTGAAAAGTATGTTAAAATGACGCAGCTAAAATACACATATATATAGAGAGCGACTTCGGCTGGAACTAAAGTAGTACCTTAGTAACCATAAATATAGCTGAGCTCTAGTAACGTCGGAGGTTTACCATATATATATGATGTTTTTCCTATGACATATTGATAGTTATGCTGTCATGGCAGTCTGCTAAATCAGCAACCAAAGGTGTTCCTCTGATAATGCTAGTACGCGTATCATTGGTAGCTACCCGAGTACCTACTTTAGTTCGAGTCGAAGTCGATCCTAAATGTACATGTATTAAATACGCATTGCACTAGCATTTGCAAAACATTCAATTTGGGCCGAAACAGTTTATAGTGAATAACATAATTATAAAAGCTGATGGTTTATTTTAAAATCGAGTAAATTGCAGATGTAAATCTATTTGATGATTCCCTTTGTGTATATGAATTGTATGTGTCGAGATTCTGCTTTCTCTGCTTGAATCACGTGATCCTCCAATTCACCCCACCTTTCTAAAAGTAGATTTGGAAGAGCCTTCCGAACAATCTTCGGCGCCACTTGATTTAAAAATCTCTACTTCAGGAGATTCTTGAGGTCGAATCAAGCACGGCCCAGATTATAATATGTAGGAATCAGATGAATAAAATGTTCCACACGAAAGCACGCCGGGACTGGGCATGGACCCACCACAAGGAAAATCCGTCGCCCAGCCCCTCCTGAGGGGGTGAGGCAAACGGGAAGTCAGAACGAGACGTAGCGCTGTGGTTGCGGTCCTTGGACTTTGCACTTAGGAGCGTTGCGTCAAAAGCCTGGCTGATCGTGAGCCACACAGCCCAAAGGAGAACGGCACAACTGCACTGCACACTATCAAACAAAGCCTCTCCTTCAGGAACGCATATAGAAAAGTGGGACAGATATAAGAAACAAAACGCCTTATCACATCTTTTTCTTTCTTTTTTCGCAACTTTCGCTTTCGAATAAAGGATGTACATTATAAGGTTACCCAAACGGAATGACCTGGGTGCCCTCAAAAGGGCCTTTTGCATACCACCACGACTGAAAAACCGCATCTCGCCCGGCATATCATACAGCCCTCCGTACTGCCCTTGTCGCATAACATAAAAATCACCAAAAACAGCAAATTGCGCCATGACCGTAATAAAGACAGACGGTCAAGATGGCCACATATCAATACAGACAAGGGCAATTAACTAACTAACTAGGGCATGACTTAGCGTGACCTGAAGGAAGGCTTTTAACACACACAACCATCCACGCGAAACTAAAACAACATACAACCTCACTAGATAGGTAGATATAGCGATAGTTGTAGGATAGGAATACAGTAGAGGATAGTATAGAAAAGAGAGATAAAAACCTGGAGTTAGAAGAAGAAGAAGAAGAGTTTTCTCAAAAAGCGATTTCAAACATTCTTATTTGTGTAAATATGAAACATTAAAAACAAGATCGCATAGGAGCGCTCGACTGCGCACGTGCGCAGGCGGACGCTTGTATGCGACCTACATGATTATATAACAATTTGCACTAACCACTTTGACTAAAGAGATTGGCAAACGTTGTCTCGGGTCCCCAAACGGCTAGGCAAGAATACTTTTTTTTTTTTTCTACTATGATGCCTTCCTACACGTAGGATGCGATAGTGATATGCAAACATGGCGACACAAACTGACTCTCCTACGGTCCCACAGAATACGACATCCTGCGTCGAGGAGGGCATCACCTTTTCTTAACTTCAAACAAAAAAGCATAAAAGGGGATTGACCTACTTCTCAAATCCTTCGCGATAGAGGTCACCCACTAACTAAAATAAATACGATTTTGGGCCCGAGATGGCGGAAGCCAACACACCATGTTACTATTTTATATGTTGTATGTACAGAATAAACAAAAACAAAACACAAATATAATCTTCAAGCACAACCTTGCAGGTACAAAAATTGTCCTTCCCAGCAACTGTGGGCGGATGGGCTTGTCCCAAAAAGGACAACAACACAAACGAGATCGGCAAACGTTGTCTCGGGCCTCCAAATGGCTAGGCAGGAATACACTTTCCTCCTATGGTGCTTTCCTTCACGTAGGATGCGTAAATGATATGCAAACATGGCGACTGACCCACTTATGGTCCTGCAGAGTGTGGCATCCTACCTCGAGGAAGGCATCACTTTTTCTTAACTTAAAACGGCAAATGAATAAAAAGGGATTGACCTACTTTGCACATCCTCCGCGATAGAAGTCACTCACTAACAAAATAAATACGAATTCAAGCCTGAGACCGCGTAGGAAGGCGTTTTCTTTGCCATGTCAGGGGTGGAGGCAGAGAATAATGGAAGCCAGAACTGATAATGTATGTTAGCTTTTTTCCTCGGCCAGACATTCGAAAACAGGGCTGTGCTCTGACACATTTGGCAGTCGAAATTGGCAACACGTCATCACATACTAGAGGCCGTCTTTGGTCTGATTCCTGCACTCAAAGTTCTAAACTCGCTATAGAACTGTGTTTCTTAGGACAAACGCTGTACCTTGGGTGCGATTTGTGCCTTCCTCCGATTAAGAGTTCAGTATATTCCCATTGGTCAGCTGACACCTGTCGAATTGACAAGTGCCAGCACATTGGAGGCCCTGGGAAGAGCAGTTCATAAACTAATCCCATTTAGCAAGATGGGGGTAGCCCCAATGTGCTTTTAGCGCCCGGTTACCTTACAAAATCTATCAAGTCAAGACCGCGTAGGCCGGCACTTCATGTTATTATGTTACATATTGTATGTACAGATAAACAAAAACAAACACACACACACACACACAAAATATAAACCACTAGCACAATCTTGCAGGTACAAAAACTGTCACCCCCAGCAAATGTGAGTGGGTGGGCTTGCCCTAAAACGGACAACACCACCTTTAAGGCACAAGAAAAACGAACAAAACAGGTCCGTGGCGGGGTAAGCACATCCGCCCGCATATATATACTTAAAAATAGACCACTCAACAAGCTGGGGTAACAGACCAAACAATATAAAAATGTCAAACGTTACATAAATATACAAAAATCAAATTAAAAAAAAAAAAAAAAAAAAAAAAAAAATACCAATATCAAAATTGACCCTTTCCTGCTCTGACACGGTTCGGCATATTGACAAGTGAAAAATTATAACGTCGAGTAGAAGACAAAATGGACCGACTGCAGCGGACTTACGAAAGACACGGACGGACGGGGCTGGAGCCGAGCGATGGTCTCCCCATTCACCGGCAACGTGGAATGGGGATACCACCGAACGGCTACGGTGTAGTGCCAGAATGGATTCGTTCCCTGGGACCCAACCAGCTGACGACCCGTGACACGGGGAAACTGGAAACAACAACAACAACAAGAATAAAATGTTTAACACCTTTGGCCCGACGGGGAATCGAACGGTCGCCAGATTAATAAGCATCTACCACGTCCCTATAAAAGCCGGCTTGTACTACAAGGCAGTATAAGTGTGCTATATACCTATATCCTGTGACATATACAAACGAACGCATTACAAACAGATCAACACACAAAGTGCTTGAAATAGCCGATCACTAACCACACTGGTACAAGTGTGGGCCTACTAGTGTAATGAATGCACATGGGCCTGTACATGTATATGGGTCACTGGACATTTCGAACCATATCAAAATCGCCCCCCCCACCCCAATAGCAATTTCGGCCCATCCAAATTGGCCCATATGGCATAATTTTAGGGCGTGGCTAGGCGTCCGGTACCGGACGACCAGCCTACGAGTCTGCCCGTCCGGTATCGGACGACCAGCCAACGAGTCTGCTCGTCCGGATACCGGACGGCTAGCCAACCCACGTAGGACTGGCTAGCCGTCCGGTAGTAAATTTTAGTGTTTCATTTCATATAGGGTATGAATGCTGAAAAGCACTTGTATCATTTTCTGGAGCACTATTTAAAATAGTTCCTACTTTGAGACTATGTAAATTTCATTGAGATCATTTTAAAAATAAGGCAAATAAACACAGCCGTATCGGTAATGCATGATTGTCGTACCAATTATGCCTGTGATAATAAAAGCTGTAGTCGTGTTTACTTATTTCTAATATTATTACTATCAAAAATATATTTATAAGTAACTACAAATCGGCAATGTAACTAGTATTTTTTCATAAGTTTATATATTTTACTTTTCTTTTCTTTATGTAAATGCGGCTTGAAGGTACTAAAACGTTTGATCCAAGCGTCGCGAAAAACAACTATTAGCAACTGAGCAGTACCTTAAAAATCCTAAGAAATAAGTCTTCATGACTTGCAGTTATTCTCCTAAATTTTTAACAAATTTGTTTCACGATCCGGCAAAGAGTCCAAAAGGTGCAAATGGAATGGAAAACAGTGTAAACCCTGCTTCACGAGCAGTCTGAACTGGGACTGCATTATTTGCCTAAGCCTATCCGTCCCAATTAATACAAAGAATCATTACGGTAACTGCTCTACTCATGGAGTTTCGGATCGTTGCCTTTATGTGTGCCCTGCTAACAAGATAATTACCCCTAATTGATATTTCTTTGTACCTACCATGTTGAACTGATAGGTTAAATATATATGCTCCCCAAATTTAATGTTAATCTATCACGATTAATATCAAGCTCAACATCGGATAAACATTTGCAGATTTTAATAATAACAATAATAATATAAAAATAGAAATTATAACATTGACATAATAATAATAATAATAATAAATGTCACAGTGCCCATACAACAGTCTATTGCATCAGTTGTCCCATACTGAAATTTAGTGAAAAAAAAAATGGCGACAAACAGGTGATAAGAATACAGTTAGAGTAAATTAGAAATAATGTTATTACACCATAAAGGGGAAAATATTATTTGGAACGCCTACCCTATATAAAATGATAGACTTAAATTTACTACCGGACAAGCAGACTCGTTGGCTGGTCGTCCGGTACCGGACGGGCAGACTCACAGGGTGGTCGTCCGGTACTGGACGGCTAGCCACTGCCATATTTTTAATGATGTATAATTGCTATGTTTGTATATAATTGGTATCTATCAGTAGTATGGGCGTTACTTGAGCGCCATGGACTGCGCATGCGCAGCATTTGTATAACTTCCGGTGAAACGTAAGCGAAACGATTAGATGACGAAACTACCCTAAATATCGGACGAGTGTTCGAATGACGTAACTCGCGGTAATTACGCCGTAAGTATCCTAAATTTTGAGGCGAAAGATGTTCCCGCGGATTGGCGAAGTTCGCCGTCCCCGATCTGGTCGGGGTGATCGGGGTCTACCCCGTTCGCTCGAGCGCTCCTATCCCAATATTTAGGGAGATACTACTCGGTATAGTATCGATGGGGCGCAAATTAATTCTCTCACCCGCAAAACGATTATCGCCTCGAAAACCGGAAAAACAATAGAAGGTGCTGGAAGAGCGCGATTTGATGCGAGAAACTAGGAATGGACCGCGTCCCGGAAAAAAAAAGTTTGGTTTGTTCGATTTTAGGTTTAACGTCCCCGTCAACGTCGTATAGGTCATTTTGGGGGGCGTTGCTCCTAGTTGTGCGAGACCTTTACCGGACAAATCTTCAACATTTGAATCTCGGAGAATCTTTCTCGGCTATGGAATTTATACGGATATCGTGGGGGGCGTAGCCAGAACAAAAATACTTTAACGCGAAACGAGGTCGAGGCGAAACTCTTGATACGGAAAGAATTTGCTCCGCTTCTGTCGCTACTGAAATTCGTAAAATCATCGCGAAAATGCGCCCATAGTATTTCGACTCCCTTAAACCCGGCTTTTATACCGTAAAATTTGGGGGATGCAGTGGGGTAAACCTTATTTTCCTTATTAAGACATAGGTTGTGGGTACTCGTTAGAACCGCCTCATCGAGGCGATTCTAACATATTTAAACCCACCTTTTATACCGTAAAATTTGGCTTTGCAGGGGTAAACATTATTTTCCTTATTACTGCTCCAAGACATAGTTGTGGGTACTCGTGAGAACCGCCTCGGCAAGGCTACTCTAACATATATCTATAACATTTGTATCTCGGATCGCAAAAGGGGAAAGAACAACAAAATGATAAACGGATGATGATTAGCGTTATTATCCTAAAAATGTTAGTGAAAGAAAAAAATCGTTGACGCGACGTTGGTGCAACGTTGTATACCACGGCGTCTTATACGCATGTGCGTGTGTACGCGCTTGTCCTTTTTATGTCCAACCAACGACTAAGGGCATAGCGGAGACGGGGTGACATATAAAGCTTGTCCGGAGCGTACCTCTGATAGTTTTAAAAGTAATTTAGTGAAACTCGATACACCGATGGGGGGCTATGAGAGAAATCGCGGAATGCAAGAAACATAACCCTGCTAACACTATTTACGGAGTTAATTCCCTTCTTAATAGGACCCCACACATTATTTGGGGTGCCCTATAGAAATCACCGAGTCAGTCAGTTTGTCGCACCTAAACCAAAATATTTATCGGTCATAACTTTAAAGGTCACGAAACTTCGCATACACACCATCACAAGACCCTACATTCTGACAAACGGTCATAACTGAATTGATTTTGGGTGCGCGTTTATCAGGCCAAAACCAAACGACTTAAACTCGGTCATAACTTCGAAAGGATTTGTCCTGCTGTCACGAAACTTCACACACACACACATATTAACATCACAACTGCCCCCGCCCATAGGGGCTCGAAGAAATATATGGGCTGCGTGATGCTTCCACGCAGAGTTGAATCCGGTCCGCACACTAGTACTTGTAAACCGCTTAGAGGATCTAAGCCTGTCCAAGCAAAGCGGTGCAAGTCTGTCAGTTCGCGCTAATAAACCCTATTGGCTTCATTGGGCGACAGGGCTTGAGATTTCATTTTTATAACTGACCAACGACTGAGGGCATAGTGGAGGCGGAGCGATATACGCGCTCGATCAGGGTTAGCTCCGTTTGGTCAGGGGCAGTCGGTCAGTCGTTCACGCGAATTGTTGCGCGTGTTAAACGAAACGACGTCGTTTTAACGTTGTACGCGCGGCATGTGCCAGTGCTCGGCAGCAGCACTCTTCCAGTCCAACATTTAGGATATAACTACTGTCAAACGCTGGTGCGGTGTCATGGTCAGCTTAATAAGTGGGATGTTTGGCCTAGACCCTCTAAGCGGTTTACCAGTACTCGTGGGGGTGAAAGACACGTAAAGCCCGATCTATTTATTTGAGCCCTAGAGGGGGCGGGGAGCTAAATATCCCGT
Source organism: Lucinisca nassula (assembly GCA_963580285.1). Classification (NCBI taxonomy): domain Eukaryota; kingdom Metazoa; phylum Mollusca; class Bivalvia; order Lucinida; family Lucinidae; genus Lucinisca; species Lucinisca nassula. Next base: position 156,986,078 of record OY757010.1, read on the forward strand.
ACAGAGGGCCCTCGCTATAACGACAGTATTTGTTCCCTTCTATGGCACCGTTATAAAGAATCCCGATTTGGAGTATGACGGGTACATTTTAAGGACCTCCTCACCTTTTATCTTTCTCTACAAATGTTATAGATATATGTTAGAATCGCCTCATCGAGGCGTGGGTGCATTACAGAGTTTTGAATGTAACCCCCGACGATTTTTACCATTTGTGATAAAATATGCCTCACAGATACGTATACGAATGTCCTATATGCCGTAGGAAGAATGTGTTGTATATCGTTTGTCATTTGAGAAAAGTACACCGTGTGACTGTAGAAGACTGGTTGGAGAAAGTAGAAAGAATACGCGTAATTATTATAGGTAATGTTGATAGTTGACCTTTCCAATAGAATCTATAATCAAAGATATTTAAGTTCTAAAATAAAAACCAATCAGAAAGAAGGCATTGCGTATATAAACGACGCGTGAACGATGTATCGTCATTCTCATCATGAACGTCATGGACAGTAAAGCCGACCAACCCGACATGGAATTCTTCGAAAATAGACTCAAAACATTCGATACTTATCCTAAACAGATGCAACCGGATAAATACCAACTGGCAAGGGCGGGACTTTATAACACGGGGAAATCGGATTTATGTCAGTGCTTCAGTTGTTACGTAAAACTCAGCTCTTGGGAACGAGATGACGACGCCATCCAAGAACACTACAAATGGTCACCGAACTGTACATACATCAAGATGGTCGGGGCACCGCCTAAAATACAGACAGGGTTCATGTTCGGGTCAAGTGCGACCTTAAGCGGTTTCGGGAAAGCATCCGATAATTTAGCGAGTACATTGGATCCAAAACGCTGTAAAAACTGGAGAGTTAACGGAGACGAACCTATGTGAGCAATGTTTGGATTAATGCGTATGGCATTAACAATATTTAACGAGTTGTTTTGGTGGTTAAGATGCCGCCAGTTGCGAAGAGAAGCCAGAGAGGCTTCAGAACGGCGGAGAGAAATATTTGAAAGACAGCGGCACGAACATTCGTACAGCGTTATATCGTAAATTGTATTGCATTGTAAACTCGTAGGAATGCGTATACGTATTTATCCTTTACAATAAAACGGGTCAGACTCGGAACAGTACTCGTCTTCTTCGTATTTTAACCCCGAGCCACTAGCGAGTTATCTAGGTCCTGAAAAATATAATTGACAATACGGGAGGTGACTTGGCTACTTGTATCGATTACTGATCATTGCCTTCACTTTATTTTGAGAGCGTTTACGGCCGCACACTTCATATGTTCCATTTCTGTGGCGTATTTCGTGCTTCCAAAGGATAACCCTTTTATAAAACATATTAGGATAGAACGTGTGGCGGCCGTAAAAAGTCTCCCTGCCCTACATCGTAGTGTAGTTTATATTTTCTTGTCCTTCGGGTTCATCGATTCAGTTGTGGAATTTTGAAAATATCTGAGGGTCACTGATGAGGCCTAATTGGCCGAAGCTAGCTAGTTGCTTCCAAAGGATAACCCTTTATAGAACATATTAGGATAGAAATGATTACAAAACAAACGTATAGTTTTACATATTTATTTACACGCAACGTAGTGGCAAATTATATATACATGTATAAATGTTCATGTAAAGTCTTTCCGTCTTCTTCTAAGCATTCTTTTCATTTTAGACACGATCAGGCGGTCGTTGAACTTCTTCTGGCGTGGGTTGAATTCTTTGATAATGTCTCGCATGGTTTTTCCTCGAGATCTAGCCATCACGTAGTACGCGCAGTATAGTCCGCATACGTTAGAACTAGATTGTTGAAGCTGTTTATCGTTCATTAAGTAGGGTTTATTGAGTACCTCTTCGAACCCAACGCCGTAACTTCTAGGATCGTTTCCTACTGAATCGAAAAATTCGTACGGTCCGTGTTTGGGAAAATAAAATGTTACCACGTGTTCCCCTCTTTGATAACTCGTGGATGTGTTGGAAATGACGAACCTTCCTCTTCGTTTTTTAATTTCGTCCGCTGCGCAGACAGTTACGGGGTATCCGGAAAGTATACGAGTCAGTTGATCGCTGTTCATCGTCGCTTAATATTTAAAGGTTGTCCAGTCTACCGACTGCCCGTTTTTCGCTCTCGGTTTCTTACGATCAGAGGCCTCGCCCTTATGCTCCTTTCGTAATCGTGCTAGTTCTGACTTTGCCATTTCAACCGCTTGAGCCACGGGAGTGACCAATTTCACCACGGGTTTTTGCTGTTCTAGCATTTTAATTTCTTTTTGTCGCTGATCTTCCATTTCCTTTTGAAGACGGTTTCTTCTACCGCTACCGACGATATACCGTCCCTCGTGATCGGGCTGAACGTAGCCCTCGCTCAAGTCTTTGAAATGTTGGTACCACGCGTCGTAGTCCGGGACATAAGGCACCCATTTATTCAGTTTCTTGTCAAACACTTCTATAGAACCATTCTTTTTTCTCTAAATATATCGATGCTTTACCCTTCTTACGTATATTTCATTCGGCATCGGATTCCTGGTTTTCATCGGTTTCTGTCAAGACATGGTCGGGCCAAACGCTGGCGAATAAATCCTTCCTCAGTTTCACGGCTTGCTGGATGGATTCGTCGACATTCATGTCATGCTGTATTCTTAACGTTTTAGCCGACTGTAGAATCTGCCGTTGAGTAGGATCCTTTTGCAGCCGGTGATAATCCATCAGAAACCTCGCGTAATCGTGCCTTAGTCTTTTCCTGAGGGAGGGCAAGTCCTCGTTTGCTGCCCGATGATAAGCGTCCTCGGGAGCAGTCCCATCTTCGATGTAGCTATTAACCTTGTCTTTAAAGAGCTCTGCATTCGATTGCCTTAGAGGTTCCTTAAACCTTCTCTCCCATATTTCTAGACACAGGCGGTCTTCTGCCAGCTCATCTTTGACGCGTTTACCCGGAGGCCTCATATAGGGGTAATGCGTGTCGTTTACGTCGCTTATCGATTCCCTGTCATCGTCACTGTCTTCGTCATTTATATCGGACTCTTCGGATACCTCTAATTTCCGCTTTCTTTCTACCGGAAATATGTCACTGCGTAAACGCTCTTGTTCGGGCGTGCTCGATTTTAGGTCGACTATCAGGTACCCGTAAGGCTGACTCGTAGCCTGTTCGAATCGTTTCATAAACGTGGAATGGGATGCTGGATAAATTCTTCTCGCCAACGTCGCCACTTGTTGTCTGTCGATGGGATTATTGAAAAGGACGAGGTATTGTGTGTTCAAAGCGATGTCTCTACAGGCTTTCCCTTGCGGAAATAGATTCTGCGTGAGATATAGGACGGACAAGTTTCTGTGATGACTTCCCTTAGTAAAGAGGTCCGCAATTCTTTGATCGCATTTAGCCTCGGTCATCAAGTCGTCAAAAACCAGGACGTTCCTTTTTCGGGTATCCACATACTCGGAGCTAGTCAGGTTGTCCGGTATACCGTGTACAAACTCTATCTGGGGAAGAGTGCGTTGCAAGTCGTCGTACAAGCTTTGCCATTGGCCAAAACACCATACGATACGTTCGGGTGGAGGGTATATGAGGTCGGACAGGAGTAATTTTCTTGTCCATTCCGTTTTACCGCTTCCGCTAGGGCCAGTCACCACCATAGAAAACGGGTGTTGGAAGGTAATGTCGTTTGTCATGTCTGGGACTATCCCACTACCCTGCGTATTGCGTTGGTGTCTTAACAAAGCATCACGTCTCGAGAACCCGCGGTTACAGTCCGAGCATCGATTCATTTTCGTTTCAAGAGTTTGCAGTTTGGTTATTCTTACAAACTTTTCACATCATTGACCACCACCAGCACAGTCAACACCACCACAGCCACCACCACCACCACCACCACAGACACCACTGCAGACACCACCCGCCCATAGGGGAAATATATGGGCTGCGTGATGCTTCCAAGCAGAGATGAATCCGGCCCGCACACGAGTACTGGTAAACCGCTTAGAGGGTCTAGGCCAAACATCCCACTTATTAAGCTGACCATGACACCGCACCAGCGTTTGACAGTAGTTATATCCTAAATGTTGGACTGGAAGAGTGCTGCTGCCGTGCACTGGCACACGCCGCGCGTACAACGTTAAAACGACGTCGTTTCGTTTAACACGCGCAACCATTCGCGTGAAAGACTGACCGACTGCCCCTGACCAAACAGAGCTGACCCTGATCGAGCGCGTATATCGCTCCGCCTCCGCTATGCCCTCAGTCGTTGGTCGGTTATAAAAATGACATCTCAAGCCCTGTCGCCCAATGAAGCCAATAGGGTTTATTAGCGCGAACTGACAGACTCGCGCCGCTTTGCTTGGACAGGCTTAGATCCTCTAAGCGGTTTACAAGTACTAGTGTGCGGACCGGATTCAACTCTGCGTGGAAGCATCACGCAGCCCATATATTTCTTCGAGCCCCTATGGGCGGGGGCCGTTGTGATGTTAATATATGTGTGTGTGTGAAGTTTCGTGACAGCAGGACAAATCCTTTCGAAGTTATGACCGAGTTTAAGTCGTTTGGTTTTGGCCTGACAAACGCGCACCCAAAATCAATTCAGTTATGACCGTTTGTCAGAATGTAGGGTCTTGTGATGGTGTGTATGCGAAGCTTCGTGACCTTTAAAGTTATGACCGATAAATATTTTGGTTTAGGTGCGACAAACTGACTGACTCGGTGATTTCTATAGGGCACCCCAAATAATGTGTGGGGTCCTATTAAGAAGGGAATTAACTCCGTAAATAGTGTTAGCAGGGTTATGTTTCTTGCATTCCGCGATTTCTCTCATAGCCCCCCCATCGGTGTATCGAGTTTCACTAAATTACCTTTAAAACTATCAGAGGTACGCTCCGGACAAGCTTTATATGTCAACCCGTCTCCGCTATGCCCTTAGTCGTTGGTTGGACATAAAAAGGACAAGCGCGTACACACGCACATGCGTATAAGACGCCGTGGTATACAACGTTGCACCAACGTCGCGTCAACGATTTTTTTCTTTCACTAACATTTTTAGGATAATTACGCTAATCATCATCCGTTTATCATTTTGTTGTTCTTTCCCCTTTTGCGATCCGAGATACAAATGTTATAGATATATGTTAGAGTAGCCTTGCCGAGGCGGTTCTCACGAGTACCCACAACTATGTCTTGGAGCAGTAATAAGGAAAATATTGTTTACCCCTGCAAAGCCAAATTTTACGGTATAAAAGTTGGGTTTAAAAATGTTAGAATCGCCTCGATGAGGCGGTTCTAACGAGTACCCACAACCTATGTCTTAATAAGGAAAATAAGGTTTACCCCACTGCATACCCAAATTTTACGGTATAAAAGCCGGGTTTAAGGGAGTCGAAATAATATGGGCGCGTTTTCGCGATGATTTTACGAATTTCAGTAGCGACAGAAGCGGAGCAAATTCTTTCCGTATCAAGAGTTTCGCCTCGACCTCGTTTCGCGTTAAAGTATTTTTGTTCTGGCTACGCCCCCACGATATCCGTATAAATTCCATAGCCGAGAAAGATTCTCCGAGATTCAAATGTTGAAGATTTGTCCGGTAAAGGTCTCGCACAACTAGGAGCAACGCCCCCCAAAATGACCTATACGGCGTTGACGGGGACGTTAAACCTAAAATCGAACAAACCAAACTTTTTTGTTCCGGGACGCGGTCCATTCCTAGTTTCTCGCATCAAATCGCGCTCTTCCAGCACCTTCCATTGTTTTCCGGTTTTCGAGGCGATAATCGTTTTGCGGGTGTGAGAATTAATTTGCGCCCCATCGATACTATACGGTATTACCGAGTAGTATCTCCCTAAATATTGGGATAGGAGCGCTCGAGCGAACGGGGTAGACCCCGATCACCTCGACCAGATCGGGGACGGCGAACTTCGCCAATCCGCGGGAACATCTTTCGCCTCAAAATTTAGGATACTTACGGCGCAATTACCTCGAGTTACGTCATTCGAACACTCGTCCGATATTTAGGGTAGTTTCGTCATCTAATCGTTTCGCTTACGTTTCACCGGAAGTTATACAAATGCTGCGCATGCGCAGTCCATGGTGCTCAAGTAACGCCCTTACTACTTCTATCTATCTTATACTGAGTTGGTCACATTTGAGCATTACCTTAGTTGAATGGGTGGCTAAATGTAGAAGTTAGCTAATAAAAAAAATTGTTTTAACAAAGTCACTGGAGTCTGGATGTGTCCTTAAAATTATTTACGATCAGAATAACACAGGTTTCCTAAAATGCATACCTCTGAGTCTCAATCTTACACTGTACAGGATTTGAACTCCTCTGCGGTCTTGGCATTCACCACAGAAGAGGGAAGACTATTCCATTGAGGATTAGTTCTAGGAAAGAAAGAGTTTTTCAGGGCACGGCTCTATGACTGGTACCTACGATATTGTCAGTTGTTTATTTTCGATGCCCTTTTGGGTTGACGCTATTGCAGGGGTCAAGTACCTATCTTTATTAATAGACACTGTATCTTATAGAAGAAGGTTAAAGAGGACTGCTCATGGGGACTGCCACTCTATCCCATTGAATCCGGGACGTTTTGGTAATGAGTCATTTCGGCCTGGGTCGTTTCGGCCTAAATTTGGACTTCGGTCATTTCGGCCTATTTCTGTGGGTCATTTCGGTCCTAGGTCTTTATGGCCTGGGTTATTTCGGCCACATTTTATAAGACAGAAAATCGGTTGAATATGTTATATATTTGGAATATTTTTGCATCGCGTTTCATGTTAGCCATGTTTATTATAGCCCAATTAAAGAATTTTAAAAGTTTTTTTTTCATAGCCATATTTTCAATTGGCACCAACCAGGTGGTATGACTAGTATTTGATAATTGTCTGAAAACAACTTTACTACAATTATATATAAAATTGTATATCGGATAACAATCACACAGCAGGCACACCGCGCTAAGGCAACGTCAAATCAACGTTGATACAACGTCATGACGTAGCATCGACGTAGATGTGACGTTGCATAAACCTCATGAAATTGCACCGACGTTGTTGTGACTTCTTTGTCACATGCAATGCACTTTAAAAAGAAGATTTGTTTAAAAGATCCTTTGACAATCGTTTTAGGCGATTACAAGGATACGTGATGGGATGGTATCTCTGAGCACCTGGTATACATTGATTGCTGTCCTTTAAACGAAAGCATATCGGTTATAACATATTTGGATTTTTTTGTACGTTAACATAATTCGCCGAAAGTTAACATGGTTAAAGGGCTTAAAAATTATTTAACTCGTGTTTTCACACCTAATTAAGCTGAAGCAACGGCACTCAGTTAATCACCGAAAACAAAAGAAGGGGATTAAATTACTCCAGCAAAATTGATTAACGGGTGATTGATTAACGGATCATTCACGTCTGGTGATTTAATTTACTACTTAAAAAAGCCAACAACTTATAGTGTGAAATAACATTGGATGGCATTGTGACTGCAGAAGGTTCATATCTTTGAAGACTCTGATTAGACTGCACTCAAGCGAAGGATAATCTGAGTCTTTCCTGATCGAAAAACGACGTGCAATTCGCATCCATTCATTTCGGCAAAGTTATCGCTTTTATCTATTTGTATGTCGCTGTGGCTATAGAAAGTTCGTGCAAGTCTCAAGGATTTTGAAGGTTCGTGCGATCTGCAAATACTGATCACACTGCGCTGAGTTGCAGGCTGATTAGTATTCAGTAGTATCACAATGGCATGTTGAGTTTCAGAACAGCATGCGAAACATTCTCTGGGTAGCCCCGTGACTGCAGTCAGCTGTTGATCGATTCACAGCATCTGTTGGCTTATTAAACGAGGAATCGTGCAGTGTGTTGAATATGTGCTGATTGATAAGACTGTAATTTGCGAAAAAGGCGAGTTTGATCCAACAATTTTATAATTATGATCAGCCTGCACCTGGCGTTGTGATCAGAGACTTCGCTGTTCAAGGGAGCCCTCTATGGCTTCTTCCCTTTTTTATAATAGAACAAGCGAAGATAGCAATAGCACAGGCTGATCTCTGATATGCAGTATAATTACAATGCAATGCTTTGAAATGATGAGAAAAAATGGGCCGAAACGACCTACCAATTTGGCCAAAACGACCTGCCCCCAAAATTGGGCCGAAACGACTCAAGCCGAAACGACCCAGGGCCGAAACGACCTGGACTCCGAAACGACTCAGGACCTACCTAGCTCGTTAAGCATGTCACCGATGCTACTTCTATTTCGCCATCGCCGGCAGCATACCTGTGATAATTTTTAACTGTATAAGGGAAATGAGGGGGATGTAAAGAGTATATAGGGAAATTCTCAGTTTAAATGAGAAAGATTCCAAAATTTTACTAAAATTTAGCATAAATTAGGCAAAAATCGGCATCAACATGAGGGAGTCTCCCTCCTTATGTGCGACAGGTCCATCGAGCTGCTGTCCTCAGCGCCTTCACCACCTGCGGAATCCGAGTTTTACCATAGGGATGCCAAATGGGTGATGCATATTCAAGTTGAGGGCAAACACATGTTTTATAGGCAACATCCTTTGTCTGCCTAGGTGCAAAGGCCAAATTACGTATAAGGAATCTAAAGTCCTAGTTGCTTTAGATGTTATCTCTGAGATATGTTAACCCCAATCAAGATCATCAGTGATGGTGGTACCAAGATATTTGGCAGATTGAACGTGCTCCAAAATTTGCTGGGGAAGTGTATAGTCAAACTTAATTTGCGTGTCCGGAGAGTGTCGTGACACCCTCATTGAATGACATTTTGCCATTTGGTATGCTTGTATCGCAAAAATCTGTAGCCCTTTATTCAAAAGCCAAACTTAGTAATTAAAGTAAATGGTCCATTAACTTTTACCTGTACTTTTTTTCTTTTTATTATTTTGATTTGTCACTCGAACGGGAGGTATAACTTAGACCCTCTAAACAGTTTACCAGTACTCCTGTGCAGTCAGTTTCAGCTCTACATGGAAGCATCATGCAGCCCAAGCTATTTCTCCAATCCCCGATGGGCGGGGCTATGGGAGACTATGCAAAGCCATTCCTATAGGGTTTGGCTCGATGTCTGGTACCTGTCAAGCAGTCATGTCTGGAGACACACGCCCGATGCGCAACATTGGAATCTTCTGGTCTGGTACCAGGCTACTAGTCTTTGCAAAACATAGACTGAGACACTTCTTTCAAGCGCCCAGAATCTGTATTTGGAACAGTAAATAGGAAACTGACAGACATTACGATAATACATCCATGTGTCACAGTATTTTCTCGTATCTCAAAACAGTTTTCTTTCTGATGAAATTTTGTGATATTTTTTCTTGTAAATGCACCAAACACAGGTTGTCGGTGCACGTTAGAATCGCTTCACCGAGGCATTTCTAAAGAATACCATACAACCTATGTCTTGGCACAGATATGAGAAAAAATAATGTTTAGCCCTATTAAAATTGAAAAGAGTAGCAATCAGGAACTGATTTCATCCGATCCCAAATCCTCCCCACAAAACCCTGGTTTTCTCTACATAAAGTGGATTTGCTCGTTAACATACTGTGATACAATGAATAAAGATGACAGTCTTCTTGAGCTACCATAACACATGATAAAGGTTTCCATGCAATATTATAAGAATCCTACATGGGTGTGAGCGGTGGATGGAAAAATCTGTCCCGAGGGTCACTGTCCGGCATCACGAGGCTTGCCGATTGATGCCGAACAGTGATCTCGATGGACGGATTTTTCTATCCACCCCTCACGCCCATGTAGGATTCTTTTTCTTGCTTACCTTCCATTTCTGAGCGTGGTTTTTTAATACTGCAGTCCCTTTGGTTGCCGACGTTCGCCATATTGTGATTACACTAGTGATGTTTAATGACGTCACGTAACGTGCTGTGACGTCAACTTAACGACGTCGCTTATGAGGTCGTATTCAACCAGTGCATTTATCAAACACGCGAGAATATTCGATTTGGGATAAGAACACATGGGTCAGAACAGAATTTCTACCCCAAGCTAAAACTATGGATTTACTTGTCTGGTGTTCAAGAAATTGTTGTCTTTAATATCTGTATTAATGAAAGTTTCCAGAAGAAACATTGCTTGAAGACATGTTTTGTCATGAACTGGCTCTTTCTTCCTGTTGCAGGTGTTTCAGATGGAATACAAGCCACCCTAAGTGTCACATTGGTAAAACAAGACACCAAGGATGCCAAGAGTAAAGAACCCTTACTATGAATGTCAATTCTGCCAGAAACCATTCACTGATAAGTCCTTCTACCGTAGACATGTTCGGACCCACACTGGTGAAAAACCTTTCAGCTGTGAGATTTGTGACAAGAAGTTTACAAGGAGGGAGCAGCTTCAGCCTCATATGTACTCTCATGAAGGAACCTCTCCATTTGTATGTAAATTCTGCAGCAAATGGTTCAGGACAGGGCCACAGTTAGAGAATCATGAAAGAACTCACACTAAAGAGCGACCCTTTATCTGTGATATATGTTCCAAGGGCTTTGCCCAGCTGGCACACCTGAACACCCACCGTTATCTTCATACTGGTATGTATACATAATGTAGTCCACTTTGGAACTGTTCAAAAGTGGTCTTTAAGACCACTTTTGAACAGTCCCAAATGTGGCCTTTGACCATAGGACATGGTATGCAGAAAACACAAAGAAAGAATGACTGCAAACTACAAAATAAGCTTTTCAAAACAGAATTAGTCTTATTTTTAGGTGGTCTTATTGGCGGGATTTTACTATATCTAATTCAGTGGTATTTTGCTGAAAACATTATCAATAGCTGCTCATAATTTTTTTCTGCAAAATATTAGAACATGATTGTTCATGTATATTTGCCATATGAAATGATCAAAATTCAAACAATATCATAGTAACAGATAAGGTAAGTATTTTTCGATAACTGAAGGATAGTTGTTGTCAATTCTCCATAAAAACCTTAGTTATGAGTATTTATTAGAAACACCTCGCCAAGGCGATTCTAATGAGTACCCACCAAATAGGTTTATATGGAGAAATAAGGAAAATTATCCTTTAATTATCATAAAATACTTACCTTATCTGTAGCTATGAATATGTTGACTAATGGTTAGTTTCTGAAATTTATTTTGAGCAAGTGAAAATTGATGGCAAATAACTTTATAATTAGGTTTATCATATGACATCCCCTCTGAGAATGTAAAACGCCATGTAATAAATTCGATAATCAACTCGTGGATAAAATATGCAAATTAGTTAGATACGCCCCATAACGTTACATGTACAAACGACGTCACGTTTACCTATGGCGGAATAATGACAATTTGTAAAACAATCATGATTAAAATGCATTTTAACTGTCAAATGATAAATAGAATATTTCATTCGTGCTCAAGTATTATTACAGTTTTTAAACTGGTTGAGGAAAATAGATAAAAAGCTCGGCAAAGCCTCGCATTTTATCCATTTTTCTCAACTGGTTTAATAACTTCAATAATACATGCACACTCATGTAAGATCGCCCTCACCTTTAATACTCACTTGCTGTCACTCACTCAAAATAAGAAAGATGACAAATTTTCAAGAAAAGAAAGCCGATTTTAGCAGCCGTGAAGCCACAGTAAACACAGCAGTCTTTAGGTTGTTAGAGGCCATCTACAGCTTGGAAAGAGGTTACAGTATTTGTTCCCTTTACATATTGCTGCCGTGAAGAATACCAGTAAGGAGTACATAGTATATATGGGAATACGAAACAAAGGGCATTTTGCCCAAAATTATTCCAAAAACAAATGTTGTGGATGATTGTTAGAATCACCTCGCCAATTTGATTCTAACAAATATCCGCAACATTTGCTTCTTGGAGAATTTAAAATACAATATTCTTGACTATCTCAATTAGTCCGTCTGAACTTGAGCCTTGGCTTTGTTCCACTGACATAGTTGTTGTAAAGAGTTTTTTCGTTATATCTAATGTTGTCATGGAGATGATTGACTGTATATGAAAGGATGTTGATTGCCCAATTGTCTGACTCTGCTGCCTGATGGCCTCCGTGGGCTAGTGGTCTCTCACCACTGTGACTGAGCCTTTCTGAGACACTGAGTTCTGCAACGGAAGGTCAGGTGGTTTTTTCCCGATGAACAATCAGCTTGAAATATGTGAAAAAGGGCTGTGAAACAAAAACCAACACAAAATACCCATTGCTGCCTTTAAACACTTCGAATGAACCTAGCTGGTACCATAAACATATTTCCAGTCACTTACCTCAACTTAGGGCTCAAGCCCAAAGTTTCTTAAATATGTTCTATAAAAGGGTTATCCTTTAAGGCTGCTAGTGAAAACTGTCTAAGTTCTTGCGCAGGCTGATGTTTTTGCCATCAGTATATGCACACATGCTCGAAAACATGTTTTTCTTGGCACAAGTTGTCTGTTCCTGGTACATATGCATTTGTAAAGAACCCGAACCAGATGGCTTGTTTACCATGGCTACCATAAAATCCATTTGAGGACTTGCTGTATTCTCCTTGAATTTTAACAAATTAGTTTCATGATCAAGCTAGGAATCCAAAAGCTGCAAATGGAATGACAAACAGTGTAGAGCGTGATCAGACTTCTGACCTCAGTCGATACCGTTTGCTTTGGCCTATCTGTCCCAATACCTCGGATCATTACTAATTCGAACTCGTTCTGAACTTCCCAATATTAGCATCAGATAACCATGTATAAAGGGTAATTACTGGGTATTGATGTATCTATTTTTCTGATTATCCCCACGCTTTTCGATGAAAAAGTGGGGATATTGTAATGGTCTTCGTCGTCCGTCCGTCCGTACGTACGTCCGTCCGTCCGTCTTACCGAATAGCTCCTCCTAGACGATTATAGATAGAAACTTGAAACTTTGGGAATTGATAGATCTTTGGTCTGGGGAGTGCATGGGAATTTTGATCACACCAATAGGAGTGGCCCCAGGGGGGTGGGTACCGCGGGGGGTCAAAAATCCAAATTTCCAGAACATGGTCGTGTTACTTATCAAAGCGAACGGCATGATAAGTAGATTACGTAGTGGTGTGGGGATATGCGATGGCGTGCCATCGACTGCGCAATTCTAGTTTTATTTTGGAAAGGAAAGCTGTGTGTACCCATTAGAATTACTTCCATTTCTCTATTTTACAGATGCTCAAGTCATCCATATTGTGCCCCGCGATCATTGTCTGGTAAGATGATTAACCCTTTTTGTACCAAATGGAATCTTCCTCCTTATATATAGCAGGAGTCCATTTCAAAATTTAGGGGTGTCAGGTTGTATTTTCTTCAAAATTGATTTGGAAAATGACAGAACTTTTAACAAACAGTGGAGGCCCTGATCAGACGCCGCGTTTTGCGGCATCTGATCTGGGCCTGCACTGTTTGCCAGGGTACCCATGTTGGGGTTTCTGATACTAAATGGGTTAATATCACAAGCAAATTTTCATGGTTCCAGAGATATTTGAGCCATCGAAGTTTGACAGTAATTTGTTATATTTACATACATTTATAGTGATTTACAGAAACCTCTCATATTAAACTATTGGGTGGTAATGTTGTTCATACCCCCAATGAATATACTGACTCACGCGACGTCAAATGATCATTAAGTGACGTCAGAAATAAACCATGGTTCTCTCCACTAGGATTGGACGATGATGTCCTTATGAGGTCAGCAGCTCTTTTTCTACTCTTAGTAGGAAAATTGTGTACAATTGTTTTCTTGTTGCACTTTTAGCCCTCAACCAGAAGTTTTTGTCACATACTGAATCGAAAATAATGTAAATATAAGTTAAAAAAGGTAATTTATTTAATGTTCATTGACGTATGAGCAACATCGGGTCACGAGCATATTTCGATGAACGTTAAATAAATTACATTCATTTCTTAATTAGTTTTCATCTGGTGTTGCTGTTTATATATTTCCAGGGGAACGTCTGTACCAGTGTGATATTTGTAAAAACTGGTTTGCTCTCAAACAACAGCTTAGAAGTCACATGATGCGACACTCAGCAGAGAAGAAATTCGAATGTGACCAGTGTGACAAAAAGTATGTGTTCAAAAGTGACCTCCAGAAACATCAAGTTACACATTCCGATTTCAGACCCTTTCATTGTGTTGTCTGTGATGTGAGGTTTAAAAGAGATTCCGAATTAAAAAAGCATGTTCGGAAGCACACTAATGAAAAGCCATACAAATGTGATGTGTGTATGACTTCATTTGCAGAAAGGGCTTATTTAAGAACGCACATGTTCATTCATACTGGAGAAGAACCTTACCATTGTGAGCAATGTCCACGTAGGTTCAAACAAAAGAATGACTTAACAAGGCATATCCAGTTAGTACATGACCGAGGAGGAGCATTTACATGTAAAATATGTCATATGATGTACGCTTCTAAGTATGTTTTGTCTAAGCATATGAAGTCTCATTTTTAACGGTGTAGATAAAGTGCGAAAGGAACCTTTAAAGGAAGATTTTGGTTACGAACGTAAAGTAAACTCTATATAGTGTTTTGATATTATTGTTTATTTTAAACTGAATTTGAGAAAAGTGATATTTATATATGAGAACTTTCCCTATATAACACCGTCTTTACCGAAAAAGATAATTTTATTTCGTATTTCGAAAGGAAGGCCTAATATGAAAGAATTTTATTTTTATTTTTTGCCGCTTTTGGTTACGAAAGGAAGATATTTTTTAAAGTGGAGTATAAACTCTATATTGTTTAATGTTATTGTTTATTTTAAAAGTATTTCGAGAAAGGTGATATTTATATATCAAACCTTTTTTTTTATTTCTTATTACGAAAGGAAGGTCTAATACGAACGGATTTTTTTTACATGTTTTTATAGGGCTTATTAAATGTTATCAAATAAAGAAGGTTTTGGTATTCAAACATAACCTTTGGGTTTTTAAAATATAATTTTCAAAACATAGATTGTGTGTACTCGTTAGAACCGCACTGATAAGGCGGTTTTTATAAAGTATACCCCTGTAAACCCCACGAAGGAAATGAACATTCATTTCCTCCTACATATTGTGTGTGGTGAAAATAAAATAAGGTTATATTTATTTCAAAGTCCATGTTATAGTTTTACTTGATTATCAAACTTTTGTTGACAGATTTTTTATCCGCCTCTCACACCCATATAGGATTCTTTTTCTTGCATACCTTCCATTTCTTAGCGAGGATTTTTAATGCTGCAGTCACTCCGAGTACCAACGTCCACCATACTGTGATGACAGTACATGAATGTTACGTGAAGTATCTTTATGATCCTCTGTAAACTACTATAAAAGTCCTACAAATTCCGACATCTTAATGTTTGATTTGTTTGATTTGAGGTTTAACATCCCCGTCAACACTGTAAAGGTCATTTTGGAGACGTTGCTTCCAATTTTGTTGGACTTTTACCCAACATTGAGATGAAATGACATCTCAAGCCCTGTCGCCCAGTGAAACCAATTGGGTTTATTAGCATGGACGGTCCGCCTCGCACCGCGGTTCCTGGACAGGCTTAGATCCTCTAAGCGGTTTACCAGTACTAGTGTGCGGGCCGAATTCAGCTCTGCGTGGAAGCATCATGCAGCCCATATATTTCTTCAAGCCCCTATGGGCGGGGGTTACCAGACATCTTGAGAACTTGCTATAGTTCTCATAAAATGGGGCTGGAAAATTCCATTTAGCCACTCATAACGAAAACACGCCTTTACGAATATATTATAATATTTTAAGATGAAAAATTGCGTTATTTTTCTTATTACTGCTCAAAATATAGATTGTGGATACTCGTTAGAACCGCCTCATCTAGGCGGTTCTAACGAGTACCAACAATCTATATGTTAGAACAGAAATAATAAAAATAATCTGCTCAAAATATAGACTGTGGATAGTAGTTAGAACCGCCTCGATGAGGCGGTTCTAACGAGTACCAACAATCTATATGTTAGAGCACCAATAAGAAAAACAAGTTTACCCCTGTCAACCCCAGTTTTACTACATAACAGTGGGGATCAAGGGGGTCAAATTTATATAGGCATGTTTTTGTGATGTGCCATGACAAGTAAAAAGTTTGGCAGAGGAGTAAATATTATGTTTTGTTCCTGTGAAATTTTAAAATTTCTGCATGCCCTTGGTCATGCATGATGAGTGAAATGTTGAAGAATTTTACAGTCCTGTAAAATTTTAACAAATTTGTATCACAATCCAGCAAGGTGTCCAAAATGTGCGAACAGAATGGCAAACAGTGTAGACCCTGATCAGACTGCAGTCTGATCTGGGTCTGCACTGTTTCCTGATCAGACTGCTGTGATCTGCTCTGCACTATTTGCTTAGGCCTATCTGTCCCAATACTTAGGATCATTGCGGTTAAGGTGAGGTTTGTTGTGTAAATGCTTTAGTATCGCCTCACTGGGGTGGTTCTAATGAGTACACACAGCATACGTTTTCAAGATAAAAGATCACTTTTTCTTATCTTCTGGAGCTGAGGGAAGAACAGAAGTGATGTCAACAACACCGGCACTTGCCAAGTGCTCACATCTTTGCACTACCTTCTTTAGGCTGCAAAGCAAGCGCTCGGCATGCCACCGCTTTGTCAAAAGCACCTCTGGTTTGACTAAGCCATGGTTAACAAACCATCAATTTTCCAGCCATTCAATTTGGTTTTCTTTGTTTTGTTTTGTTTGTTTGGAGTTTAATGGCCCAATCAACAGTGTTAAGGCCATATTAAGTGGGTCAGTTTTCTTAAACTACACTTTTCCTGGGTAGGCTTATACACAAAAGGGGTGATTTTGTTTGAGATTTTGTTTGATTTGAGGTTTAACGTCCCCATCAACTCTGTAAAGGTCATTTTGGAGACGTTGCTTCCATTTTTGGGGGGACTTTTACCCGACATTGAGATGAAATGACATCTCATGCCCTGTCGCCCAATGAAAGCAATAGGGTTTATTAGCATGGACGGTCCGCCTCGCTCCGCGGTTCCTGGACAGGCTTAGATCCTCTAAGTGGTTTACCAATACTAGTGTGTAGGCCGGATTCAGCTCTGCGTGGAAGCATCATGCAGCCCATATATTTCTTCAAGCCCCTTATGTAATAGAAGATTGTTAAGATATTAAAGTGATCCCCATTATGTTTCACATCCTGAAACTGTGATAAAACCTCAGTTATTCTAACTACCATTAATTCGAACCAATTTTCATGGTCCCATTATTGGACTCCCATAGGTATTCGTGTTATCGAAGTTCGTCTGTATCTGCAGTTATAATGCATATACAGTAAAATTCCGATATTAAGACCACCTTTGGGACTGTTCAGAAGTGGTCTTAAAGACCACTTTTGAACAGTCTCAAAGGTGGTCTCTTACTAGATGACACTGGGTGCAGAATATACAGAGAAGGAATATACAAAGAAGAAATCTTCAATATATGATTTTATAAGCAGAAGTAGTCTCAATTTTAGCTGGTCTTAATACTGGACAGACTATATACCTGTATATTTATATGGTATTTACTGTACATATTATTTGAAGTAAATATATTATTATTTACTGTATAGAGCGATGACTGTTTACTGAACACTACGTCATACGGACTATTCCATCGGAAACCGTTATGTAGGGGTTACCAACTTTTCCCTCGCTTAATTCACAAAATCTTTGCTGTATATTATTCTGATATGACATCGTTGCAGAAATGTGATGTGGCGGTATTGGTTAAATACATAAACTTTAACGACCTGGTTACCCGAAGGTCGTAGGTACGAATCTCAAATTTTGAATAACATTTTTATTTTTCGTTCTTTTTTCCCCCTTTAATACATAGTTTTATGCAGCCTGTGGCAAGAGCTGTTCAAGCCTGAGCTTTTGGAACTTTGCAAACGAAATAAACCAGCTCCTCCTTATCGAGTTGACCAGCTTTTGAAGAGTCATGGGCACACAATTCTGCGGCTTTCACCACACCATCCTGATCTGATTGCCAAAAAGATTATGTGGGGAAATTTGAAAGGTTATGTTGGTCAGTGAAATTTTCAGCTTCGCGTGGCAGATATAAAGGCTCTGATCGAAGAAGGCATTGGAAGCATGGTCTGCTTGCTTAAAACATGTCGAAAAGGCTGAACAGGACTATTGTTTTGTTTGATTTGAGGTTTAACGTTCCCGTTAACACTGTATTGGTTATTTTTGAGACGTTTCTTCCAATTTTATGGGACTTTTACCCGACATTGAGATTAAATGACATCCCAAGCCCTGTCGCCCAATGAAACCAATAGCGCTTATAAGCATGGACGGGCCGACTCGCACCGCTTTGCCTGGGCAGGCTTAGGAGGCCTTCATGCGGACTGAACAAATTATTTGTCTTAATCGCGACGGAAGTAAGGGCGATGATTGTGGCCACGTAAAATCGATTTAAGCCCCCCCCCCCCCCAGTGGAATTCGTTTCCGCTGACTGTACCAAGGCGGTTCTTCTGTCGCGGTTTATTTTTGTTATGCTTTGTCTTTGGGTGTTTGTGTCACTTATATTATTTTATTTTGGCCATTTTGTGGGAAAGTAACTGTCCTTTTGGCTATCCGCTGTTGATGTTTCATTGGAGTCTGTTGTTTCATGTTTGTGTTTCTTTCCCTTGGGTGTCTCTGATGGGAGCTGTGGGTTAATTGTAACGATTCCTGATCATTGCCTCTACTTCTTATTTTATATCCTCTAAAAAGTTTACCAGTACTGGTGCGGTTGGTTTCAGCTCTGCGTGTAAGCATCGTGCAGCCCATCTTCAAGCCCAAATGGGCGGGGTCCTGAACAGGACAATTGTAAAATTGACATCGCTGTTGAAATGGAACGAATCATTAACCACATCGACTCGGACAGTGACGTTAGAGATTACAGAGATTGCTTCTGAGGGTGATGAATCTACCGACACTGCCGAACAATCAAGACTGTTTTTGTAATGCAATTTCGAAATATGAAATTCTAAAACTATGAAATTCAAGTTAATAAGAATCGCTGAAATTTGAAAATAATGAATTACATACTAATATTAAAAACAAAAACAAAACAAAAAAAACAAAACCAAAAAAAAAAAAAAAAAAAAAAACCAGGAAAAATCATATACAGAAAAAAAAGAAAAAAGTTTTTAAATAATTACACCGTCCGAGTGTCTCTTCCACCCCTCGCCACACTGAGATCTTCAATGAATCTGATCTGTAACCACTCGGCTATTTCTTATTCACGAGCAGTGTTGCGTACAGTAAACCTACATTCAAAACGGTGCCTACCATCAAATTATTGCGTAAGGTATTTGTTTTTAAGTTTTCAGTTCTTCTCGACAATTTTGTCATATTTTTTATTTTCTATCTTTTATAATTCACACAATGTGTTCTATTGTTACGCAAGAGAATGGGTTTCAGCTTTTATTTAAGAAGTTTGCATTCACTGGTGACAGTGTCATCCCTAGATAACGGTATTAGATGGACCGGCCCGTGTGACGTAATGTTCAGTAAACATTCATCGACCTGTACATATTACCTGTATCCTTATATATACATTATTTTAACAGAATATATCATTACCATATCCTGTAGTCTGAGAAACATAGGGTGCAGTCATGGGCTGTTACTTGTTGTTGTTGATTTAAGATTTAACGTCCCCGTTAACACGGTATAGGTCATTTTGGAGAGGTTGCTTCCAATTTTGTGGGACTTTTACTCGACATTGAGATGAAATGACATCTCAGGCCCTGTCGCCCAATGAAACCAAAAGGGTTTATAAGCATGGACGGTCCGACTCATACCGCTTTGCTTGGGCAGGCTTAGATCCTCTATGTGGTTTACCAGTACTCATGTGCGGTCTGATTCAGCTCTGCATGGAAGCATCATGCAGCCCAACTATTTCTTCAAGCCCCGATGGGCGTGGGCCGTGGGTTGTTACTTGTTAAGAGCTCAATTTGTCTTGGACAAAATATGTTAAAGTTGGGAACCTATCCTCTCCTCTCTACTTTCGCTGCCTTTAACCACATTTTATCTATTTAACCCTTGACCTGATGAATATTTATATATGCCACACCCACTACCGATTATCAACCAATTAGATTACTTGGTGCAAATATTTGCTACAAATTCACAATCTAAATGGCAAACAATGTAGATCCTGATCAGATGTCTTCATCAGAAGCCATCTGATCTGGATCTTCATTTTTTAGGAAAATAAGGCATATCCGGGTTCAGCAGGACAAGAGTTAAGACTATGAGGCTACGTGTATGTCTTGCATGACACTTAAATAAACTGAAAACAAGCCTGAGATTTCCATATCAGTGTTTCAACCCCATCATTTTTTTTATTTTTCTCATCCATCTTCTTTTAAGAATGTGCCTTGAATGGTAAAATTCTTCAAACAAAACCATTCCATTAGGGCTGTCCAAGAATACAGAAAAAGCAGTGTGCAAATGGGAGCTTCAGACAAATACATGTACCGAGTTAGAGACTTTATTGTTCTTACTTTCTAAAGAAATTGACCCAACACCTCTTAAATGCCAAACGGACTTGCCCAACTTATAACAATGGAAGAGTCCATCAGTATACAATGGGTTAAACTGCAAGCAAAGTCAGAATCAACTCACGAAAGATTTATAAATTTGATGTCATAAGGGACAACGCAATATCCTTCATTTTTTGTTTTTGTTCCCAGTGTGGAATATGCGATTAATACAGGTCAAATTTTCCACTTGTGGCCTTTTCATTTGAAATACAGTAAAATTCGTATATTAAGACCACCTTTGGGACTGTTCAAAAGTGGTCTATAAGACCACTTTTGAACAGTCCCAAAGTGGTCTATAAGACCACTTTTGAACAGTCCCAAAGGTTGTCTTTTAATAGGAGACACTGGGTGTAGAAAACACAAAGAAAGAATAACAGAAACGTTTTCAAAAAGCTTTTAAAAGCAGATTTAGACTTGATTTTAGGTGGTCTTAATAGCAGGCATTTACAGCATATTTCACTAGCCATCTTCGTAGATGAAATTTATAACACCTTGGCTTTATCTACTTTATAGGGTAAACGTACATGTATAGATGTTTACGTCATTTTCTATAGCTTTATAAAATGTTGTTACATGTATGTGTATGTCAAATAAAAGGCACACAAGTTGTACACCTTCAGGGGAGACAACTATTTTAAAATGCAGGAAAGCAAATAAAAAATATGGAAGTGGTCTGCCTTCACATCGCGTGAACAAGTCTGTGAAATGACCCCCCCCCCCCCCCCCCCACCGAAACCCTACTTTATATAGAGAAAACTGGATTTTACGTGGGTATACATTATTTTTCTTATTTCTGCTCCAGGATATTGGCTTTTGGTACTCGTTATAACCGCCTCAATGAGCATTTACAACCTATGTTTGCAGTATTAATGAAAAAAAAAAAGGTCACGAATTTTTATCAGAAAAGTAGCCATTTGGAGATTTGAAAGTATGCACTCTGTTGCACGTTTTTTTTTTTTTATTGTAATGTTTTGTTTTGTTTTGTATTGGATTTTAACGGCCCAGTCAACATTATTTAGGTCATTTTTGAGCCGGTGAGTTTACCTATCAACTCTTTTCCCGGACAGGCTAATACGTAGGCGGTTAACCAGTACAGTGCACATTCTTTCGCCAGATACTGACAACTGCCCTTCTTGAGTCAGCGGAAAGGAGAAAATGACCGTCACTGAAGATTTCATGATGAATCTCCACGAAAGAATGTTGCTGACCCCAGCAGGTATCGAACCCGCGTCCTACTGATCATCAGTCAGCCGCGCATCCGACTGAGCTACCGAGGCTGGCTTTTTATCGTTATGAAAAATAATGTGAACGTGTGTCCGAGTTTTCAATCCTCAACCTAGGGACTCGCGAAAGGAAGGGAAGAAAAAAAGTGGATGAAAGAAAGCTACGACCCTAAACCGACGGCTTATCTATTAAATTCTGTTACGTTCTAGTTTTTAACCAGACTAACAGATTAGAAAACTATCAAAATTCCATTATCTTTTATGTTTATAACTCCATAAAAAACTAACATACCAAATAAGAACCGACACTTGCGGAAAAAGATGCTACTGAACTGACAGATGGAAATTTCCGGACGAGATTACTCATTAACAAAGTCTCGATAAAAGAGTTACATGTTGTATTGCTAAAACTGTGGTTATTTTCACACAGTGTATTACCAAAACAGTAACTGTTAGCATACGAGGGTAGGCGGAAAATTTCTGAGCCTGACCAAGATCCAATGGTTTGTCCATGCTGAAAGTGCCTTATTTTTCAACATAGTCTCCCTTCCTGTCCACACACTTCCTCCAGCGATGCTGGAGTCCTTGGATCCCAGTGGTATAGAAGGTCTCATCTTGGTCCCTGAAAAACATCTCCACAGCAGCTATCACCTCCTCGTCTGACCGATAATGCTGCCCAGCCAAGTGCTTTTTCATGTTTGGAAACAAGAAATAATCTGATGGAGCTAGATAAGGTGAATACAGAGGGTGATCGACAAGTGTGAAGCCACAGTCATGCATAGCAGCCATTGCGACAACCGATTTATGAGCAGGCGCATTGTCCTGATGGAACAAGACCCCTTTTGTCAATTTTCCGGGTCGTTTAGCCTTAATTGCTTTTCGCAATTGTTTAGCAGATCCGCATGATGCTCCCCATTAATTGTTCTGCCTTTTTGAAGGTAATCTATGAATATTATACCCTTGGCATCCCAGAACACTGATGCCATCACCTTCCCTGCAGAGGAGACGACATCTGCCTTCTTTGGAGGGGGTGAGACAGGGTGCTTCCATTGCATGGATTGTCTTTTGGTCTCTGGCTCAAAGTGATGAACCCAGCACTCATCCTGAGTGACAAAACGGTCAAGAAAACCATCTTGGTCTGCTTCAAAAATAGCCAAGTTGGCTTGTGACAGGTTCAGTCTGGTCAACTTTTGGTCAGGCGTCAAAAGCCGTGGCACCCATCTGGTGGAAACCTTCGACATTCCTAATTCACTGTGTAGAATGTTCTCTACTCGTTCACGGGAGATGCCAACAGTGTTAGCTAACCGATTCACAGTTAAACGCCTGTCATCCATCACGGCCCTGTGCACTTGGCTGATGGTTTCCTCAGTTGTTGCCGTTGTGGGTCGTTCCCGTTTGACGTAGACGCTGGTACAAGCGAGTTATCGTCGATTTACTCACTTGGAAGTCCTGGCGATGACAACCTGAGATGTCACACGTAGAAGCATTTTGACCGTTACGTTACGTTGATCTTGCGTCAAAGGTACCATATTCCGTAGAGAAATTTTGAAACCTAAACTCCAGGTAACACAATATGCCAATATGATGAGGTTACTGTATACACACCATCTTCAAGGCTGTCCTTGCCCATCTTAAAATTTGCTGCCCACCTTTTCACGGTTGCATACGAAGGAGCATCATCCCCTAATGTAGCAACCATATCAGCATGAATGTCCTTAGGAGCTAACCCCTTTTTATGGAGGTACTTGATAACACCACGATGCCAGATTTTGTCCATTTTCTCAAAAACGTGCTGGTATCAATTTTCAAAGTCTAGAATTTCTACGTTATTGCAGGTAAACTTGAACTCATTTGAGTCAAATCAAGTAATAAAGGTTTTGATTTAATGAATACAAAATTTCATGGCTGTTCGATGCCTGCTTCTTGGTCAGGTTCAGAACTTTTCAGTCTACCCTCGTACGTGTTATAGCCAGAACAGACACATGTCATTGCCAGAAAAGCGACTGTTTGCGCACATGTTAATGCCAGAACAGTGCTAGTTTGCACAGATGTATGGCCAGAATAGTGGCAGATTGGACTTGGTGTATTCCCAGAACAGTGCTAGTTTGCACAACTTGTACTGCCAGAACAGTAGCAGTTTGTACGCACTATATTGTCTGAACAGTGGCAGATTACACGCGTTCGTGATGATTGTAGAACAATGGCAGTTTACACACGTTATTGCAGACAAGTGACTGAGTCTAGGCACTGTAATATCAGAATATTTACATTTTGCACACGTTGTAGGAACTATCACTGATTATGTATGTAGTATTGCAAGATCTTTCACTATATACACTGAAATTCCGCTATTAAGACCACCTAAAATTAGGACTAATTCTGCTATAGAAAAGTTATTTTGAAGGACACACTTAATTTTTCTTTGTGTTTTCTGCCTACAATGTCCCTTGATCAGAGACCACCTTTGGGACTGTTCAAAATGGTCTTTAAGACCACTTTTGAACAGTCCCAAAGGTGGTCTCAATATAGAAATTTTACTGTAGTAGGTTGTTTTGCCAGGGCAGTGGCTGTATACACATTTTGTATTGCCAGGGCATTGGCTATACACACGTTATAAAAAGGAGAAGTAAAACAAAGATCAGGAATCGATACAATTAACTTACTCCACCCACCAAAGACACCAAAGGGAAAGAAACACAAACATTAAGCGACAGACCATAATGGAAACCTAAACAAAGGAAGGCCATAAGGACAGTTACTTTCCCACAAAATGGCCATATGGCCATCCAAAATAAAAAGACACAAGTGCTACAAACAGTAAGTAACAAACAACAACATAAATAAACCGCCACAGAAGAACCGCCTTGGAACGGTCAGTGGAAAGATTTCCACTGGGGGGCTTAAATCGATTTGACGTGGCCACAATCCTCGCCCTTACTTCCGTCGCGATTTAGACAAATAATGTGTTCAGTCCGCATGAAGGCCTCCTAACTCATCAGTGTATCATCTCCGTGAACACAAAAAAATCAAAGAACCACAGAGGTGAGACAACGGTGAGGACTCGACAGCAAGAAACCACTGAAATGCTGGAGCAAAAGAAAACCAACAGTTAGACTCCGATGGGCCCGACCAGAGACAGAGCATCGGGCACCAACCAACATTACCAAGAATTAGATCTCTCTAATTCTCAATAGGCCTTTACGTTGGAGCCGTCATGGAATCCGAGGCCTGACCCACAAGCGTGCAATTAAAGAGGGAAGCAAAGTTGCCAACCGTGATTGGGTTAACTACCATGCATGCAGTCTGTCGTATAACATCCATGTTGTACCCAATCTTTTTATATCGAAGAACGATTTTACGAAATTGGGTACTGAAGTCATTGCGGTTATATATTTTTCTGAATTTATATACTAAGTCACCATAAAATTCGGGTTCCGATAGACCTTGTTGCAGAAGAGATTTAAGTCCAATATTGAATTTTGAAATTAAATCAGAATGGCGTCTATAAAATTTTGAAAAGGCTTTGCGTAGTTTATGGTACCGATAACCCTGATTAAGGAGTTTAGCCGTTAATAATTTATTACGAGTGTTGAAGTCTGTTACATGACTACACACTCTTGCAAATCGAATTAATTGCACGAGGAACATCACCATCCAAGAAAAGAATATTTACAATCTCAAAATCAAAGTCATCGCGTTTATCATAAATTTTGCACGAAACAAACCCATCTACAATAGATAGATAATAATCCAAAAACGGGGCCTCGGTATCAGAAAAATTTGCTGTATTTAACTGAAGTTCTGGGGGGTAAATCTGACTGATCAAACCATCGAAATAGGTATTTTCAATATTTAATAAATTATCTAAATATCTAGAAGTGGAGCTAAAATCTTCAATAATTTCAGATTGGTAATCAATGGAAAGCGACAACATGAAGTCTCTTTCATAACAATACAAGAACAGATCAGCCACAAGAGGTGCGCAATTCGTACCCATCGGAATACCCACAATTTGTCTAAATAACTTAGTACCGAATCTAATATAAATATTGTCAAGTAGAAAGGTGAGGGCATCACACTTTCTGACATGACCAAAGTGTATAATTCTTATGCTCTTTAGAAGTCAGTTCAGTAAATTATTGAACACGTTGCATTGCCAGAATAGTCACTTTTTTCACACGTCGTATGCCCGGAGCAGTTGTGTTACCCAGGTTGTATTGCATGAGCAAAATCTGTTTGCTCATTTGGTATTGCAGAACAGATATAAACACGTATTGCCAGAACAAGTGCTGTGTGTGTACATTGTATTACGGTACAATTGAATTTGTGCATAAGTTGTGTTTCTAGAACAATGACTTTATGACTCTGCGCATATGTTCTATAACCAGAACAATAAATGTTGTATTGCCAAAACAGTGAAAGTTTACATTGTACTGTAGAAACAACCGCTGCTCGCAAGCGTTGTATTTTGAGACATGTCTCTATCTGAACAGGTTATTTTGCCGGGACAGTTACCATTTATACACGTCATATTGTGAGGACAGTAAATAGGTGTATACACTGTAATGCCAGAACAGTGACTGGATGCACACGTTGGTTTGCCAGATCAGTTTGCACATGTTGAATGTTCCGAAAAGTCACTGATGCACACTTCCTATTGCCAGAACTGTGGCAATTTGCTTGCTCTGTATTGTTAAAACAGTGACAGCATGCACACGCTATGTTGCTAGAACAGTTCTTGTTTTGCACATAAAATATCTTCAGAACAGAGACTATGTACACAAGTATTACCAGAATAGTGACTGTGTGCACACGTACAACTGTCAGACCAGTGACTGTTTGCACACGTTGTTTTGCCAGAACAGTTACTTTTTGCTCACATTGTATTGTCAGAAAGTTACAGAATGCACACATTTTAGCGCTAGAACAGTTACTCACGGTTGGCACAAAATTAATTGCCAGAGCAATCACTTTTTATTTACACGTTTTTCCAGAACAGTTAAGGGTTGCATCCATTGCATTACCAGGCAATGATCATACCTTTGTGCAAGTCACCCCTCGTGTACGCCTTCTTTCTGAATAGCAATTTTTTGTACACGATGTATTTCTAGATCGCTTTGACTGGACAGGGTTGGTTTACCAGTACTCATGTATGGTCAGTTACAGCTCTGAGTGGAAGCACCATGCAGCACAATTTATTTCTCCAAGCCCCAGTTGGGCTGGGTGCGTTGTTTTCACGGACTTGTTCACGTGATGGTATCGCCAGATGAACAGCCAATAATCGCTAACGTTGTAGCGTCAGACCAGACAAAGGTCACTCAGATCAGTGAATTGATCGCATAGGTGTAGCATAGACCAGTCACAGTTTCGAAAATTGGGCTTGTTTGGTATCGACAGATGCCCTTCATATTTAGAACAGATTACATAAAGCCATCTCACATTGTGGTAACCCCCACCCCTGCCCCATTTAGAGAAAAGGTGCCATATAGAATCAATATCCGGTTGTTCAAAGCATTGCTAGCTTAACGAGCTCGTTAGTGGTCAAACTATTCACTGTTCTAGATCTAGTAAGTATAATATGTAAAAGCTACTCACATTTTTTTTTATTTCCATACATCACGCAAACACGGCTATATAGTATTGATACCCTTAAACGCCACTTTTATATAGTAAAACAGGGGTGAACCTTATTTTAATTATTTATGATCTAAAATATAGACTGTGGATACTCGTTAGAACCGCCTCGATGAGGCGGGTCTAACGAGTACTCACAATCTATATTCTGAGCAGAAATAAGAAAAATATGCTATGACTAAAATATAGATTGTGGATACTCGTAAGAACCGCCTCGATGAGGCGGTTCTAACGAGTACTCACAATCTATATTCTGAGCAGAAAGAAAACATTTCACAAGTTTTCATCTTAAAACTTTCGATTTTCACCGGTAGTACTTACAATGTATTTGTATAGGCATGCTTTCATAACGCATTGCTAGCTTAACGAGCTCTTTGGTGGTCAAAATATTAACTGTTCTAGATCTAGTAAGTATAATATGTAATAGCGTTTAATATATATATATATACCTTTTTTGTTGCAAAAATGTGGATAGATTTGCAAAAGCTACTCACATTTTTTTATTTCCATACATCACGCAAACACGGCTATATACATGTAGGTTTGACACCCTCGAACGCCACTGTTATATAGTAAAACTGGGGTTTACAGGGGTAAACCTTATTGTTCTTATTTTTTTCTCTAAAAAAAGATTGTGGATACTCGTTAGAACCGCCTCGATGAGGCGGTTCTAACGAGTACTCACAATCTATATTCTGAGCAGAAATAAGAAAAATATGCTAGGTCGAAAATATAGATTGTGGCCTTAGAACCGCCTCGATGAGGCGGTTCCAACGAGTACACACACTCTATATTCTGAGTAGAAATAAGAAAAATATCACAAGTTTTCATCTTAAAACTTTCGATTTTCGCCGGTAGAATTGACAATGTATTTGTATAGGCATGTTTTCATAAAGCATTGCTAGCTTAACGAGCTCGTTAGGGGTCAAAATGTTAACTGTTCTAGATCTAGTAAGCATAATAATAGCGGTTAATATATATATATACATTTTTTGTTGCAAAAATGTGGATAGATTTGCAAAAGGTACTCACATTTTTTTTTATTTCCATACATCACGCAAACACGGCTATATACATGTAGGTTTGACACCCTTGAACGCCACTGTTATATACTAAAACTGGGGTTTACAGGGGTAAACCTTATTTTTTTCTTATTTTTTCTCTAAAATAAAGATTGTGGATACTCGTTAGAACCGCCTCGATGAGGCGGTTCTGACGAGTACTCACAATCTATATTCTGAGCAGAAAATAAGAAAAATATGCTAGGTCTAAAATAAAGATTGTGAGTACTCGATAGAACCGCCTCATCGAGGCGGTTCTAACGAGTACTCACACTCTATATTCTGAGTAGAAATAAGAAAAATATCACAAGTTTTCATCTAAAAACTTTCGATTTTCGCCGATAGAATTTACAATGTTTTTGTATAGGCATGTTTTCATAACGCATTGCTAGCTTAACGAGCTCGTTGTTGGTCAAAATATTAACTGTTCTAGATCTAGTAAGTATAATATGCAATAGCGTTGTATTTTTTGTTGCAAAAAATGTGGGTAGATTTGTAAAAGCTACTCACATTTTATTGGCATACTTTCTATAGTTTTAACGTTATGTTAGCTAATGAAAATAGCTGTGGTGCAGTGGTAAAGCATCGGATTTGAGATCGAGAGGTAGCCGGTTCGATCTCCGCAAGCGCCAAGTGTTGTTTCCTTGAGCAAGAGACTTTAGTACTGGTTTCTACCCAGGAAAAGAGGGCCACATGGAAGATTACAACTAGTACTAAATATGTGTTACCCTCTATAAATAAGGTCGATTATTATTATTATTATTCCACGTGTGAGACGCCAAGTTCTGCAACGGAAGGTCAGGTGGTTTTTCTCCGGGTACTCCGGTTTTCGCCCACCTCTGATTAACGATCGGCTCGATATGAGTGAAATAATCTTGAAAGGGCCGTAAAACCCAAACCAAAAAAAAAAAAAAATATTATTATTAATGACGTCATTAGTTTTGAAAATCTGACCCATGATGTTTATTTATTTGTTTTCACATTGTCACGCCAGTTGCACCTAAGGAAAGTCCGATCTGATCGCTATACGACCTGAGTCATGACCCTAACATAAACGCGGTTTTGATTCGTCGAAAAAGACTTCAACGTCCGAAAAGGATATGAACATCCCCGAAAGGCATAGTCCATATGGGCCCCGTCAAGCGATTTTGGTACTTATCGCCTATGCGAGCAGCGAAGGTTCAGGCGAGCCTGCGCATCCGCGCAGTCTCGCCAGAACCTTCGCTGCTCGCTCATACAAGCAGTGAATCAAGAGGTACCTTCAGACAGAAAGCCATATCCATGGCCCCTCTGAATGGCTGGGCATGCGCAGTTAAAATTTGTCATGACGGAATGCTCGAAGACACAAATTCGCTTGGCGGGGCTCATATAATGATAACATCTGACGAACAGTAACAGCGATATCAGATAAAAGTAAAATAAGTTTTAATTAACTATATGAGGCGTTTATTAACCATCCCATATGGTCACCGCACTGAGAGTAAAGCGCGTGTCAATAAAATCAACATTGCGGCTGCAACACTACGGAACCCGGGAAGGGACATGATTTTTTATTTTTTATAAGTTGTGCGCACAAGATAATATATTGTGCGGACAAGATATTATTTTGTTCGGACAACATATTATCTTGTGCGCACAAGAAATTATCTTGTGCGGACAACATATTGCCTTGTTCAACAACAACATAATATTGGACAACATAATATCTTGTTCGCACAAGATATTATCTTGTTTGCACAACATAGATCTTGGGAAGTTGTGCAAACAAGATATTATCTTGTGCGGACAAGGTATTATCTTGTTCGCACAACATATTATCTTGTGCGCACAAGATAATATCTTGTCCGCACAAGATATTATCTTGTTCGCACAAGATCTATGTTGTGCAGACAAGATATTATCTTGTGTGGACAAGACAATATCTTGTTCGCACAACTTAATATCTTGTGCGGACAAGATAATATCTTGTCTGCACAAGATAATATGTTGTCCGCACAAGATAATATCTTGTGCGCACAAGATAATATCTTGTCCGAACAAGATAATATGTTGTGCGGACAAGATAATATCTTGTCCGAAAAAGATAATATCTTGTCCGCAAAAGATATTATCTTGTCCGAACAAGATAATATGTTGTGCGGACAAGATAATATCTTGTCCGAAAAAGATAATATCTTGTCCGCAAAAGATATTATCTTGTGCGCACAACTTATAAAATAAAAAAAAATCATGTCCCTTCCCGGGTTCCGTACAACACTTTCAAAATGGTTTGTCTTATACATATCACAAGTATAGCTTATACAAAAAACTAGGTCTACGCTTAGCACAAGGTGAGCTTATGGTAAAGGCAGGCCTCGCAGGACGAACGGCTTTGGAGTTACCTGCCCTTGAGTATAAATATGAGCTAAGCATACATTAAATGTGAATGTCTAGGGTTATATCTCAGAAATGTGTTTTATACAGAGGATCTTACATGAGTCCTCATGTATTATTGAATTTATTAAACGAGTTGAGGAAAAGGGATAAAATGCGAGGCTTTGCCGAGCATTTTATCCCTTTTCTTCAACGAGTTTAATAAATTCAATAATGCATGAGCACGAATGCAAGATTCTATTTATCATATGACATTGAAAACGCATTTCATTCACGATTGTTTTATAAAAATGTAACTATTCCGCCATTAGTAAACGCGACGTCGCTAAGGACGTCGTACATGTAACGTTACGGGACATATCTAGTTAATCTGCATATTTAATCCACTAGTGGATAATCAAAAATAGTACATGGCGTTATTACACTCTCAGACGCGACGTCATATGATAAACAATTAACTGTCGTTGGCAAGTATAATGTCTGAAATGTCAAAATAGAAATGAAGACAATGATCAGGAGTCGATACAATACAAATTACTGGGTGGAATATCCACGAGAGATTAAATTCGAGGGGTCGGGGTTTTCGGAAATTTCTGGCGAAAGAACTTGGACTATACAAAGAGCATGTAGAGCCCCACATTCGTCCGGCATTTTTCGCCCCCGCCCATAGGGGCTTGAAGAAATATATGGGCTGCATGATGCTTCCACGCAGAGCTGAATCCGGCCCGCAGATTAGTACTGGTAAACCGCTTAGAGGATCTAAGCCTGTCCAGGAACCGCGGTGCGAGGCGTACCCTCCATGCTAATAAACCCTATTGGTTTCATTGGGCGACAGGGCTTGAGAAGTCATTTCATCTCAATGTCGGGTAAAAGTCCCACAAAATTGGAAGCAAAGTCTCCAAAATGACCTTTACAGTGTTGACGGGGACGTTAAACCTCGAATCAAACAAACAATCGTCCGGCATTTTCCTTGAAGCTACCTTGCTGTGAAGATCATGTCGATTGTTCCTCTGTTCTTCCCGAATCTAGATTGGATTGCTGTTATTCTGTAGCCCTTTTTCTCAGCTGTTTTTGAGCTGATCTTTTTGAAACTTTTTAAAAGTAAACAAGGACAAGCGTAATATCTCAGACGAGTTCGAATTTGGCTCGAATCTGCCAATCGGTTTCGCAGTTCCACACCCTTAAGCATGAAAAATTTACCATAGGCTTACACTGGAAAATCGACGTCCCCAACTTTACTCAGCCATTTCTGATCGGTCCTTTATCAAACTTGCAGATAACTAGGAGAGCCATGCAGTCTACGTTGAGTTCGAATCTGGACCTCGCAGGACCAAGGGCTTTGGAGTTACCTGCCCTTGAACATAAAGATAAGTGGAAAAAGATGTCTCCACTTTTTGTCAGCTATTTTCGATAGGATCTTTTTGAAACTTTTTGAAAACAAGTACAATTATACTATTAAGGCGTAACTATACCAAATTTAGTGACACAGAGGCCTTTCTGATATTTAATCTTCATCAGTGTGTCTCAACCCCAAAGTTCTGAAACCGAAACGGATGATGGACAAGACCCGGCAAACACAGCACAGCCCCTTTACGAGCTCACACCGACCGACGTAGCTCGTGAGACAGGTCAACTGGAGGCATCAGGCAAGAGACGCCCACCCGCGGACTTATAGGCGTCCCCCACCGAGCCAACATCAGCAAACATGGCCCACGCTCCACGGAAGTCTCGGGCATCAGGAAGGAGATGTCCAAAGTAGCGAGACTTGCAAACTTTAAAATATAACATAAAGTGGCAACCAAATCCGCTAAGATAGATGTCTCACCTGACAAGTCAGTCTTAGATTTAGAAAAAAAAAAAAAAATTATACTGCAAAAATTAAAGATAAAATATAGTTATTTAAATCAGTACTTGAGTACTGACGTTACCACCGCAGTATCAACCTCAGCACTAAGGAACTGATACTGAGCCAGCCTCGACAGCGCAGTGATTAACGCGTTCGACTCATGATCGAGAGGTTGTGCGTTCGAATCCGGAACCCGGTATCGAGGTGTGTCCTTGGGCAAGACACGTAATGACACTGCCTCACACCACCCAGGTGTAAATGGGTAGCAGTGGTGTAATGGTCACTGCCTCTCTCGCGCGCGTCAAAACATCCGGAATGAGTGTTCGAAAGCGATTAAATAAGCTTGAAGCTTCCATTGCAATCGAACTTAAATAAATTAGTATAAACAATAAACTAACTGAAACTGAGCTGATGAAACCCCCGGGGACGAACGAATCATCCACCAGCAGAGATACCGACTCAGTGGTTGCGATTAAGGCGTAACTATACCAAATATATTGACATAGAGGCCTTTCGCATATTTAACCTTCATCAGTGTGTCTCAACCCCAAAGTTCTGGAACCGAAACGGATGATGTACAAGACCCGGCAAACACAGCACGTCCCCCTCCGAGCACACACCGACCGACGTAGCCCATAAGACAGGTCAACTGGAGGCATCAGGCAAGAGACGCCTACCCTAGGACTTATAGGCGCTCCCCACCGAGCCAACATTAGCAAACATGACCCACACTCCACGGAAGTCTCGGGCATCAGGAAGATGTCCAAGGTAGCGAGACTTGCAAAATTTAAAATCTAACCAAAAGTTGCAACCAAATATCTGAGACGAGTTCGAATTTGGCTCGAATCGGACAACCAGTTTCGCATTTACTTTCCCTTTAGAATGAAAATTTTACCATAGTCTTACAATGGGAAAATGAGCCATTTCTGATCTGATATTTATCAAACTTGCAGATAACTAGGAGAGGCATACAGTTTCCATCGAGTTCAACTATGGGCCTCGCAGGACCAACAACTTTGGAGTTACCTGCCCTTGAGTATAAATATGAGCGAAGAATGGTGATCACTTTTTCTCAGCTGTTTTTGATTGGATCATTTTTAAACGTTTAGTAAACTAAGACAAGCATAATATCGCAGATGAGTTCGAATTTGCCTTGAATCTGACAACCTGTGCTATTTCTCAGGTGAGCGTTCTCAGTCCGCTGGGCGACTTGTTTTTTTATTTATTGATTCTTGTAACATCCTTCAGCAGTTTTGAATATTCAAGATGACGTCCAACATGCCCCTCAAAATATGTCGGACCGTCCTTGATTATAAACCCTTGGTTATATTGGGCGACAGGGCTTGATATGTCATTTCATTTCAATGTCGGGAAAAAGTCCCACACAATTGGAAGCAACGTCTCAAAAATGACCTACACGGTGTTGACGGGAACGTTAAACCTCAAGTCAAACAAACAAACACAATTTCTGCTCCAAGACTTAGGTTGAGGTTACTCGTTAGAATCACCTCATTGAGGCGTTTCCAACGAGCACCCACAACCTATGTTTTGAGTAAAAATAAAAGAAAATATCAATTTTTTATGCCCCCGCATCGTATGATGCCGGGGGCATATAGTTTTTCGGTTTTCCGTACGTGCGTCCGTGGGTACGTGCGTACGTGCGTACGGTTTCCGAATGTACGAAAGTGTGTACGTACGTACGTACGTACGTAATCCTGTTAGACTCAGGTTAAGGTTTTTGTACAAGGTAGAACTTGAGCTCATCTTTTCCAAACCATACAATAGATTTGGTTTATATTTAGTATGATGATAGATATAGGTCCAAAGTTTTATTCAGCAATACACCCACCCATACCCTAGACCTCAAGGTCAAGGTCGTGGACTTTGAAATTTTTAACGTTTAAGACCCAGGTTAAGGTATTTGTACCAGGTAGAACTTGAGCTCATATTTTCATAACCATACAATGGATTTGGTTTATATTTACTATGATGATACATATAGGTCCAAACCGTGTATTGAATTTGGTTCATATTCGGTATGATGATAGATATAGGACTGAAGTTTTATTCAGTAATACCCCCACCCATACCCATGACCTCAAGGTCAAGGTCATGGACTTGAAATTTGTAATGTTTAAGACCCAGGTTAAGGTATTTGTACCAGGTAGAACTTGAGCTCATATTTTCATAACCATACAATGGATTTGGTTTATATTTACTATGATGATACATATAGGTCCAATGGTTTATTCAGCAATACCCCCACCCATACCCGTGACCTCAAGGTCACGGTCATAGAATTAGAAATTTTTTAATGTTTAAGACTTTGGTTAAGGTATTTGTACCACCAATTTCAATAAACTTCACACAAATGTTCCTTATAAAAATATCTCGTGCAGGTTCGACTTTTAAGGTCATGGCCTCAAGGTCAAGGTCACAGAGGTTATTTTTAGAAAAACTTTGTCATTGCTCTAGCGCCTACATTTCTTCACTGATTTCAATATAAGTTCACACAAATGTTCCTTATGACAATATCTTGAGCGAGTTCGACTTTCAAGGTCATCACCTCAAGGTCAAGGTCACAGTGGCTATTTTTAGAAAAACTTTGTCATTGCTCTAGCGCCTACATTTCTTCACCAATTTCAATATAACTTCATACAAATGTTCCTTATGACAATATCTCAAGCTATTTTGACTTTCAAGTTCAAGGTCACTGTGGCTATTTTTAGAAAAACTTTGTCTTCGCTCTAGCGCTTACATTTCTTGACTAATTTCAATATAACTTCACACAAATGTTCCTTATGACAATATCTCTAGCGAGTTCCACTTTCAAGGTCAAGGTCACTGTGGCTATTTTTAGAAAAACTTTATCACCCCTCTAGCGCTTACATTTCTTCACCGATTTCAAAATAACTTCACACAAATGTTCCTTATGACAATATCTCGAGCGATTTCGACTTTTAACGTCAAGGTCACTATTGGTGGAACGCCGAAACTCGCACAGATTGGTATTTGCACCACTTAAAGATTAATGTGCTAAGCGGGGGCATCTGTGTACTTTGGACACATTTCTAGTTTTTTCAAAATATCACAATTTTTCATCTCGTATATGAAAGAATGCACTATGTCGCACGGATATGTTATCGTAATCATGACATTTTTGTTCGAGATTGGGGAGTTCGATCCACTGAGAGTCAATCATAGTCAGGATGACTTATGGATATTAACCTTTCTCTTGCTGAATATTCATTTAAGCCACACGCATTTCTGACTTTGAACCAATCAGATTTCTTCGTGTAATTTATTCCAACAAATTCATAAACTGAATGTCAAACAGTGTAGATCCTGATCAGATGGCTTCTTCAGAAGCCATCTGATCTGGATCTACACTGTTTGCAAAGATAGGGGTTGTCGTGAACAGCAAACTGAGAGTTAAACTGTATGTACGCATTAGAATAGCCTAGTCGAGGTGATTATAATCAGTGCACACAACATACATTTCCTAAATATATTCAAAGATATCTGGAGTTATGGGGTATATTTTTCTCTGGGTTCAACATTACGATAACATACCCGTGTGACATAGTGCATTCTTTCTAGTCTCCAAAATAGTTATTTTTCTGATGAAAATATGCAATATTTTTCTTATTTTCACTCTAAACATAGGTTGATGGTGCTCGTTAGAACCGCCTCAATGAGGCGGTTCTAACGAGTACCCACAACCTATATCTTTGAGCAGAAATAAGATAAATAATGTATACCCCTGTAAAGCCCAGTTTTCTGTATATAAAGTTGGGTTTAGAGGGTTAGTCATTCCCGAACTTGTTACTTGATGAGAACACGCTTGAATAATCAATGGTAAACCAGCCAAAGAAACTCCACGGACACGGTTTTAATTTTATTGAAACTTTTTTCGCGGTTAAAAGTTATTTTGATCAACACTCCCATAGATCGTATCTTTGAAAATTACAATACCGCATTTACTGTTTACAATACCGCATTTACTGTTGGATGAGAAAACAGGGGTACTCAGAACAGACTGCAAATCTCTCTCTCTCTCTCTCTCTCTCTCTCTCTCTCTCTCTCTCTCTCTCTCTCTCTCTCTCTCTCTCTCTCTCTCTCTCTCTCTCTCTCTCTCTCTCTCTCTCTCTCTCTCTCTCTCTCTCTCTCTCTCTCTCTCTCTCTTGTTCTTTTTTTATTTTGCAAGTTTGTTCTTTTTTTATTTAGCAAGCATAAATTATGGAATATGATGAAAACTGTTACTCTCGTTTTGCCAATATGTAATTTACTAGGATATTTATTAAACGGTATTTAATTATTAGGATACGTACAATAACTGACCAAGTGGCCCGGTCCGGGTAAAAATGAGCCGCGTCAAAAGAAAAAATGTATCTGTGGTAACCATGTCTTGTGCCCAGAGAAGACACTGATCAGCCTGTGTGGACGCACAGGCTGATCGATGTCTTCTCTAGGCCTTAGGTGGATATCCAATGACACAAGGTTGCTCCATGCTTACAAGAAAGGCAAGGTCCCGCCCATCGGGGCTAGACGAAATAGATTGGGTTGCATGGTGCTTCCACTCAGAGTTGAAACCGACGGCACATGAGTACTGGTAAACCGCTTAGAGGGTCTATGCCTGCCCAGACATAGTGATGCGAGTCACGGTCTTAAATTATTTGGATACGTACAATAACTGACCAAGTGGCCCGGTCAAGCTAGGGTAAAAACGTCCCACAAAATTGGAAGCAACGTTTCCAAAGTGACCTAAATAGTGTTGACGGGGACCGTAAATCTCAATTTAAATAGAAAGGCAGTAGTCCGAATAAGCGGGGTATTCGGAATGGTATGAGACTTCACTAAAAGCATATGCCCGAAGCTACATGTTCGCTTGACGCGGCTGAGTTACGATTTTAATTATTCTGTTGATGACGAAGTTTGTTTCGTAAATGACATCTGTTTCTGTGAATAAATAGCTGTTGACCATCCGTAAGAGGTTAGTATGAGCAGACTTTGAGAAGTCTAAAACATGTATTTCGTTATTTTCGTAATTTTCGGAGTATTAAATGCGGCATTGGCCGCATGTCCCGACGAGGAACCGGGGTTGGCACTGTGGTCAGATACAAGTACATGGGGTGGCGAAGTAAGATTTGGTTTTGTATGTAATAGATTTATTTATTTATTTATTCAAAATATTATTTTATTCATTTATCAGTGTGCTATCAGAGCTGAAACCGACCGCACATGAGTACTAGTAAACCGTTTAGATGGTTTAAGCTTGCCGAGGCAATCCGTCCATGCATATAAACCCTACTGACCTAAATAGTGTTGACGGGGACTTTAAACCTCAATTCAAACAAATCAAATAAAACCAGTCTAATACGAAAATAGTGTAGCCGACAATATCTAGGTCATGTCGATGCCGTTCTTGGAACCCAAATGCGCGCACCCGCCTTAACAACGGCGACTGCAGAAACAAAATTATGTAGGAAACTAAACTATACGGCCCCACAAAAATAGCTGTGTTTCCGCTAGCATGCCGAAAAAAGTAGGATCGGTAGGTCTATTTATAAATGTTTTACTTTTTATAAACTTTTTATTTGATGGAAAAAAAAAAGAGTAAAAATCTTTAAAAGGTGTTAATTATAACTATATTACCAGAAAACATTCTCAAACAATGAGGTTTGAGCATCAAGGAAGCAAAAGTATTAGTTTTTTTATTTTATTTTTTTTTTTTTGACAGTTTTGTGAAATTTTATTAAAAGTTCTAGAAAAAATAAAAGCCAGTAGGTAAGAAAATCTTTTTTTTTTTTTGTATGGCCATAAAAATCGCAGGGTCAGTACAAAAAAAAATCAGGGTCGGTCGAGTAAGCGGAAACACAGCTATTTTTTTAAACCTTACATGTAAATTATATTTTCATTTCTTTCCTTCCAGCTTCCTGGCCCGGGGTCGACAGTAACCATAAGTGACTCAGTGTTGTTGGATGTAAATTCAGTGACAGTCTCCCAGATAATCATCACTGGGCGACTCATCATCAGTGATCAAGTTGGTGCCATCACAATCACTGCTGACGGCATATTAGTGGCGGTAAGAGAACTATAAGAAAGATAAATCACTTATATTACATAAAAAATTGAAGGACTTAGCCTGCCCTGGCAGTGGTGTAGTCAGGCCGTCTGATGCTTATAAAAATGTTGGTTTCATTGGGCGATAGGGCTTGAGATGTCATTTCATCTCAATGCCGGTTAAAAGTCACACAAAATTGAATGTAACGTCTCGAACATGACCTAAATAGCTCAGTCTTGCTGAAAAGGGGGTCAACTCTTCATGAAAAGAAATTGCTCCTTTCTTTTAAGAGTTGACCTCTATTGACATGGGAAACAAAAATATTTTACAGTAGTTGCCTCCCCTGAAGGTGTATCCATTCCCCATAAACACTCAGTTCGAACCTGTAGACCGGTAGGCCTACTAATACCATAATGTATGTAAACACAGTATAAATCCAGATAAGTTATTCTAATCAGGATCAACACTGTTTACCACCCTGTTCGGTATCCCAGTCGGATACGCGTCTGACTGATGGACAGGCAGAGGGGGGGGGGGGGGAAGGGGCGAGTGGGGGGGGGGGGGGGGGGTTTGAGGGCTCGATACCTGTCGGATCGGCAACATTCTTTCGTGGAGATGGGCCATGCAATATTTTGCTGCTGCCATCGTCTCCCAGAAGGGCATTTGTATGTTTCTGGCGGAAAGTGCTTCGACTCGCTGTGATTTAGATTGTGTAGACTGGGCCGTTAAAGTCCAAAAAGACAAACACGCCCTGTTTATGAATTTGACATAAGGGGAATGGGAACACCTTCAGGGGAGGCAACTCCTGCAAAAGTATTTTTGTCGCCCATGGCAATAAAGGTCAACTAAAGGAAAGAAATTTCTCCTGAGGAGCAAATTCTTTCCTTAAGAGTAGACCCCCTTTTTAGTGGGACAGAGCTTATAGAAAAGCTAAAAGGAAGTTCAGAAAGTTGTCTCCCTTTGAAAAATGGCGGAAACATCTGCCAGGTGTTCCCATTCCCCTTAATTCTCAAACAATGTATGCGTCCATGTTCAGTGATGGAAGAGTATATGAAATCTCAGGGGTATAAAGGCTTAGACCACTTATGGGCTAATGGTGGTTTTAGTAGTGGGGTGGTCTTAATGAAAGGTATAAAATAATAGGCACTGGTTTGTATGGTCGGACAGGAACTGCTCTTAATAACGAATGTGGCAGTATCGGCTTTATTTCGAGCAGTCAGGCATTACTGAGAAGTACAGCTTTTGCGAAAAATATCTTTGTGAAGCATGGCTCAGTATCTAGAACCTAGTGATAACTGGGTCGATTGTTTGTCAATCGACCCAATGTTACTCGTCAGGACTGATGCCCATGAGACTATCACTTGCATTAACAGTTATTTTTAGACAATCACCAACCAGTACTGTTAGGGCTTTAATTTTATTTGGGCCCCGTCAAGCGATTTTGGTACTTATCGCCTATGCGAGCAGCGAAGGTTCAGGCGAGCCTGCGCATCCGCGCAGTCTCGCCAGAACCTTCGTTGCTCGCTCATACAAGCAGCGAATCAAGAGGAACCTTCAGACAGAAAGCCATATCCCTGGCCCCTATGAATGGCTTGGCATGCGCAGTTAAAATTTGTCATGACGGAATGCTCGAAGACACAAATTCGCTTGGCGGGGCTCATTTAGTCTCGAAAGATTTATTTATTTATTTATGTATTTATTTCCTTCAGGGTTCGGGGAGTCTTATAGTAGGTGGGCAAGAGACAGAGTGCAGATTCCAGAATAATGTTCATTTCAGACTTACAGGTGAGTTTGAGAGCTGTGTCATGTTATAAAGTCCATGTGACCAATAACCGGTTAATATACTACTGTATATAATAGAGAAATGACGGATGTACAGGGCATACATTATTTTCCTTAATTTTGCTCAAAAAACATAAATTGTGGGAACTCGATGAGGCGGTTCTGACGAGCACTCACAATCTATGTTTGTACTAGAAATAAGAAAAATATCACAAATGTTCCTCCCGAAAATTCTAGTGGTGGAAAGTATGACCCAGGTGCCATTTTAGCTCACGGGGTGGGGGAGGGGGTACTCGTAATGAAACCGTAGCACGTTAACAAGTAGAGTCAAATGATTAGAATCTTCACCCCTACTATACATAGGGAAAAGTAGGGTTTACAAGGCTATTTATATATTTTTTTTCTGTTTATCCGAAACACACTATGAGTGTTCCAGTTCGAAAACACGCCTATTCAAATACAATGTAAATTTTACCGCCAAAAATCGAAAATTTTAAGGTGGAAAATTGTGATACATTTCTTATGCCTGCTCAAAATAGAGATTGTGGGTAATCGTTAGAACCGCCTCCACCTTATTTCTACGCAAACTATAGATTATAAAATCTATATTTTAGAGCAGAAATCAAAAAGATAAGGTTTATCCCCTGTAAACCCCAGTTTTACTATATAAAAGCTCAGAATTGTATAGGCGTGTTTTCGTGATGATCAGAACCGCTTCACGGTTCTTACAAGCACCCAAAATTGCTTGAATTGCTTGCAGAAATAAGAAAATATAACATTTTAATCAGGGTGTGTCAATGAATGCTTAGAAATAATAAAAAAAATCTCGTATTTATCAAAATATTAATCTGAAAAAATGCTAGTTCTAAAGAAGAAAGACACCAGTTGTAGGGATAGTGCAGAGAAATGTGAAATACCGTACTTTTTGTGTTCAGCTTGCCTACGCCTACGGGAGGGACTGCTAACGTTCTTCAGGTGCCTTGCAAGTGATCTATCATATGAGCCCCGCCAAGCGAATTTGGCTCTTCGAGCATTCCGTCATGACAAATTTTAACTACGCATGCCCAGCAATTCAGAGGGGCCAGGGATATGGTTTTCTGTCTGAAGGTTCCTCTTGATTCACTGCTTGTATCAGCGAGCAGCGAAGGTTCTGGCAAGACTGCGCGGATGCGCAGGCTCGCCTGAACCTTCGCTGCTCGCATAGGCGATAAGTACCAAAATCGCTTGACGCGGCCCATATAAAAAAGTTATAATATGTATAAACACAAATACAGTGGACCTGCGCTATAACGACATTATTTGTTCCTTATTATTGTGCCGTTATAATGAATTTGCCGTTATAAAGAATCCCAGTTAGGATCATGATAGGTTATAAAAATGTCTTTTCCACATAATTACTCCAAGAAACAAATGTTAAGACATTTGTTAGAATCGCCTCGTTGAGGCGATTCTAACAAATGTCTATAACATTTGTTTCTTGGAGTATTAAATTACAAGAATCTTTCATGACTATGGATTCGATTTTGGCATTTCCAACCCGAGGAAAGCCCAAGCCGCTCGGAATCGAGGCTAAACCTTGAGATAAGAATTCATTCCACTGAAATTGTCGTTATAATAAGTTTTGCCGTTATAACGAATGTCGTTATAACGCGGATCCTCTGTATAATAAATGTCATTCATTTTGACTGTTATTGCTTTGTATCATTTAAACAAAGATTTTAGAGCGATGTCCGCTAGAAACATAGCAGATAAGCAAAAGGCGTTTTTTATGAAAACCTACGTTGTGGGAACTTCTTAGAAGCGCCTAATTTGTCCACAACACTGGTTTTCCATTGAGAAAAAAGAACAATTATCTCTCATGTATCCATATTTCCCCATTTAATCTGGAGTGTCCACGGATCGACTAATAATTAAGCCGATCCTAACTAAAACAAACAGTCTGTGTTTTGAGTAGCAATACAAATAATATTGTCGGTTTTTATACCATTCATTACACCGTGGCCAAATGGGTAAGAGCACTGACTCGTAGATCTCTCACCACTGTGGTTCGCGCCTCGCTCGGGAAACCTGCGAGACACCAAGTTCTGCAACGGAAGGTCAGGTGTTTTTTCTCCGGGTACTCCTGTTTACGCCCACACCTGTTTAACAATCGGCTCAAAATAAGTGCAATAATCTTAAAAGGGATGTAAAATCAAAATTAAAAAAATAATTGACCATTTTATAGGTACAAGAACAGCCAACCGGACTCTGCTTGACGCAAAAGGGGAGAAATTTATTGCCGTCGAGGACCAGGGAACCTTACATTTCTATGGACAAGAAAAACTCGAATGGACAAAACTATCTGGAACTGTTGATAGATGGGAAGATACGGGAGATAGTATTATATACAGTCACAAGGTATGTATGTATGTATGTATGTATGTATGTATGTATGTATGTATGTATGTATGTATGTATGTATGTGTGTGTGTGTGTGTGTGTGTGTGTGTGTGTGTGTGTGTGTGTGTGTGTGTGTGTGTGTGTGTGTGTGTGTGTGTGTGTGTCTGTCTGTCTGTCTGTCTGTCTGTATGTCTGTCTGTCTGTATGTCTGTCTGTATGTATGTATGTATGTATGTATGTATGTAAGACTCACCCGAAAGTCTGAAGAAGCCCGGGATCGATCCAACGACCCCTCGTTTATAAGACGAGTAGCATAACCACTACAACACGTGGGCTTCTACAGTCACAAGGTAAATCTACCAACTTAAATACATGCAGTTATACAACGGTATTAGCAGTAGCAACGGCAAAAACAACAATAAGCATCACGAAAACACACCTCGGACCCCGCCCATCGGGGCTTGGAGAAATAGATTGGGCTGCATGATGCTTCCATGCAGAGCTGAAATTAACCTCACAATAGTCCTGGTAAACCGCTTATCGCTTAGGAGGTCTAATATGTTCTAGAATGGGTTATCCTTTGGAAGCAAGGAATACACCACAGAACTGAAAAATATGGATTGTACATGTTTTCTGGGCCAGACTGGCTAGTTTCGGCCATTAAGGCCTCATCAGTGACCCTCAAATATTTTCAAAATTCCACAATGGAATCAGTGATCCCAAAGGACAAGAAAATATAAACTACGCTATGATGTAGGGCAGGGAGACTTTTACGGCCGCCACACATTCCCAGACACCAGCTGTAGTGACGTTAAATATGTTCTAGAAAGTGTTCTAAATGTTCTAAGCCTGCCCAGATTTCTTTTTTTTTGTTTTATTTGAGGTTTAACGTCCCCGTCAACACTGTAAAGGTCATTTTGGAGACGTTTGGAGACGTTGCTGGAGACTTTTACCCGACCTTGAGATGAAATGACATGTCAAGCCCTGCCGCCCAATGAAACCAAAAAGGTTTATA
Organism: Lucinisca nassula; assembly: GCA_963580285.1. NCBI lineage: Eukaryota > Metazoa > Mollusca > Bivalvia > Lucinida > Lucinidae > Lucinisca > Lucinisca nassula. Next base: position 157,030,007 of record OY757010.1, read on the forward strand.
AGCATGGACGGGCCGACTCGCACCCGCGGCTTTGCCTGGGCAGGATAAGATCCTCTAAGCTGTTTACCAGTACTCGTGTGCGGGTCGGTTTCAGCGCTGCGTGGAAATATCATGCAGCCCATATATTTCTTCAAGCCCCGATGGGCGGGGAGAGTACGCCTGCCCAGGTAACGTGATGCGAGTTGGACCGTCCATGCATATAAACCCTTTTGGTTTCATTTCATCTCAGTGTCGGGTAAAAGTCCCACGAAATTGGAAGCAACGTCTCCAAAATGACATAAATAGTGTTGGCGGGGACGTTTAACCTCAAACCAAACAAACATCAAACAAACAAACAAACAAACGAAAACACACCTATATAATTTTAACCCCCTTGAACCGCATTTCTTCATCTGAAAAATGTCGTTTTTTTTCGGCGGTTAAGTTTACAGTGTATTTGTATAGGCTTGTTTTCGTAATGGACAGCATAAGATCCAGATAAGGAGGTGTAGCAAGAAAAATTTTGGGATCATTGTCTTTTATTTCATATGCTGTGGGTACTTGTCAGATTCATCTCAGTGAGCCTATTCTAACAAGTACCCACATCAGGTTACGATTATTCACCCGTGTGTATCGTGCATTTTTTTCATATCTCTAAAATGGTTATTGTCTGGTGAAGATTAGTGAAACTTTTTATTCTTATTTATTTACCATATTTGCATGATATGCTGGCTCCAAGGTTGTACATTGTCAATATTGGAAAAACAGGTAACCAGACCCCCTGACCTTTTAAGGTCAGGAGGGGTCTGGTTACCTGTTTTCCAACACTTATAACCAGCAGATAATGCAAACAAGGTGAATGCACCAAACATACTTTAGGAGTGTTCGTTAGAGCCGCTTTATTGAGTCGGTTCTAACGAGTATCAACAACCTGTCTTCGAGCATATATTAGAAAAATAATGAATACCCTATAAAAATGGAAATGAAGGCAATGATCAGGAATCGATAGAATTAACCGACAGCTCCTATCAGAGACACCAAAGGGAAAGGAACGCAAACATGAAACAACAGACCCTAATGGAAGCATCAATAGCGGAAAGCCAAAAGGACAGTTACTTTCGCACAAAATGGCCAATTGGCTATCCAAAACAAAATAATAAAAGCGATACAAACACTCAAAGACAAACCATAACAAAAATAAACCAAGACAGAAGAACCGCCTTGGAACGGTCAGTGAAACGAATTCCACTGGGGTGGAGGGGGTGGGGGGGGGGGGGGGGGTTAAATCGATATTACGTGGCCACAATCCTCGCCTTACTTCCGTCGCGATTTAGACAAATTATTTGTTCAGTCCGCATGATGGCCTCCTAGCTCATCAGTCAACATCTTCGTGAACACAAGAAATCAAACAACCACAGAGATGAAACAACGGTGAGGACTCGACAGCAAGAAAACACTGAAATGCTTGAGCAAAAGAAAACCCCAGTTTTCCCCATATAAAGTGCAGTTTAGAGGGGTGCTCATTACACGGACTCCCCCATGCATGGAACAAAGGTAGAAGTAGATCTTGTAGTAGGGGAACGATGGTTTTTCTCTTCTTCTTCTGTGATGATGATCATCATCATCACGCTTGTATCCGATGTCAATTTATATATAAAAAAAAAAAAAAAAAAAAACAACAACATAAAAATCGATAAAATATTGCATACTTCAGTCCCCCGCCCATCGGGGCGCCTGCATGATGCTTCCACTCAAAGTTGAAACCGACCCGGACAAGTGTACTGGTAAACCGCTTAGAGGATCTAAGCCTGTCTAGGTAATGCGGTGCGAGTCCGACCGTCCATGCTTATAAGCTTGTGGTGTCATTTCATCTCAATGTCTGGTAAAAGACCCACAAAATTGGAAGCAACGTCTCCAAAATGACCTTTACAGTGTTGACGGGGACGTTAAACCACGAATCAAACAAATCAAATCAGTCGGAAACAGTATTAGAGAAATGTGTCCATGTTAAGCTTGCATAAATGTGGGACAATTGTTATCCACTAAATTACATGTGTCCCATTAAAGTTACGCGACAAAATATACTCAGTGGCAATAAAAGTATACAGTTTTTGATTTGGAATACCGGATCTTGTATTGCCATTTGTAATAAAATTTGCCTATGTCCGTTTTTCCCAAACGTCTAAGTTTGTAAAACTCCAATTCTTTTCCTGTTACAGTCATTCATGATGGAGTTTTTGCCCTTAATTGAAAATCAATATTTCCAATAAAATCTCGTGTTGTACATGACATTTAACACTATGCACACCGCAAAAGTCATGTACGACTATTCATCGATAAGACCACATCATTACTTTGCCGTTTAACTCCAATAAACAGCTTCAAATTCAATTGGAATTTCTGCCTGTACCGGATTATCTCCCTTTCAATTAAAATGATAGTGAATTAAATGAGTCTTTTTCTCAAATCGTGTAAGAGATTTTCATTCGAAACTTTCGCATAATTATTGTTTTGCTCGGCATCTTTATGCTTACTCCATAGTGAACCCTCTAAAATTGCTCATTGAAAAGGTAATCCCCAATACAAATCCCATAGAAACATAATGCATCCAATCAAAGGAAGAACGTAAAAGGCGAAACTGCCATTTTCGTGGACAAACGATGCTGCACTTTACCTTGTGTTTAATTTCAATATGCGTCCTATTCTGGCCAATCAGTTGCCCTTCTTTGAATTTGTTTCATGAAAAATCGTTTATTGAATAACACTTATTCGAAACCCATGTTTAAAGGGAAGCTACTCAAGACAAAATATTGGATCAGACCCCCTGTCCATTTCAAGCGATGCAGTTTCATTATCCTTTTATCAATTTTAACGGGAAATGTTGCAAATTATGCGGAATTGGTTGTTCTTAATTTATGGTGCCTCATATGTATGAAGAAAGGGAGACTTTGGTACGCAAATCGGCATTCAGTAACCTGTTTACTTACTTTTGCCTCTCAGTATATATAGAAGTTTGTAGGGAAGATGTTTCTATGACATACATTTTAGCATAACTACGCTAGATAGCGAAAATGTGGTTTAAGATTATAGAAAATTACCGTTAATTCGAATATATATTTCATCAAATTAAGATTGGTCAATTTTTGAATAAAAATATGTCCCTATGTCTAATGTACTTTAATAGATAATTAGCAAAAATACGCGACAGTATCTGATTTTAAACTACAGTAATTAAAACTTTCATTTTACCCCCGGCATACGCAGTATGCCATGGGGGTATATAGTTTTCGTATTTTTTTTTTTTTTTTTTGTGTGTGTGTGTGTGTGTGTGTGTGTGTGTGTGTGTGTGTGTGTGTGTGCGTGCGTGCGTGCGTGTGTGTGTGTGTGTGTGTGTGTGTGTGTGTGTGTGTGTGTGTGTGTGTGTGTGTGTGTGTGTGTGTGTGTGAACATTTTCGTGTCAGCTCCATAACTTTTGAACCGCTTGACATATTTTCATGACACTTCACATAAATGTTAAACACCATGAGACGACGTGCAGAACACATGAACCGTAACTCTTGCTTTTCTACTTTCAGAGTTATTGCCCTTTGTATGTTTTAACTTGCATTTTCGTGTCCGCTCCATAACTTTTCAACCGCTTGATATATTTTCATGAAACTTCACATAAATGTTAAACACCATGAGACGATGTGCAGAACACATGAACCGTAACTCTTGCTTTTCTACTTTCAGAGTTATTGCCCTTTGTATGTTTTAACTTGCATTTTCGTGTCCGCTCCATAACTTTTCAACCGCTTGATATATTTTCATGAAACTTCACATAAATGTTAAACACCATGAGACGATGTGCAGAACACATGAACCGTAACTCTTGCTTTTCTACTTTCAGAGTTATTGCCCTTTGTATGTTTTAACTTGCATTTTCGTGTCCGCTCCATAACTTTTCAACCGCTTGATATATTTTCATGAAGCTTCACATAAATGTTAAACACCATGAGACGACGTGCAGAACACATGAACCGTAACTCTTGCTTTTCTACTTTCACAGTTATTGCCCTTTGTATGTTTTAACTTGCATTTTCTTGTCCGCTCCATAACTTTTCAACCGCTTGACATATTTTCATGAAACTTCACATAAATGTTAAAAACCATGAGACGACGTGCAGAACACATGAACAGTAACTCTTGCTTTTCTACTTTCACAGTTATTGCCCCAAGTTATTTGTCTAGTTATGCATGTTTTAACTTGCATTTTCGCGTCCGCTCCATAACTTTTCAACCGCTTGATATATTTTCATGAAACTTCACATAAATGTTAAACACCATGAGGTGACGTGCAAAACACATGAACCGTAACTCTTGCTTACCTACTTTCAGAGTTATTGCCCTTTGAATATTACGAGTTTTACCATTCACTTGTGTCCGCTCTGTAACTTTAAAACCGTTTGAGATAATTTCATGAAACTTCAAACAAATGTAAAGCAAGATAATAGGATGGGCATAACACAAGAACCATAACTCTTGTTTGCATACATTACAAATTATTTCCCTTTGAAGATTTTAAATTATGTGTCTGCTAACATCTTCGTGTCTTCTCCATTACTTTTAAACGGCTTGACATATTTTCATGAAACTCCACACGAATGTTGAACATCATGAGACGACGTGCAGAACACATGAACCATAGCTCTTGCTTTCCTACTTTCAGAGTAATTACCCTTTGAATCTTGAAAATGGCCATTCTATGGAATATGGCATGTATATGCAAAGAAGCTTTTGACATTGCTATTTTCAGCTGAGGTGATGGCAGTGGCCGGGGGTATACGTGCCCCACTGGGCACTTTTGTCTAGTTATGCAATGAATAATGTAACTGAAAATTTAAGTAGAAAAATGATTTTTCGTTCCTCCAATGTTAAATTTGAGAAAAATCAAATAAAAACAATTTGGGTCATTATGAGGTTGTTTTAATTTTTTCGGGATTTTCTGAGCTGGAAAAACTGCCTGTACACGTAAAGTCCCTTGATTTGACATGAGGCATGATGATCCCAATTGTCCCGTACGAACATCATGATTCTGACAGTGTATCACAAAATATACAGCCGCATATTTCAGGACGTATGGCCAAGTTTGGTTGACAAGGATATTCCTCACACGAACTCGTTAGCGTGGCGGCATGTACATACACTATTGACTCCACAGCAGAATTTTAAATGTGATTAAGGGTCACTGATGAGGCCTAATTAGCCGAAAACAGAACATATGGCCAAGTTTGGTTGACAAGGATATTCCTCACACGAACTCGTTAGCGTGGTGGCATGTACACACTATTGACTCCACAGCAGAATTTTAAATGTGTTTTGGGGGTCACTGATGAGGCCTAATTAGCCGAAAACAGAACATATGGCCAAGTTTGGTTGACAAGGATATTCCTCACACGAACTCGTTAGCGTGGTGGCATGTGCACACACCATTGACTCCACAGCAGAATTTTAAATGTGTTTTGAGGGACACTGATGAGGCCTAATTAGCCGAAAACAGAACATATGGCCAAGTTTGGTTGACAAGGATATTCCTCACACGAACTCGTTAGCGTGGTGGCATGTACACACACCATTGACTCCACATCAGAATTTTAAATGTGTTTTGCGGGTCACTGATGAGGCCTAATTAGCCGAAAACAGGTAGTCTGGCCCAGAGAAATAAAACGCGTACTCACCGCGGTTTTTAGGTCTGAGTTGTAGTTCTTGCTTACAAGGCATTACCTTTTTATTTAAGAAATAGATCAGCTCTATCTGTGATTTGTTGAGTAATAAATCACAGTTTGGAGGTCAGTTGTAAAGAAGATCAAATTACGAGCGCGTAGCGCGCGTGATTTGTCTACTTACAACTGACCGACAAACTGTAATTTATTACTCAACAAATCACAAACTAGAGCTGATCTATTTCGATTCCAACACGCTGAAAATCGACAATAATGCTGTTGTTTTCTTCAAAATCTTACAACTTTTCGCCATTGTTAGAAGAAATTCCGCTAAAATTATCGACTGAAACACATGCATTTATACCATTTTTTAACGTTTTCGATGCGAGAAAATGACGTTACACCGTCTAACGTCAAGGTAATCGACTAGTGACGCCATGAATTGGCAGTTTGTAATGACGTCACTCGTCACGCTCTTCCTTGTCGTGATTTGTTGCAGAATAAAACACAGTTACTTTCCATTGCCTATATAGGCGCGCTGTGTTAGAATAACCATTCAACTTAATTACATCTGGTGTAAACCTTCCTTCATCACAGTGTTGGTTATATATTAGTTCCTTTGGGTTAACCGATTCCACTGAAGGATTTCGAAATTGTTTTAGGGTCACTGATGAAGCCTAATTGGCGAAACCAGCTAGTCTGACCAAAAATACTTGTGAAAACCAGGATGTTAAGTTCTGTCTTGCAGTTCATCTTTCAAAGGACAACCCGTTTAATAGAAAATTTATTCCCACATATCCTGCAGAAAAAACTGGACTACACACAGATAACAGACTATAAGACAGAACAACATGCCTATGTATTATAATGTTATCTGAAAGTGCGATAAAATGGCAGAACGCGGCGCCTGACCAGAGCCTACACCTTTTGCTTAAATACTGGCATAAAGGATTAGACAGGGCTACTTTTCCAGTCTACACTCAGCCAGTCAAACACACACCCTCCACCCGTGCTGTTCAGAGGTTGGACAGACCGCGGCAATGGACATTGTTCACGTTGCATTGAAAATTCGCTTGTCAATCAAACTGCCGCGACAGTTCACAGTTAAATGTCAGCCGGAATAGCTCATTTGGGAGAGCGTTAGACTCAAGATCTAAACGCCCCCGGTTCAATCCCAGGTTCCGGCACGAACGGAGTTCGGCGGCTGGCTTAATCTTTTTGTTTTATATTACTTTACTTTTACCATTGTTTTCAAAATTGTCGTATTATTCTATCACAAACATTGACATTGAACTATTTCATTATTTTATTCCGGTCGAAACTGGGACCTAATACACACAGTACAGTTCAGTACAATGTACAAATAACAAACTTGACTACAGCTAACGTTATTCATATTTAGAAAGTGTCGATTTAGCGAAAAGAAATCAATAAATAAAAATAAAAAATGAGTTCCTTTAAGAGCAATGAAAATATTCATAAGAAAGAAGATGGGTCATACTACGTAGTTTCGGCTAATAAAGCCTCATCAGTGACCCTGTAATGATCCGGCAACGAAAGCCAGAGGAAGCATACTGAAATTTTGCGACTTTCGAATAGGCAGTCGATTCAAAGACTAATACAAATCAAAATGAGGTCCAAATAATTAAAAACCTGTCTAGAATTTGAGTCTAAACTAATAATTTATTTCTCAGAATTTGTTAACTGATAAAAAATCCAATGAAAAGCGACGCTACGTGATTACGTCATACTGACAGAAGTGCTAAAGGCCACCCGCTTCAATCCCGGGATCCGGGCCTCGATATCAGACGAATTTGCTTAATTTAACTGAAGTTCTGGGGGATAAATTTGACTAATCACACCATCAAAATATTTATTGTCAATATTTAATAAATCATCCAAATATCCAGAAGTCCAGTTAAAGGCTTCAATGATTTCATATTGGTTTTCAACGGAAAGGGACATCATGAATACGCGTAATAGAAGTGAAAGCAATGATCAGGAATCGATACAATTAACCCACAGCTCCCATCAGACGCACCAAGGGAAAGAAACACAAACAAAAAACACTTAGACCCAAATGGAAACATCACCAGCGGAAAGCCAAAAGGACTGTTACTTTCCCACAAAATGGACTATTGGCTATCCAAAGCAAATTAATGCGATACACACACTCAAAGACAAGCCATAACAAAAATAAACCACGACAGAAGTACCGCACTGGAACGGTCAGTGAAACGAATTCCGCTGTGTGTGGGGGGGGGGGGGGTGTGCTTAAATCGATTTTACGTGGCCACAGTCCTCGCCCTTACTTCGATTGCGATTGAGTCAAATAATTTGTTCAGTCTCTTTTATATCAAAACAAAAACAGATCAGCCTCAATGGGTGCGCAATTCGTACCCTTCGAAATACCTACAATCAATCCGGGGTTCCAGCACAAACGGAGTTCGGTGGCTGGCTCATAGGTTTGCTTAATATTATTCTAATGTTACCATTGTTTTCAAAATAATCGTATTATTGTATTTCAAACACTGGCATTGAACTATTTTATAATTTTATTCCGGTCGAAACTGAGAACTAATATTTACAATACAGTTTAATATATATGCACAAATGACAAAGATGACTACAGCTATATAGTAGTGGAAGATTTACAAAATGTAGATTTTAAGCGAAAAGAAAACAAGTTCTGTCAGCTGACAAAAATGCCCCTTGTGACGTCGACCACGACGGTTCGCCGACAAGTCAACGGCGGAAACCTACTCTAACAACAACAACAACAATGCCAATGAAAAGCGACGTTACGTAATACATGTGGTACAATTGTTATCCACTAAATTACCTGTGTCCGCTTAAAGTTACGCGACAAAATATATAGAAGTTAATAGGGAACATTTTTCTATGATTACTACGCTAGATAGCGAAAATGTGGTTTAGGATTATTAAAATATTTTACCGTTAATTTGAATATATTTTATGTATATTTCATTAAATTAAGATTGGTCAATTTTAGAATAAATATAGGACCCTATGTCTAATGTACTTTAATAGTAAATTAGCAAAACTACGCGACAGTATCTGATTTTAAACTACAGTAATTGAAACATTCATTATGCAATGAAAAATGTGACTGGAAATCTAAGTAGAAAAAGGATTTTTGAGAAAATCAAATAAAAAGAAATTGGGTCATTTTGAGGTTGTTTTAATTTTTTTCGGGATTTTCGGAGCTGGAAAACATGTTAGTACAGGTAAAGTCCCTTGATTTGACATGAGGCATGATGATCCCAATTGTCCCTTATGTTTAAAATCGTGGGATAATATGTCAGGGCCCAGTTGTTCAAAGCATTGTTAGGTTAATGAGCTCGTTAGAGGACAAAAGGGTAACTGTCCTAAAAAGGTAAATATGTAATACAGTGGTATTGTTTGCTGAAATAAAATGTGTGCAAAAGCTGCTTATATTTTTTCAGCACAATATTGGTATATTTGTCATATTAAATGGGCCCCGTCAAGCGATTTCGGTACTTATCGCCTATGCGAGCAGCGAAGGTTCAGGCGAGCCTGCGCATCCGCGCAGTCTCGCCAGAACCTTCGCTGCTCGCTCATACAAGCAGTGAATCAAGAGGAACCTTCAGACAGAAAGCCATATCCCTGGCCCCTCTGAATGGCTGGGCAAGCGCAGTTAAAATTTGTTATGACGGAGTGCTCGAAGACACAAATTCGCTTGGCGGGGCTCAAATGATCAACGTTTTACCGATTTGATAACTAACGGTGTCGTTAGTTTTTAATATCATGACGCAGATTTTCCAAAGACTGTCACGGTACCTTTGCAATAATTTGTAAGTTATATGGGGCCAGTTTTGGTCTACAGGAGCTTCGGTTTCATATCCAATTTTAGTTTGTGATTTTTCTTATTTCTGACATATTTCCCACCATTTTACTTCATGTTCAATAAGCTATAAGCTCGGCCAATCCTTTATGACATTGCGAAAACACACCTATTCAAACATATTGATATTTTTACCACCACAAAAAAAATTGAAGAAAATTTTCAAATAAAAAATTCATACTGCTGCTCAAACAATAGATTGTGGGAACTTGTTAGAACCGCCTCGGCGATGCGGTTCTAACGAGTACCCACAATCTATGTTTTTGACAAGAAATAAGAAATATATTGTATACCTATGTACATGTGAATCCCAGTTTTACAACATAATTGTGGGTTTTAAGGGGGTCAAATATGTAGGTGTTTGTTCATGATGGGAAGAATTTGCTTCTCAGGAGCAGACTCTTTCCTTAAGACATGGGGACACCTGGCACATTTGTCCGCCATTTTTCAAAGGGAGACAACTTTCGGGACTTCCTGTTCACTTTTCTGTAAACCCTGTCCCTGTCCCTCAGGAGCAAATTCTTTCCTTTAAGAATTGACCCCTATGGACATGGGATACAAAAATACATTTTCAGGAGTTGCCTCCCCTAAAGGTGTATCGTTTCCCTTACGAGTAGACCGCTATGGACAGGTGTGGTAAAATAATACTGAAGAAGTCGCCTCTTCGGAAAATGCTTCCATTCCCTATGAGCGGGACAAGTTGATATTGTCATTAGAAAAACATTCGCGTAGGTTTCTTTTATGGTTGCTAAAATGGCATTTTTCTAATAAAAAGAAAATATTACTTTTTCTTATTTTTGCTTCAAACATAGATTGTGGGTGATTGTCAGAATCGCGTCATTGAGGTGGTTCTAACGTGCACCCACATTCTATGTTTTTAAGCAAAAATAAGAAAAATGATGTGTACTCCTGTAAACCCCATTTTTCTGTTAAAAATGAGATTCAGGGGTATTGTTTTCAAGATCTTGCTGATGTGATGATCTCATCACGAAAACACGCCTATATAATTCTGACCCCTTGAACCCCACTTTTATGTAGTAAAACTGGGGTTTACAGGGGTAAACCTTATTTTTCTTATTTCTGCTCTAAAATATAGATTGTGGGTACTCGTTAGAACCGCCGAGTACGCACACTGTAAATTTCGAACAGAAACAAGAAAAATATCACAATTTTTTTTAGCTTAAAATTTCCTTTTTTTCGGCGGAAAAGTTTACAATGTATTTGCATAGCCGTGTTTTCGTAATCTGTAATTTAAATTCAGGAGTCACAATTTCACCATGACACAGACAGATGGAACGAAGGCCTGGCAATGTACATCTTTTACGAATGCAATGAACAACCGAAGTATTATAGAGTCTTTGACTTTGACCAGAACGAAAATACTGAAGGAGAGCAGTTGGTGGTAGATCAGATGGTTGAGGCTTTACAAGGTATGTGTACTACCGATTACCGATTAACTCATTTATTCGACGATTTCTCGAGTGAGTGAGTGTTTGAGTTTTACGTCCCACCAACAACTTATATCATACGGAGACGGGACCTCGGTTTAAAGACTCATCCGAAAGTCTGGAGAAGCCCGGGATCGATCCTGCGACCCCTGGTTTACAAGGCGATCAGCGTAACCACTGCACCACGGAGGCCTCTGACGATTTCTCGAGCATGGTTGTCCATGATAAGTGAAACCATTATGAAAACACGCCTATACAAATACAGTGTAAATTTTATCGCCGAAAAATAAAAAAAAAATAAGATGAAAAATTGTTATATTTTTCTTATTTCTGCTCAAAACATAGATTGTGGCCACTCGTTAGAACCGCCTCATCGAGGCGGCTCTAACGAGTACACACAATCTATGTGTTTAAGCAGAAATAAAAAAAAATAATGTATACCCCTGTAAAACCCAGTTATACTATATAAAAGTGGGGTTTAAGGGGGTTAAAATTTATATAGGCGTGTTTACGTGGTGGTTTATCTTTCTATATATAACATGCCCGTATTATAGTATTGTCAGTACGACCTACAGGCATTTTGTGCACCCTACACGATCAGTAATAGCTAATTTGTGATGTGTAGATCATATAGAAAAATGATCTATTAAAAAACATTTTCCAAGTAGGGTTTCCCAATAAACATTTTCCAAGTAGGGTTTCCCAATAACCCAGTCACGGTTGACAACTTTGCTTCCCTCTTTAATTGCACGCCGGTGGGTCAGGCCTCAGATTCTATGACGGTTCCACCGTAAAGGCTTGTGTTAGTTGGTACCTGTCTCTGGTCGGGCCCATTGGAGTCTAACTTGATTTCATTTGCTCCAGCATTTCTGTTGTTTCTTGCTGTCGAGTCCTTACCGTTGTTTCATCTCTGTGATTGTTTGATTTTTGTGTTCACGGAGATGTTGCACTGATGCGTTAGGAGGCCTTCAAGCGGACTGAACAAATTATTTGTCTTAATCGCGACGGAAGTAAGGGCGAGGATTGTGTAAAATCGAAAATCGATTTAAGCCCCCCCCCCCCCCCCCCCCCCAGTGGAATTTGTTTCCGCTGACCGTTCCAAGGCGGTTCTCCTGTTGCGGTTTATTTTCGTTATGGTTTGTCTTTGGGTGTTTGTGTCGCTTATATTATTTTATTTTGGATAGCCTTTTGGCCATTTTGTGGGAAAGTAACTGTCCTTTTGGCTTTCCGCTGTTGGTGTTTCTGTTGGGGTCTGTTGCTTCATGTTTTTCTTTCCCTTTGGTGCCTCTGATGGGAGCTGTGGGTTAATTGTATCGATTCCTGATTATTGCCTCTACTTCTATTTCCATTTTATTAAATTCACTACCATATAATTAGGGACAGTTATTTTAATACATAACGATAACATAGTGCATCCTTTTATATCCAATACGATAACGTTTTTGGCGAAAAAAATTATTATACTTTTTCTTATTTATACTCCAAATACAGGTGGGTGCTCGTTAGAAGCGCTTCAATGAGTTGGTTCTAATTAGTACCCACATCGTGTATGTCTCGGAGCAGAAATAATAGAAGTAATGTATACCCCTGTACACCACAGTTTTCTATAATATATAACATAAAGTGGGATTTACATGAGTTTCCATTACACTGACTTGTTAACATGGTGGTCATTACGAGAACACACCTATATAATTTTGACCCCTCATACCCCACTTTTATGGAGTAAAACTGGGGTTTAAGGGGGTACACATTATTTTTCTTCATTTTGCTCAAAAACAAAGATTGTTGGTACTCGATAGAACCGCCTCGTCGAGGCGGTTCTATCGAGTCCCCGCAATCTATGTTTTGAGCAGAAATAAGAAAAATATCACAATTTTTTCATCTTAAAATTTCTAGTTTTGGGCCAAAAAATTGGCAATGTATTTGTAAAGGCGTGTTTTCGTAATGAATGGAGTTTCGTTGATTAACATTTAATCGATTATCGACAACTTGTATACACCGATTATCGATCATAAAATCTAAGCCGAGTCCCTCTAATTGTGCACTTTTCGGCGGAGGCTTTTCCATTACGATAACACGTCCGTGTGGCATAGTGAATTCTTTCTTATCTCCAAAAATGATTACTTTTCTAACGAAAATTTGTGATTTTGGATTAACGCTTTGGTACTACGACCTAAACTATCTTTTTAATTTATACTCCAAAACATAGGTTGTTGGTGCTCGTTAGAACCGCTTCATTCTGTCGACTCTAACGAGCACCCAAACCCATCACGAAAACACGCCTTTATAATTTTGACCCCCTTGAATCCCACTTTTATTTAGTAAAACTGGGGTTTACAGGGGTAAATCTTATTTTTCTTATTTCTACTCAAAAACAAAAACTCAAAAACCCATCGAGGCGGTTCTAACGAGTATCGACAATTTATATTTTGAGCAGAAATAAGACAAATATCACAATTTTTCATCATAAAATTTTCGATTTTTCGGCGGTTAAATAGTCATTGTATTTGTATAGGCGTGTTTTCGTAGTGTATGTGTATGGAAAAATATAAGAAGAAAAAAAATACAACAGCAAACCCCAGAGCCGCTGTTAACCTCATCGCGAAAACACGCCTATATAATTTTAACACCTTGAGCCCTCCTTTTATATAGTAAAAAAGCTGGGGTTTGCAAGGGTAAACCTTATTTTTCTAGAAATGAGAAAAAAATATCACAATTTTTTATCTGAAAATTTTCGTTTTTTGGAGGTAAAATTTACAGTGTATTTTAATAGGTGTGTTTTCATAATGTGGTACATTTATTAGGAAAACAGTCCAATGTGATAGATACATGTATGTAATGCTTTCTTTTATGTCCTTAAAGGACATTTTTCGATGAAAAATTGTAACATTTTTTTTTTATTTCTGCCAGTAATAAAGATCGTTGGTCCTCGTAAGAACGGCCTCATTGAGGCGGCTCTAATTAGTACCCACTTTAGAGTTTTGAAGCTAAAGTAAAGGTTTATATACCCTTATAACCTGTGGAAAAACTTTATTACGATGCAAATTCTACATCTAGATTCAAAATTATCATAAGAAATGAGACTGAACTGAAATGGATTAAATCTTTACAGACCCCTTTTCCACTGGGATTTAATGACAACATTTATCATGAGGGTAATATTTCCAGAATGCCGGACTTTGATATTTTCTCGCTCCTTGAATGTCGAAAACGCAGAACTAGATCTCACGGCACCAGGGAAAATGATAACTTTAAACGTAACATGGCCAACTATATCTGACATTAGCCCGATGACTTTCAACCGTGACAGTCGCACAGAAAGTCAATATTGGGTTGTCTCCCTTTGACTGAGGCCTACGATAGATACCTATCGTGTAATCAATATTGTGTTTTAATCCGGCTGTGTGTGAAAATGACCCGGGGGATATTGAACGATAGATACGCCTAGTTAATTTAGAACTGCGTGTTTTGGTACTTTAAGCAAGATAAATTCTCTTTTTGTCAAACGATTAAAATTGAGCTTTTTTGTACTTAAAATATTATCGGTTCTAATAAAATCCATTTTTTCTGGAATGTGATATTCCACATTATTTAAAAAAAAAAAAAAAACATTTATAGTTAATGGATATCAGATTGCATTATTTAAAATGGCAATGTTTAGAAAAGCAACATGTTCATAAGTCCATGTAATAAAAACCCCTGTAAACCCCACTTTACATTATATACAGAAAAGAGAGGTTTGGAGGGGTCACAATGTGTGTGTTATCCGCACCAAGACATTGTATTGTTCATCATAAAAATAATGTGCTTTTTTTGTTTTTGTTTTTTGTTAGATATAAATTAACATTTCGAAGATAAGAAAGAAAACATTATCACAAGGATATGTTTTCTTAATGGGTTGACAGTTTTGTTTGATTGGAGGCTTAATGTCCCTGTCAACAATGCAAAGGTCATTTTTGCGGACACTGAGATGATATCTCAAGCCCTGCCACCCAATGAAACCAGTAGGGTTTATCTGCATGGACGGTCCAACTCGCACCACTTTTCATGGGCAGCCTTAGACCCCCCATGCAATTTACTAGTACTCATGTGCTGTGCAGTCAGTTTCAGCTCTGCGTGGAAGCATCATGCAGCCCAATCTATTTCTTCACATCACGGTAACACACCCGTGTGATATAGTGCAATTTTTCATACCTCAAAAAAGGTCATCTTTCTGATGAAAATTTGTGATATTTTTCTTATTTATACTCAAAACATAGGCCACAATGATGCGATTCTAACGAGTACCCGCAACTTATGTCTAGGAGCAGAAATAAGAGACATAATGTATACCCCCGTAAACCCCAGTTTTCTCTATTTAAATTGGGGTTTAATGGGGTGTTCATTTCACGGACTCGTTCACGTGATGAAGCCCCGTTGGGCGGAGGCCGTAATGGGTTGACAGCAAAGGCCCTGATCTAAGCTCGACGTCTGATATGGGGCTTGAAGAAATAGATAGGCTGCATGATGCTTCCACACAGAGCTGAAACCGACCCGCACACGAGTGCAGGTAAACCGCTTAGAGGATCTAAGCCTGCCGAGGCAAAGCGGTGCGCACGAGTCGGCCCGTCTATGCTTATAAACCCTATAGGTTTCATTGGGTGGCTGGGCTTGAGATGCCATTTCATCTCAGTGTCTGGTAAAAGTCCCACAAAATTGGAAGCAACGTCTCAAAAATGACCTTTACAGTGTTGACGGGGACGTTAAACCTCAAATCAAACAAACACACAAAGATATAATAATAATAATAATAATAATAATAATAATAACAACATCGGTACTCATTATCTAAATAGCACCACTACTTCATATGAATAAAGAATGCACAGTAGTAGCCATGACACAATCTTTCCGGAAATAAAGAAGCCTCCGTGGTGCAGTGGTTACGCTACTCGCCTTGTAAACCAGGGATCGCAGGATCGATCCCGGGCTTCTCCAGACTTTCGGATGAGTCTTTAAACCGATGTCCCGTCTCCGAATGACCTTAGCTGTTGGTGGGACGTAAAACTAAAACTCACTCACTCACTCACTTTCCGGAAATAAGGTAATCCATTACACGTGCACGCGTGTCCATTAATCTTCGGACTTCCTGACGGTCGGTAGCGGAACGCAATACACAATCCACGTATCATAAAAGCGATAATTGTCTTCTGCTTAAATACCCGTGATATTTTCCACTGAGTGTAATAAAACGTTGATTATGGGCACAGAAGCGCCAAATTGAAATCTTTCTACCCATGTTTTTGTGTTTATTAAGTCAAAATCATGCTCAAAACATAGGTTGTGTGTGCTCGTTAGAACCGCCTCATTGAGGCGGTCGTAACGAGTACCCTAAACCTATGTCTCGGAGCAGAAATAAGAAAAATATTGAATACCCCCGTAAATCCCCTTTTTCTCTATATAAACTGGGGTTTAAGTGGGGTGAGACTAAAAATCTGAATTATTGGCTGGATTCAGCAACCAGCTGATCATTAGGGTGTTATGTAATCAAAAAATGTGTCTTTAAGGGGACTAAAACGCTGAGCTGCTGATATGTTGATTTTTTTATTTAATACCCTATTTAGGATAAATTTTAATTAATAATGTGTATAAAATCTAGAAATATCATTTCATTTGGTAGTAAATTAATAAATAAATCTTGACTTATAATAAATGACAACCGCTCTGTGACTTCAGGTTTGCATTTCAATAATCGGTAGCTTGATAATCGATTAACGAAGGCGTTGAGTGGTTATTGGAATGTTAGTTGTTATCGATAATTACATTATAGGATTTCAATAAAACGGTAGCCTGATAATCGATTAACAAAGGAGTTGAGTGGTTATTGGCATGTCGTTTGTTACTAATAATTGCATTATAGCTCTGCAATCACAATCACAAAAAGGTATTCATGTCTCTGTGGTTCCCGTTCAGTCTTAGATAAGAAAAAGTAGGAATTACATCCCGAAAACGTACCTTTATGCAACTAAATTCCTAAAATCCCACCTTAATACGGTTAAAGTGGGGTTACAGGTATACATTATTTTTCGTAGTTTTGCTAACAAAGGATTGAGGGTACTCATTAGAACCGCCTTGTTGAGGCTGTTCTATCGAGTTCCCACAATCTGTGTTTTGAGATGAAATGAATAAATTTCAATTGATGCACGGCTGCGTGGCTGAACAGACTGATCTGCCAGAGTAAACGCAAAGTCGCGACACAAAGTTTCATAAGAAAACCCCGATTGCTTCCTTATGTGGCCGAATATAGGATGTAGCAACTAAGCAGTCCAATTAATTGTGCTGACCAGATTTATAAAATCAACTTTACACAATATGATGATGATTCGTATGAAATCTTACGTGTGGAGATTATGTTTGAGTCTGAGCTTGCTTTCGCCCCTACCACTTTTTATGTGCTTATCTGTGAAATTTATATAGTAAAACTAGGGTTTGCAGGGGTATATATTATTTTTCGTATTTCTGCTCAAACACATAGGTTGTGGATACTCGTTAGAACCGCCTCCATCAAATTTGGTTGGACAATTACCAGACATTGACATGTAGCCATTTTATTTCTTTTGGTTTTGGGGTTTTGTGTTAGTCTTCTAATTTCTATTTAAGTGCACAGGTTGTGGGTAGTCGTTTTATTCATGTTCAATATTTTTCTTATTTCGAGTCAAAATATAGATTGTGAACCACTTTGATGAGTTGGTACTAATAAGTATCCACAATCTTTGTTTCTGAACAAAAATACGAAAACTAATCAACAGGGTATTATGATTATACCCCCGTAAAGCCCCATTTTTTCTATACAAAGTGGGGTTAAGAGGGATATTCATTGCTTAGGCTTCTTTTTTTCGGGGGGGGGGGGGGGCGGGGGGTCTACACCTAGTGTCTCCTTTAAAGAGACCACCTTTTTGATTGTTCAAAAGTGGTCTTAAAGATAAGGAATTTTACTGTATTTTGTCAGTGAATGAACATTTAACGGGGTGGGGGGTCCTTTAAATCCGTTACCTTGTTTCCTGTGATTTATTTCTGCGCACCTTGGAAACTATGTAGAACCAGTGATGCATAAATAAATTAAAAACAAATCAGAATGAGCTGGTTCTAAATAGTACCATCAATCAACGTATTGAGCAATAAATAAATTTTAAATAAATAAATCGTGAATAAATAAATTACTATAACATATCCGTGCGACATAGTAGGGTATTCTTGATATCTCAATAACAGTTAATTTGTTAATGAAAACTTATCGATACTCAAAACCGGATTTGTATTCTCGTTAGAACCGCCTCATTGAGGGGGCTCTAACGAGCATCCACAACCTATGTCTTGGAGAAGAATTAAAAAAAAATGAATACCACAGTAAACCCCAGTTTTCTCTATATAAAGCATTGTTTAAGGGGGTGTTCATTACACGGCTTGTTGCCGTGATGAAAAAAAACAACAACAGTTACTAAAATAATATAGAAGAATAAGATGCAAGTACTTTCGAACTATGTTTTTGTGTTATGTTAAAATCATGCTGATCCCTGATTATCCGACTGTTCAATATATAAAGTTGGGTTTACATGCAAATTCTTTACCCCGGTATGATGGAGGAACACCAGAAAAGGTGTACACCCTGATCTTAATAAATCATTTAACAGTTGGAATAAATACATACATGTAAACATAAATAAATCGGAACGAGCTGGTTCTAAATATAACCAACAATCCACGCATTGACCAAAAATATAAACAAATAAATAAATAAATTGCGATAACACATCCGTGCGGCTCAGTAAATTCTTGATAATTTGTTTATCATCACGTGAACAAGTCCGTGAAATGAAGATCCCCTATACCCCACTTCATATAGAGAAAACTGGGGTTTACGGGGGTATACATTATTTTTCTTATTTTTGTTCCAAAACATAGGTTGTGTGTACCCGTTAGAACCGCCTCGATGAGGCGGTTCTAACGATCGAGGCGGTTCTAACGAGCACCCACAACCCATGTTTGCCGTATTTATAAGAAAAAGATCACTCATTTTCATCAGAAAAGTAGCCATTTTGGTGATGTGAAAAATGTACTTTATCGCATGGGTGTGTTATCGCAATGGAAACCTAAAAACATAAGTTTTGTATTCTCGTCAGAACCGCCTCATTGAGGTGGCTCTAACGAGTACCCACTACCTATGTCTTTGATAAGAAATAAAAAAAAAACGAATTCCACGGTAAACCCCATTTTTTTTCATAAAAAATCTATCTTTCTTTCTTTCTTCTTTCTTTCTTTCTTTCTTTCTTTCTTTCTTTCTTTCAATTGTAATCTTATTACTAGCCATGTTTGTTTAAATTGCTCAGTAAGTATAAAAAATCTTATCGGGTCATGAAAAATAAATAAATAAATAAATAAATAAATAAGACGCAGATCAGACACCGCATTTTAGATTGATAAATAATTAAATAAATAAATAAGACGCATATCAGACACCGCATTTTAGATTGATTAACATTCCAAGGAGATGCCGAGGCGAAGATGTGTTCATTTCACGGTCGACGGAGAATGGCACGCTTTGAGATTACACGCGTGTGTAGACGATAAAGCTTTTTCTGAATAAGTTACAAATTTAATCGCAAAATGCCGCTAATAAATATAATTTTGAAATATTATAATTGCTATTAAAGTGCACAATTTTGTAACCACATTGCGTCTGATACAGGCGATTGTTTGCAATATTAACAGAAAGTGAAGATTTTAGCCGTTAAAGTAGGGTACTGTCGTTGTTTTTCCACAATTTTGTATGCTTCATATTAGGATTAAGGGTTGTTAATTTGAAAATAAAAATGCCGGCAGCTAATTAAATAAAAGTTCCACTTATTTGATATCTTTTTGAAGGTATTTGAACGGACAATTAGATTAAATCGGAACTTGTTTGTCAAATTGAAAAATAAATAAGTTATATTTGTTTAAAAAATAGTTTCCATTAAAGCGCCTGCTATTTCCAACAAGACATTCTGTACAGGTAAGCATAGAAGGTCAGCGCACAGTAAAAGGCTTAATCCTTTGCGCCAACGGCATAAATGTCAATAATAGTTGCGGATGATAACGTGTGTTTAAACGAAACAATACTAGACTGAAGTGACTGACAATTATATTATTAAATCATGGACGCCACTCTATTCTTTCATTTTTAAGTTCATTACCCGTTTCTGTTTTACGTCTTCTGGACACCGAGGCGAATAAATTCTACGATAGTTCTAATCAGTTATATGATGCGGCTCTCTTAACTAGAGGCTATACTCAGCATACTCCGTCCTTACATTGATTCTGAAATTAATAATAAACGCCATTTCTTCAAAATATCCTTCATTAATAAGGGTATGGATTGTTTAGATTTGCCCAGTATCTTCCGTGAGAGATCGGTGCTTTCTTCCATTCCTGCTTATTTTCAAAATACTGAAACATCTATAATTTGCTATAAATATAACAAACCTGTTAGATCTATCATTTTTAATTTCAATAAACTTGTTTCAGATCTTAAAATTGATACTAATACTCCTGATTCATGTGATTGTAAAAACTCAGTGTATTGCTATCCTGCTGCTGGTCATGTAATTACTGGCAATTTGAAAATTATTCCTGATTCTAGGATAAGGAATATATTTCTAAAGGACCCAAATATCGGTTTCCTTCAAAAATTGATTTCAGTAAATGTAGAGATGAAATCGCTGCTTCCTTGATTGAATTCGGTAATCGATGGTGTAAGCGAGAGTATGTTGAGCATAAAGCCCTTAAGGACTTGAAACTTAGCATTTTAAAACTAGTGAATAAACGCATTTCTTTCTATTCTCAAAATACTAACTTATTACCTCCTAAGCCCAAGACGTCTTTACGTCATCTTAAACTAGGTATTCAAGAATTTCATAAGAAGTTTGTTTTGGTCCCTGCAGACAAGGCCGCTAACAACGTCGTCGTTGTGTGACGGCTCCACTATGTTAACACGCTTAAGCAGGAGCTTGGTGGTACTAAGGCCTATGAACTTCAGCCTTTAGCTGAAGAGAGAGCTATAGTAGATAAACATGTTTGTCATTCAGCCACCAAGTTTGCTGTGTGTGTTACCGAAGGCCAAGACAAGCTTCCTACGCTATACCGGTTACCAAAACTTCATAAAAGACCTTACAAAGCACGGTTTATTGCAAATTCTAGCTCTTGCTCTACCACTGAACTTTCTAAATTATTACCTTCCTGTCTTACTGCTATTAAAACGCATGTGATTAAATATTGTGATAAAGTCTTTAAAAGATCAGGAAGAAATCTGTTTTGGTCTATAAAAAATTCGAATGAGGTTTTAAATAAATTGAAATCCAGACATTTTCGTGCTTCAAGTCTGTCTACTTACGATTTTTCCACTCTTTACACTACACTTCCTCATAATCTTATAAAAGAAAAGCTTAATGATTTAATTGAATGGGCTTTTCACAGAGAAGATTCTCTCTATCTTGCATGTAATGTCAGAAATGCATCTTTCACTTCTAAAGAGCATAGGAATTATACACTTTGGTCATGGCAGAAAGTGTGTGATGCCCTCACTTTCTACTTGACAATATTTATATTAGATTCGGTACTAAGTTATTTAGACAAATTGTGGGTATTCCGATGGGTATGAATTGCGCACCTCTTGTGGCTGATCTGTTCTTGTATTGTTATGAAAGAGACCTCATGTTGTCGCTTTCCATTGATAACCAATCTGAAATTATTGAAGCTTTTAGCTCCACTTCTAGATATTTAGATGATTTATTAAATATTGATAATACCTATTTCGATGGTTTGGTCGGTCGGATTTAACCCCAAGGGCTTCGGTTAAATAAAGCAAATTCTTCTGATACCGAGGCCCCGTTTTTGGATTTACATCTGTCTATTGTAGATGGGTTTGTTTCGTGCAAAATTTGTGGAAGCGATGGCTTTGGTTTTGGGATTGTGAGCTTTCCTTTTTTGGATGGTGATGTTCCTCGTGCGACGTCCTGTGGCGTTTATATTTCGCAATTAATTCGATTTGCTAGAGTGTGTAGTCATGTTACTGACTTCAACACTCGTAATAAATTATTAACGGCTAAACTTCTTGATCGGGGTTGTCGGTGCCATAGGCTGCGCGGGGCCTTTTCGAAATTTTATGGACGCCGTTCTGATCTAATTTCAAAATTCAATGTTGGACTTAAATCTCTTCTGCAGCAGGGTCTGTCGGAGCCCGAGTTTTGTGGTTACTTGGTGTGTGGGTTCGGAAAAATATATGGCCGCGGTGACTTCGGCACCCAATTTCGTAAAATAATTTTTCGATATAAAAAGATTGGGTACAACATGGATGTTATACGACAGACTGCATGCATGGTAGTTAACCCAATCACGGTTGGGAACTTTGCTTCCCTCTTTAATTGCACGCCGATGGGTCAGGCCTCAGATTCTATGACGGCTTCAACGTAAAGGCTTATTGAGAATTAGAGAGATCTAATTCAAGATAATGTTGGTTGGTGCCTGATGCTCTGTCTCTTGTCGGGCCCATCGGAGTCTAACTGTTGGTTTTCTTTTGCTCCAGCATTTCAGTGGTTTCTTGCTGTCGAGTCCTCACCGTTGTCTCACCTCTGTGGTTCTTTGATTTTTTTGTGTTCACGGAGATGTTGCACTGATGAGTTAGGAGGCCTTCATGCGGACTGAACAAATTATTTGTCTAAATCGCGACGGAAGTAAGGGCAAGGATTGTGGCCACGTAAAATCGATTTAAGCCCCCCAGTGGAAATCTTTCCACTGACCGTCCCAAGGCGGTTCTTCTGTGGCGGTTTATTTATGTTGTTGTTTGTTACTTACTGTGTGTATCACTTGTGTCTTTTTATTTTGGATGGCCATATGGCCATTTTGTGGGAAAGTAACTGTCCTTATGGCATTCCTTTGTTTAGGTTTCCATTATGGTCTGGTCGCTTAATGTTTGTGTTTCTTTCCCTTTGGTGTCTTTGATGGGTGGAGTAAGTTAATTGTATCGATTCCTGATCTTTGTTTTACTTCTACTTTCTCTATGAAGCCTGATGTAAACGTTGCTATAGAAAAGGAGAAACCATGTTGGTATTGTTTTATTTCTTCATTTAAACATATAGTGTAGGTTCTTGTTAGAATCGCCTCATCCACAAAGTATTTTTTCTTAGAAATAACGCAAATTTTTCTTGTTACCCCGCCTTAGCTGAAGCTATGATAAAGGA
Organism: Lucinisca nassula; assembly: GCA_963580285.1. Lineage (NCBI taxonomy): Eukaryota > Metazoa > Mollusca > Bivalvia > Lucinida > Lucinidae > Lucinisca > Lucinisca nassula. Next base: position 157,053,276 of record OY757010.1, read on the forward strand.
TATACATTACGAAAATACGCCTGTTTAAATACATTGCATATTTTACCGCCGAAAAAAATGAAAATTTTCAGATGAAAAATTCTGATATTTTTCTCATCTCTGCTCAAAATATAGATTGAGGATACACATTAGAACCGCCTCATTGAGGCGGTTCTAACGAGTACCTACAATCTATATTTTAGAGCAGAAATAAGAAAATAAGGTTTATCCCTGTAAACCCCGGTTTTACTATATAAAAGTGGGGTTCAAGGGGGTGAAAATTATATAGGCGGGTTTTCGTGGTACAGGGTTGTTCTTGACACGGAATGATTAATTTGATGAAAAATATTTTCTACAATACCGATAGAAATTTACTCGTTAAAGAGTCCTATACAGCAAGTAGGTCCCATTCCGAGTAGGTTTCTTTGTCCAGTACTGTTTGTTTACAAGACCGTAAACATAAGCCATATCAACAGACAATCTACCGGATCGGTAAACCAGCATCAATGAATTTATACGCAGAGTACATATAAAAGCAAAAGAAAAATCTTCCAGTTGCCCGGTTTCAATATCAATCATACAATTTATGGACTACGAAACTTCCGTTCTGATACTTATCAGAATGGAAATTAAAACCAGAAAAGTAGAATTTTCCAAATACATTAAAACAAGAAAATCAGTAAGAACAGAAAGGAGTACAAAATCAAACAGAAATTTAGCTTTAATGACTTCTTATGTCGTTTTTTTTTTCAACTTAAAGATCGCGTTTAAACAACAAGCTATATCGTTTAAAAGAAAATCAGACCGTTTTGTATGATTTTAGTGCGACCATCCTTATCGTACAAGTCAGAACAATTGAGCCTATGCATACCTAAGTCAGATCAACACCTGGAAGTCTTGTACAAATATTAAGATTGATTCTCGTTAGGTCCTCCGTTCTCATCTATAATTGTACGAAAAGTTAGTGAGCACACACACACACACACGCCAGAACACTTTGCGCCTGACATTGCAAAACCCTAAAGGCGACTTGTGTAACCATCTTAGATCTGCATCGACTCTGAAACTGGCCAGGGTCCCCGTTATCTCTCTTTGCATATATAATAGTCAGTAGAGGGTCCATACAATCAGCAAAGCATCCGAGTATCCCTATAAGCTGACCATCGCAACTTTTGAATTTTATGATTTGTTGTTTACCAGTTCATTTATAGATTTATACATGTACATGCAATATCAAATGCCGTGGTTCAGATAACACAGAGATATGTACTTTCAGGTGTTGAAGATGATGAAATAGTTGCCATAGCGACTCAGAGGCGATTCAGAACCACTGCAAACTTGACTGAACTGTACTCCACCTTAGAATCGATGTCCGGAATACCTAGCATAGCACTGCGCAACGCCCACGAGCTCGATCCTTATGCTCTTGTTTTCCAGAAAGGTAGGAAAAACCTCATCAGATACATGTTTAGGACCGCGCCAAGTGAAACAAGGAAGCGAGATAATTAATGATCGCTAATGAGTTTTTACTATCTAGAATCACGTGGTAAGATCCCCTTGCAATTTTTATTTAATGCTCTGAGCCAAAAGAAGTTTGGCGTTCCCTTAAAGGAACATTTGTAAACAGTATTGACTAAGATCAGCCATCTTAGAACGTGACAGATGAAATGTTTGTTTTACTCATATCCTGTTGAACACGACAACACCTAGCTTTGCAAACAGTGTAGATCCAGACCGGATCAGGATCTACACTGTTTGCCACTATGTTTGTGAATTGAAATAGTACATGATATTAAGTGATTTGTTTGTTTGACAGTCAGAAATTGGTCTGGCTAAGTGTCCCTTTTTTAGCAGGATAAGGATTAAAGTAAAAACATACACTCATTTGAAACACTGTCATACGATGAATGACGTTAACAAGAGACCTCTCCCTTTAGTATTGGACTTACCCATCGGTAGATTGTATGCCATATGTGGGTTTAAAGGAGATTTGAATTATTTTAGGTGGTGATGCGAACGAAGATTTTGAAACCATGATCGGCACTGACTTCCAGATGGCAATGGCTTCTATTGTTGTCAACGAAAAGAAAGTGACAGCTGTCAGCATCATGAAAGCGAAGGCTGAACACGAAAACAGAATAGATTTCCGCATACTTTCGCTGGATGTAGGTTACCCGACATTAACCGTGATTGACGACATCAGTTCTTGGCAGCCAGGTAGGTATATAGGGATGGCATGTTTCGTAACTTCGCATTAAAATTCAGTGAGCAGTGCGTGATATTTCTCTTTTTCATTCTCAAAGCACAGATGGAGGGTGCTCGTTATACCTGCCTCATAATGAAGGTGCTAATCCGCTTAATTAAGGCGGATTCTTTGGGATAATTGATTTCACTGCGGAATTTGAGAAATATTTGATGGTCAATGGTGAGGCCTAATTGGCCGAAGCTGGCGAGTCAGACCCAGAAAATTCTTGTGCACTCTGTAGTTGTCACTTCTGTGCTGTGTTCCTTGCTTCCAAAGGATTAACCTTTTTTCAGAACAGCTAACGAGTAACTACTAGCTATGTTTGTGAGCAGACACACAAAACTTATATAAATAGAAGTAAAGGCAATGATCAGGAATCGATACAATTACCTCACGCCCCATCAAGACACCAAACGGAAAGAAACACAAGCATAAAATAACTTCCCTATACACAATAATTAACAAGCGGGTAGCTTAAAGTACAGTTACTTTCCCACAATATCCAAAATAAAAATGTATTAGCAATACATACATGCAAAGACGAACTATAACAGTAAAAATCCACAACAGAAGAACCCCCTTGGAACGGTCAGTAAAAAGTTTTTACTTAGTTTGGGGCGGGGCTTAAATCGATTGTTCGTGACCACAATCGCCGCCCTTAGTACTGTCGTTATTAAGATTGATAATTTGAGCCCCGCCAAGCGAATTTGTGTCTTCGAGCATTCCGTCATGACGAATTTTAACTGCGCATGCCCAGCCATTCAGAGGGGCCAGGGATATGGCTTTCTGTCTGAAGGTTCCTCTTGATTCACTGCTTGTATGAGCGAGCAGCGAAGGTTCTGGCGAGACTGCGTGGATGCGCAGGCTAGCCTGAACCTTTGCTGCTCGCATAGGCGATAAGTACCAAAATCGCTTGACGGGGCCAATTTGTTCAGTCCGCATGGAGATTTCTAACTCATCAGTGCATTATCTCCGAGAAACATAAAAATCAAACGAATACAGAGATAAAACGATCCCAGTTTTACTGTATAAAATGGGGTTTGAGTGAGTGAGTGAGTGAGTTTTAGTTTTACGTCCCACCAACAGCTAAGGTCATACGGAGACGGGACCTCGGTTTAAAGACTCATCCGAAAGTCTGGAGAAGCCCGGGATCGATCCTGCGATCCCTGGTTTACAAGGCGAGTAGCGTAACCACTGCACCACGGAGGCTTCTAAAAATGGGGTTTGAGGGGGTCAAAATGATATAGGCATGTTTCATAACGTTATATTGGTATTACAAATGAAAAGAGACGGAAAACCGAAAATGTCACTTAAACACTCGGCATCAGAGTCAAAAATGCAAAATGACACATCTGAAGAGAGGAAATTTGTTCCTTTCACACCAAGCATGTAGCCCAGATGTTCGTGATTTGAACTTTGGTGACATTGACCTCAAATGCAAGGCCATACAATTGTTGGTGGTGGAGACATAGGTTTCTCATGAAAACATTTGAGCCAGCGCACGACAAACCTACAACAAGAAACGTGCGCCCAGCGAAGACTCAGATCAGTCTGCGCATCCGCGCAGTCTGATCAGAGTCTTCGCTGTGCGCTCTACGGATAGCGAAGGGCCCATTGCTCCTCCATACAGCTAGAGAGGTTTCTGGTTAAACTATATGGATGCGCAGGCTGATCTTATTCTTCGCTGGACGCATATGTCTTATTGTAGGTTTTGTATTGCGCTGGCTCATTTCTTTTTACCTTTTTCATCTTGCAGGCGATGAAGTCATAATCACAACTACAGATTTTAGCCTTTTCCACACAGAGAGAAGAACCATTAAAGAAATAACATCCTCTAATACGTTAAAGCTCTCAGGTGAGTTTGATGCATGCAGTTATGTAAAGAGCCAATTATCTCCTAAAGCACTAGAGTAAAATATATACTAATGGGAGGTAATGGTTACTTTCATGTCTGTAAAAATCTGATAAAAAGTTGTATTGTGTTCCTTACTTATGCTTGAAATATCTATTACAGGTCCACCTTAAAACCGCCTCGATGAGACGGTTTTAATAAGTACCCTTAATTTATGATATTGCGCAGAAAATACATGTCACGTGTAAACTCATCTTTTCTCAGTACAAATCGTCATTCTAATGGAAAAATAACAACCCCGCTTTTCCCATTTGGAGCATAGGAAAAATGTCGAAGAGCACCAACTATGTCTTACTTTTGCAGCAAACATTAATACTTACTGTAAATGATTCAACATTTGCTATTGTAACAATTAAATGAACACTATTTATAATTTTCAGCATTTACATGTTACAATTGTTATTGTATGATGATTTTAAAAACCATAACTCTGTGATTAAAATCAGAGCTTTTTGGCAAAACGCGTTAGCGGATACACAAGGTTCCCAAGAAACGACAAAGAAACATAGCAGTGAATGCAGTGATCAGGAACCGCTACAATTATCTAAACTTCTCACCCAAGACACAAAAGGGAAAGAAAGACCAACATAAACTTCTTCACCGTAATTAAAACATCACATGTGAGAAAGCCAAAAGGACAGTTTCTTTCCCCCCGAAATGGCCAAAAGGGCAATCCAAAATAGGAACTGATATTAGCAGCATATACATGTAAAAGCTAAATAATCACAATAATACGTCACAACAGGAACACTGCCTGGGAACGGTCAGTAAAATACTGACCACTTAAATTGATTTTACGAGGCAACCGTCCTCTCCCTTGGGTCTGCCGTAGTTTAGACAAATTAATTGTTCTGTCCGCGTGAAGGGTTTCTTACCCATCAGTGCAACATCTCCGAGAACATTTGAATCAAAGGAATAAAGAGATTAAACGACGATGGGAACTCGACAGCACGAAATAACTGAAGTGCTGAAGCAAAAGAAAATCAACAGTTTGACCCCAGTGGGTCCGACAAGGGACATCGCATTCGACTTACTTAAAAAATAAGTCTTTAGGCCGAAGCCTCAGTCAAAGTAAGGAAACAAATACGGTATAGCATTTGTGTTTGGTTGTCTATTATAAATCGCGCAGGTAAATTTCAGAGATAATTGGCCATGTCTCTGTTTGATCATTTTTTTCCCTCTGACGTGTATTCTTGCCATTCTTGGCGGCTCTGTCGGATGCACGTGCGACTGGTGATCAGGCGTCAAAAGTTCAATCCCTGCTACTTTCTTTAGTGGACCTTGAAACAGCCCCTTCAAGAAGGGCAGTTGTCAATTTTTCGCGAAAAAATGTACTGGTTAACTGCTTATGTATGAGCCTTTCCAGGAAGTGTCTTTATCTTATCAGCTGAACGTGACCTTAATCGAGTTGACTAGGCCACTAAACTCCCAAGTAAAAAATACTCATCTAATGCCTCTAATTTACCCACCCGGCAATATTTTCTAAAACTAATAACAAAACACAAAGGTTAAGCTAAAGCAAGAACAACAACAACGGAACAATGCCAACAGATCGTTTTCAAATTCTCCATGTATTCATAACGCCGCAAATATAATGAATATTCCTGTAGAATCCACTCGAATTAACGGTATGTTTTCATTATTGAACCAAAACATAAATTGTGGGTTCTCATTAGAACCGCCTCAATAAGACTGCTCTACCGGGAACTCTTTATCTATGTTTGCAGTAGAAATATTTAAACAAAAATGTACACTGTGCATCAGAAAAAATGTATTTCACGACAATAAAGGAAACGTCATTTATAGCATTGCATGTATACGTTATTGTAATGCATTTTCAATCCATTTTTGCATGGAAAAGGACGGAGCGTTTCTAATTGCCAGTTTAAATTTGTTACAGATGAATTGGACTTCCGCCATTTTGGGAAAATAGAAGATGGAGTAGACATGCGGGCTGAATTGGGTCTTCTAACAAGAAACATCAAAATACAAGGCGTGATGGAACGTGGATGCCCAGAAAGCAATGAAAATTGCGAAGAATTTGAACATGACACATACGGTGCACATATCAAGGTAACTATGTGCATGTATTTGTATCATATGATCTATCATCTTGACCCGTTTTATCCTTACATTTTTCTGTGCCGCGTCATGTGAAAACCTATATCGCCATTTGCGAGCAACAAAACTGCAGATCAGACTGCGCATCCGCTTCCGTGCTGTCTGGTCAGCACCCTTATGTTAGCTGCCTGGATAGAGCAGTACCTCATGTTTCTATAGTGTAAGCTAGTCTTTTACTAGTCTCTGTAGATGAGCAGGCCAGTTTGCGTCTTACCTGGTCGCAAACCCCGAATAGATTTTTCTCACATGATCATTACGTTGTCAAGGGCGGGTTGATAGCTTCCTATGACAGTACACATTTCCGTGCACCCCAACCCCTCAATTATGCTAAAATTGTTTCTTCAAACGCACTGCAAACTGTATTTTTGTTGTGAACCTGTTTTTGTTTGTCAACCTGTCCATCACCTGTCTATACGTCCGTGAAACCCTTGGATTCCACTCAGTAACATCTATTTGAACCACAGCCTATTGCAAAATAGAAGGTTTTGCATCTGCTCAGTCATTGATTATAGCAATTGGTATACCAATGTGCTAGTAGCATGGCAAATTATTGGTTTACACTCAGTAACGCCATTTTATATGATTGGATTTCTTTTAAATAAAAATCAAAAATGAGTTCCTTTAAGAGCAATGAAAACATTCATAAGAAAGAAGATGGGTCATACTACGTAGTTTCGGCTTATAAAGCATCATCAGTGACCCTGTAATGATCAGGCAAAGAAAGCCAGAGGAAACATACTGCAATTTTGCGAATTTCGAATAGGCAGTCGATTCTAAGACTGAAATAAAGGCATTTATTCTTGATTATTAAGGACTATCATTTCATTACATAATATTATGAAGCCCGAGGTGCTGACTGAAGAGAAGTCCTCTGTCCTCAACAAGTAAGGGGCTTCCTTGGGGAAAAACAATAGTTTACTATTTGTTGACTAGTGTGTACACTATTAATTTTTCCCTTAAGTGCCTCAGTCAAAGTATTCAACAGGAGCTATTAATCATCCTATTAAGGGCCGCCTTTGATCTGCTGTAGACAGTATATAACAAGGGGCAATAAAACAATGATGAACACACGGTGTGTCCTTCTGTTACAAGAATAAATGCCTTTAAATGTTTAGGCATTTCACCAATGGCTGAATACAGATTTGGAAAGGGAGGTTAAGTGTTAATTCTGACACGTTTCAATGCCCTTTGATTACATGAAAATTGTTAACTGTTAGGTTACGGTTCAATTATTGCCGTGTTTTACTCATTTATATCCTCGTGTCTTGTGTTTGTGCATAAAGTTTGTCATTATAGATAGTTGTAGGATATCTAGAAATGTTTTTTTTTTCAATTTAAAGGTTTAATTGTCTGACGAAAACTTGTGATACATCGTCTTATTTCTCCTTCAAACAAAGCTTTTGGCTCCTCTTTAGAGACGCCTCCTTGAAACAAATTTAATGAATGCCCACTTTTTTGTTTTTGAGCATGGCTAACGAATTTAATCAGCATCTTTCGAAACCACGTTTGTTTGCTTGAAAGTAAAGTTTACAATGGTATGCATCGCACGAAAATTGATGATATGATTACCATCCTGCCCTTCAGCAGACGACATGTTGAAATAGTTTTTCCTTTTTCCCAGGAAACAGGATTTGTCATTTCATGCAAATTGTATCCTATGGCACTATGACGACAATAAGCATGGGATGTCAAGTTGGTGTTCTTGGAAAAATAAGAAATAGCAACAAACTTTGTCACCTGCTGTATTAGCCCAGAGAGTGGTAAAGGTTACCGAGCTAAAGTGGACAAAATGCCCACTGTTCTAGCAAGCACAGTTCTAATACTTCCATCACGAGAAGACGCCTATATAATTGTGACCCCCTTGAACCCCACGTTTATATAGTGAAATTAGGGTTTACAGGGGTGAACCTTATTAGGGCCCCGCACTGAAAGTGTGGGTGCCCTATAGTAATCACTCTGTCCGTCCATCTGTCTGTCTGTCTGTCCGTCTGTCCGTCCACAAATTTTTACTCCTCTGATAGCGCTGCCGGGGCCCTAGTCAGTTTCACTGACAGCTCTAGTTTTTCTTGTTTCTGCTCTAAAATATAGATTGTGGGTCCTCGTTAGAACCGCCTCAATCAATGAGGCGGTTCTAACGAGTAGCCACAATCTACATTTTGAGCAGAAATAAGAAAAATATCACATTTTTTCATCTAAAATTTTCTTTTTTTCGGGGGTTAAGTTTACAATGTATTTGTATAGGCGTGTTTTCGTAATGGGTATTTTGCTGGAAAAAATGAAAGAAGCTTTATGCAAAAGCTTCTCACATTTTCAGCAACAGTTTCTGCATATTTTCTTAAATTATAAAAAATAACTATGTGTTAATTTAAAACATCCGAAGTTTTTAAAACTTGGCCCAGATGTTCTGTTATAACAATTTCTAGCCTCATTCCATTCACTTTTATTATAGCCTTTTTAAACAAAATGCATGTATTGTATCATGACTCACTAATGTGCTAGAAATCCTCCATGCGGATCAGTTTGTAATTGTTATTTTGTTTGATACTGTACTGGAACTGGGGGCGATGGTTGAAATTCCATAAACTCCGGAGTTGAAACCCCCAGTAAATTTACTACAGACGGTTCAAAGGCGGTCGTTCTTTTGCAGTGTCTTGTTTATTATTTGGCTTTGTGCCGTTGGTTCATTTTTCGTCTTTTTGTGTGTGCCTCCGTGTCACTTCTATATACGACTCGAGACGGCTGCATTCTTAGATTGTGGCCTTTCCTGTGTGATCTTTTCTTACTAGTTTAAAAATGCTTTCAACAGATACCCCTATCATTTCTTCACAATGACTGCATTTTTCCTTTTTGCGTTTCTGTTGACCAAGCTTCCTTAACCCATTTAGTACCAGAAACCCCGAAACGGATACCCTGGCAAACAGTGCAGGCCCAGATCCGAACGCGGCGTCTCATCAGGGCATACACAGTTTGCTAAAAGTTAAGCAATTTCCCGAATAAATTTTGAAGAAAACACAACCTTACACCCCTCAATTTAGAAATGGGCTCCTGCTTTGTATAAGGTGGAAGATTCCATTTGGTACAAAAAGGGTTAAAAGTGTATTGTCTTAATTGTTCACATTTTCTACTCCGAAATAAGTGTAGTGCTAAAACCAATTTGTCTCCTCTATTGGGAAAATATTTCTCAACTTAAATAGTCTATAAAAAGGTTATCCTTTGGGAACAAGGAATATGCTACAGAACTGAAAATAGTGAAGTGTGTAATTATATATTTGTGGACCAGACTAAATTTCGTTCAGACAATCCGTATCATCAGTTTTTTCGTTTCTTGCTTTTAGGGAAAGCTTAAACCTAACCATCCGCTAACTTATCCAGCAAGTCGCAAGTCTTTGCGACAGTCAGTAAAGGGTGTAATTATTTGGAGAAAAATGCACAATCTAAATTTTCTTTCACAGACTAAGACATTCTGATAGGTTAGATACAACCTTTTATATCATATGAGCCCCGCCAAGCGAATTTGTGTCTTCAAGGATTCCGTCATGACAAATTTTAACTGCGCATGCCCAGCCATTCAGAGGGTCCAGGGATATGGCTCTCCGTCTGAAGGTTCCTCTTGATTCACTGCTTGTATGAGCGAGCAGCGAAGGTTCTGGCGAGACTGCGCGGATGCGCAGGCTCGCCTGAACCTTCGCTGCTCGCATAGGCGATAAGTACAAAAATCGCTTGACGGGGCCCATGTATAGAAGTGGTCACTGTTCGCGTAAAACACTAGGGCGTCCATGTTTAAAACGCACAATATAAGCATTGACAATCAGTAACCGTGACATCACGTCTGATATCGGTATAATCCATCCATACTGACAGCAAATCGCATTTTTCAGTTTGAACTTATGGGACTGCCACACACTGGCGTATGAGCTGCAACACTTCTATCAACATAGCTGTATGTACATAAAATCAGGTGCAAAATCCCGATTTTCTCTCAGACCCTCAAATAGTTACAAAATTCCACAACGGAATCACTGATCCCTCACTTCCTTTAAAATGATTTCTGGACTATGCTGAAGAGCAGAGAGACTTGTTACGGCAGCCCTTAACAACTCTGTAGTGAAGTTAAATTTACCCCCGCCCATCGGGGCTTGGAGAAATAGATTGGCCTGCACGATGCATGAGCTGAAACCGACCGCACATGAGTACCGGTAAACCGCTTTGAAGGTATAAGCCTGCCCAGGCAAAGTGATGCGAGTCGGACCATCCATGCATATTAACCCCTTTTGGTTTCATTGCGCGGCAGGGATTAAGATGTCATTTCATGTCAATGTCGGGTAAATATCCCACCAAATTGGAAGCAACGCCTCCAATATAACTCATAAAGTGTTGACGGGGACGTTAAACCTCAAATCCAAAAAAGTGAAGTTAAATGTTTCATTAAAAGGTTCTCCTTTGGAAGCGAAGTATTAAATGTGTTAGGGACCTGACAAGTTTGTTTCGACCAGTTAGATTTCATCTGTGACCTACAAACGTTTTTATTATTCATAAATGGAATCAAAGATGCCGAAGGACAAGAATATGTAATATACACTATGTTGAAGGGCAGGGAGACTTCTTATGGCTGCAAAACATTCCCTTAACACAGCCAAATACCTTAATACCACAAGTTCGGCCCCCGCCAATCGGGGTTTGAAGAAATATATGGGCTGCACGATGCTTCCTCGCCGTGCTAAATCCGACCCGCACACGAGTACTGGTAAACTGCTTAGAGCATCGCAGCATGCCCAGGCAAAGCGGTGCGAGTCGGACCGTCCATGCTTATAAACCATCTTGGTTTCATTTGGCGACAAGGCTTTGGATGTCATTTCATCTCAACGTCGGGTGAAAGTCCCACGAATTTGGAAGCTCCGTCTCCAAAATGACCTTTACAGTGTTGACGGGGACGTTAAACCTCAAATCAAACAAACAATAATACCACTAGTTATCTTAAGCCTGGTTGAATACTTTTCAGAAATTGTAATTTTACATCAGCTCACATTTGTATATATATATTTTTCAGATATTTAATTTCACATCAGCACACATCGAAGGTGTAGAACTAATGAATGTTGGACAAGCCCCAGATAACGGTAAGCCAGTTTCTATGATTCAAAAGCGCACTGTGGTGTCAGAGGGTCCATAACAGCGCTGCTTTCAATAGCCGGCACTTGGGTTTCGTACAAATGCTGTGAAAGTCACATGGATACAGAGAACCCTCCTTATAACGACATATTTGTTCCCTATCACTGTGCCGTTATAAAGAAGTTGCCGTTATAAAGACTTCCAGTTACATGTAGGATTCTGATAGGTAATAAAAGGCCATTTGCCCATCATAACTCAAACAAACAAATATTTAAGACATTTGTTACAAATATCAAGATACCTCGACTTTGCGAGGTCGGTGGCTGTAGAAGTAGTTCTGATGATAGCTTGCATACAGCAAGTACTGTTCTTTGTATAAGGCTGGCTAGAATGGTTGCTGTTATCTTGGTCAAATGACAGAATTTCATGAGGACTTAGACTGAATTTGATTCAGCCATGGTAAACCATCCATCAGAGTTCAGAACCATTAAATCCGACTGTCATGAGAAAAGTATTTGTTACATGCGCACACATATACACATGATATTGCAACAGACATGTAAGACTTGAAGCAAAAAAGCCACAACATTACATGAGTGCAAAATTCTTCAAACCGCCGTCTTAAAAACTGTCTTTTGTTAGAAACTACCTTGTGGGGTGCAAGTGTGGGATGCTAGGTTGCAATTTAACTGGCAAACTTTTCACCTGGGTATTATTCGTTACACGAATAATTTTGATGCGCATGTACACTTTATATGTGAGCACCTTCAAGACTAAACTGTCCCTGGGGTTTGTGTCCGGACTACAGACAGGTCTGCTCAGCTGCACAAACTAGCAAAGAGCCTTTAAAGTAAATATATAGTAACTAGAGGCATTGGTCTCGCCAAACAATGAACAAAAAGACGCTGATCAATGTTCGAGCAATCGCGGACTGATCAGCACATTTGTTGGTCACAAACGTCACATTACGACAGCATATCCGTGCGACATATTGCATACCTCAAAAACGGCCATTTTTCTGATGATTTTTTTTTAAATGATTCTTATTTATATTCTTAACATAGGTTGGTCGTCCTCATTAGAAACGCCTGATCGATGTGGTTCTAAAGAGTACCCGCAACCTATGCCTTGGAGCAAAAATAAGAAAAACATTTTATATCCCCGTAGAGGGTCTAGAGGGTGTTTATTACATGGACGTCTTGACACGGTTAAACAGATTTGCTTAACACGTTGTTTATGAAATTCTGAATGCTTTATATAATACTGTTATTTTTACAGGATTTTACCCAGTACATTTCCACATGTGTCAAGACATCAGCGGAAAAGAAGCCGTCATAAAGTCCAATTCATTTCATACCAGCTATGGAAGAGCGACAACAATTCACGGCACTTGGGGACAGAATGAGACTCATCATGGAATCCAGGTAAAACAATACAAGCCACAAAAAATAGGAAAAACCTCCGTGGTGCTGTGGTTACGCTACACGCCTTGTAAACCAGGGGTCGCAGGAGCGATCCCGGGCTTCTCCAGACTTTCGGATGTGTCTTTTAACCGAGGTCCCGTCTCCGTATGGCCTGAGCTGTTTGTGGGACGTAAAACTCAAATACTCACTTACTCACAAAGCGTAAGAAATAATTAAATGCTCCTTTAGGTCGCGGTTTGATCCCCGGCAGCGGTTATAGAATTTCGGTGTCCAAATATGCTTCTTTGGCATCATTTGCAAAGTCGAATGTTATAACGTGCGCCGTCTTTCGTATCGGGACGATAACTGGAACTCCCCCACGCCCGAGCTGGGAGAATAATCCCCATGTGGTGGTAGACCCCTAGATACCGTTATTATGCCCCCAACTTCGAAGAAGTTGTGAGGGCATATTGCTTTTGCCATGTTCGTCCGTCCGTCCGTCCGTCCTTCCATCCTTCCTTACTTACTTCCGTCCGTCCAGCTTTTTACTCCATGGCATAACTTTTGAACCGTGCATGCTAGGTTTCTGAAATTTAATATATGGATTCCTTATGAAAAAATAAGTGACCCTTTTTTTCATTAGGATTATGCCCCTTTCTGTAGTTATGCTCCTTTGCAAAAATGCTATGAAATCTTGTAAGCAAGTTATCTCAAATATCAGTAGAGGTATTGCGCTGAAACTTTACATACTGATTGGGGATGATAAGAAGATGAACTGATTAAGTTTTGAAAAAAATCTGATTTGTTTTTTGCTTGAAGTATGGCCTTTTCGAAACTTTGGACGTTTTAAGCTTGTAAGCAAGATATCTCAAAAACGAATTGAGCTATTGCCCCAAAACTTTACTGACTGATTTGGGATGATGAGTAGATGAATTGATGAACTTTTGGAAAAAAATCCGAAATCTTTTTCTATAGTTATGGCCCTTCGGAACTTTGGGCATTTTAAGCTTGTAAGCAAGATATTTCAAAAACAATCACAGCTATTGTCCTGAAACTTTACAGAATGATTGGGGACGATGAGAAGATGAAGTCGTCAACTTTTGACAAAAATCCGATTTTTTGTTCTTGAGATAAGGCCCTTTAAAATTTTAGGCATTTTAAGCTTGTAAGCAAGATACCTAAAATGATTTAAGCTATTGCCCTGAATCTTGAAAAGCACTTTTGAACCATACATGCTAGGGTTTTGAAATTTCATATATAGAATTCTAATGAAAAAACAATTGACCCGTGTTTTTTTTAGCTCACCTGACCGAAGGTCATGGTGAGCTTTTGTGACAGTAAGATGTCCGGCGTCGTCGTGCGTCGTGCGTCGTCCGTCGTCCGTCGTCCGTCGTGCGTCGTCCGTGCGTAAACTTTTTCTTGTGAACACACTAGAGGCCACAGTTTTGGTCCAATTATCATCAAACTTGCTCAGAATGATAATCATGACAATATCTCGGTCAAGTTCGAATTTGGGTCATGTCGGGTAAAAAAGTAGGTCAGTAGGTCAAATCATAGAAAAACCTTGTGAACACTCGAGAGGCCACAATTTTGGTCCAATCATCATCAAACTTGCTCAGAATGATCATTGTGACAATATTTTAGTGAAGTTTGAATATGGATCATGTCGGCTTAAAAAGTAGGTCAGCGGGTCAAATCATAGAAAAACCTTGTGAACACCCTAGAGGCCACAATTTTGGTCCAATCATAATCAAACTTGCTCAGAATGATCATCATGACAATATCTTGGTCAAGTTCGAATATGGGTCATGTCCGGTCAAAAAGTAGGTCAGTAGGTCAAACCATAGAAAAACCTTGTGAACACTCTGAAGGCCACTGTTTTGGTCCAATTATCATGAAACTTGCTCAGAATGACCATTGTGACAATATTTCAGTCCAGTTCGAATATGGGTCATATCGGGTTAAAAAGTAGGTCAGCGGGTCAAATCATATAAAAACCTTGTGAACACCCTAGGGGCCACAATTTTGGTCCAATCATAATCAAACTTGCTCAGAATGATCATCATGACAATATCTCGGTCAAGTTTGAATATGGGTCATGTCCGGTTGAAAAGTAGGTCAGTAGGTCAAATCATAGAAAAACCTTGTGAATACTCAGGAGGCCACAAGTTTGGTTAAATCATTAATCTTGCTCAGAATGGTCATTGTGACAATATCTTGGCTAAGTTTGAATAAAGGTCTTTTCGGGTCAAAAAGTAGGTCAGTAGGTCAAATTAAAGAAAAAACTTGTGAACACTCTAGTTTTACATAGACTTATATAGGGAAAATCTTTAAAAATCCTTTTCTCTGAAACCACAAGGCCTAGGTCTTTTATATTTGGTATGAAGCTTCATCTAAAAGACCCCTAACAAGATTATTCAAATGATAGTGCTGAGGCCAAAAATGTCCCCGCCCCCGGGCCCTTTGGTTTTACATAGGCTTATATAGGGAAAATCTTTAAAAATCTTCTGCTCTGAAGCTGCAAGGCCCAGGACTTTGATATTTGGTATTAAGCTTTATCTAGTGGACCCCTACCAAGATTGTTCAAATTATAGTGCTGGGGCAAAAAATGCCCCCGTTCCGGGGCCCTTTGGTTTTACATGGCCTTATATAGGGAAAATCTTTAAAAATCTTCTTCTCTGAAACCGCAAGGTCCAGGACTTTGATATTTAGAATTAAGCTTCATCCATTGGACCTCTACCAAGATTGTTCAAATTATCGCCCTTGGGCCAAAAATGCCCCCGCTCAGGGGCCCTTTGTTTTTACATAGACTTATATAGGGAAAATCTTTAAAAATCCTTTTCTCTGAAACCACAAGGCCTAGGTCTTTTATATTTGGTATGAAGCTTCATCTAAAAGACCCCTAACAAGATTATTCAAATGATAGTGCTGAGGCCAAAAATGTCCCCACCCCCGGGCCCTTTGGTTTTACATAGGCTTATATAGGGAAAATCTTTAAAAATCTTCTGCTCTGAAACTGCAAGGCCCAGGACTTTGATATTTGGTATTAAGCTTTATCTAGTGGACCCCTACCAAGATTGTTCAAATTATAGTGCTGGGGCAAAAAAAGCCTCCACCTGGGGCCCTTTGGTTTTACATAGGCTTATATAGGGAAAATCTTTAAAAATCTTCTTCTCTGAAACCGCAAGGCCCAGGACTTTGATATTTTGTATGAAGCTTCATCTAGTGGACCCCTACCAAGATTGTTCAAATTATAGCCCTTGGGCCAAAAATCCCCCTGCTCAGGGGCCCTTTGGTTTTACATAGACTTATATAGGGAAAATCTTTAAAAATCTTCTTCTCTGAAACCGCAAGGTCCAGGACTTTGATATTTAGAATGAAGCTTCATCCAATGGACCTCTACCAAGATTGTTCAAACTATCGCCCTTGGGCCAAAAATGCCCCCGCTCAGGGGCCCTTTGTTTTTACATAGACTTATATAGGGAAAATCTTTAAAAATCCTTTTCTCTGAAACCACAAGGCCTAGGTCTTTTATATTTGGTATGAAGCTTCATCTAAAAGACCCCTAACAAGATTATTCAAATGATAGTGCTGAGGCCAAAAATGTCCCCGCCGCCGGGCCCTTTGGTTTTACATAGGCTTATATAGGGAAAATCTTTAAAAATCTTCTGCTCTGAAACTGCAAGGCCCAGGACTTTGATATTTGGAATTAAGCTTTATCTAGTGGACCCCTACCAAGATTGTTCAAATTATAGTGCTGGGGCAAAAAAAGCCTCCGACTGGGACCCTTTGGTTTTACATGGCCTTATATAGGGAAAATCTTTAAAAATCTTCTTCTCTGAAACCGCAAGGCCCAGGACTTTGATATTTTGTATGAAGCTTCATCTAGTGGACCCCTACCAAGATTGTTCAAATTATAGCCCTTGGGCCAAAAATGCCCCCGCTCAGGGGCCCTTTGGTTTTACATAGACTTATATAGGGAAAATCTTTAAAAATCTTCTTCTCTGAAACCACAAGGCCTAGGTCTTTTATATTTGGTATGAAGCTTCTTCTAAAGGACCCCTACCAAGATGATTCAAATTATAGTGCTGGGGCCAAAAGTGGCCCCGTCCCGGGGCCCTTTGGTTTTACATAGACTTATATAGGGATAATCTTTAAAAATCTTCTCTGAAACCACAAGGCCCAGGACTTTGAAATTTGGTATGAAGTTGCATCTAATGGACCTCTACCAAGATTGTTAAAATTATAGCCCTGGGGCCAAAAATGCCCCCACTCTGGGGCCCTATGGTTTTACATAGACTTACATGGGGAAAATCTTCAAAAATCTTCTTCTCTGAAACCACAAGGCCTGGGTCTTTGATATTTGGTATGAAGCTGCATCTAGTGGACCTCTATCAAAATTATTCAAATTATAGCCCTGGTACCAAAAATGTCCCCGCTCCGGGGCCCTTTGGTTTTGCATAGACTTATATAGGGAAATCTTTAAAAATCTTCTCTGAAACTGCAAGGCCAAGGCCTTTGATATTTAGTATGGAGCTTTATCTAGTGGACCTCTACCAAGATTGTTCAAATTATAGCCCTGGGGCCACAAATGCCCCAACCCCGGGCCGGGGCCCTTTGTTTTTACATAGATTTATATAGCCCTGGGGCCATTTGGTTTTGCATAGGCTTATGTAGGGAATATCTTTAAAAAAAATCTTCTTCTCTGAAACTGCAAGGCCCAGGTCTTTGAAATTTGATGTGTAGCTTTATCTAGTGGACCTTTGCCAAGATTGTTCTAATTATAGCCTTTGTTGATGTTTGGTATGAAGCTTCACCTTTAAGACCTCCCTCAACATTATGCACATTAAAACCCTGGGGCCAATAATGGCCCTCTCTGGGGCCCACTTGTTACACTATGGATCAGGTGAGCGATCCAGGGCCATCATGGCCCTCTTGTTTCTCATTAGGATTATGCCACTTTGCAAAAGACGCTATGAAATCTTGTAAGCAAGATATCTAAACAAAACATTAAAGCTATTGCATTGAATCTTTACATACTGATTGGGGATCATGAGAAGATGAACAGATAAACTTTTAAACAAAATCTGATTTTTTTACTTGAGTAATGGCCCTTTGAAATTTTGGACAGCAAGATATCTCAAAAACGATTTGAGCTATTGCCTTGAAACTTTAGAGACTGATTCGGGATGATGAGTAGATGAACTGATCACATTTTAGAAACAAAAATCTGAAATTGTTTACTTGAGTTATGGCCCTTTGAAACTTTGGGCATTATAAGCTTGTAATCAAGATATCTAGAAACATTATAGCTATTGCCCTGAAACGTTACAGATTGATTGGGGACGCTGAGAAGATGAACTGACCAACTTTTGAAAAAAAAATCCGATTTTGTTTTCTGTTACATAATCACTTAGCAATCGTTCATCCTGCAAAGCTTAGTGAATATAATATACGCCGTCTGTGTTCATCCATGTGGTGAACGCGAAGAAAGTAGGGAATGGGGCTGTCTTTCCGTTTCGAAATGTTCCAGTTCGAAGGGCTTTTACATACATGTATTGTAATGAAGCCATGTGTTAACACTAGCCGCCATTACTAAAACACACCTAAACAAATGCATTGAAGCCGAAGCCGGTCTCGGTAGCTCGATCGGATGCGCGTTTGACTAGTTATCAGGAGGACGCGGGTTCGATACCTGTCGGGGTCGGCAACATTCTTTCGTGGGGATTAATCACGAAATCTTTTCCTTCCACTGATTCAAGAAGGGAAGTTGTCAGTTTCTGACGAAATAATGTGCACTGTACTAGCTAACCGCTTATGCCTGATCAGGGAAAGTGTGGATAGGTAAACTGACCGGCTCAAAAAAGACCTAAAATAATGTTGACTGGACCATTAAACTCCAATACAAACAAACCAAAACACATACATTGCCAATTTTACCGGCGGACAAACGAAACGTTTAAGATCAAAAAGTGATTTTTATCATTTCTACTCAACATATAGGTTGTGTACACATGCTAGAACCGCTTCAATATGAGGCGGTTCTGACGAGAATTTTAAGCAGAATTAAAAATATTAGGTTTTCGCCTCTAAACCCAGTTTTACTATATCTAAGTTGGGGTTAAGGGAGTAACAATTATATAGGCATGATTTCTGACCGTAGTGCTCGTTTGAACCTCCAAAGTGCTGGATGGCATGTATATTTACTTCTGTGCGAACATACGTTCGTCCTTCACACTATTTTAATGCTGGCAGCGCCACAACGCCTTCAGTTTTTAAGATTTTGGTTTGTAACATGCATAAATGCACAGTATATAGCTTGAGCATCTGCATAAAGGTCAGGGAGCTCTGGCTGGACTATTTGTGGAAAACTGGAATATTCCCATACCTCTTGTAATTCTGTTTTACAAACAAATTTACATAAATAAATTACAATTGTGTTCTAGACGTGTTTGTTTTGATGCAGGTTTTGAACAATGTGGCTTACGATATCATTGGTCACTGCTATTTCTTAGAAGATGGGGCTGAGAAGTATACAATTGTAGATGGAAACCTGGGCGCCTTTATCAGGAGTGTAGAATCTAATGGCTTTGAAACTGACAGGACGTAAGTTGTTTAAGTAATATTTTATAGATCCCAGCAAGCGGAGATACGTATTAAAACGCGAGTGCTTGCCAAAGGCTCAAATCAACGCGTGCTAACCAATCAGTCAGAAAACAGACTTCCATGTCCACTCTTACAAGCTTTGTAAAAAGGGATGTCCATTCAGCGAAGTTGTGTTTTCTGGCATAGTCGCCCAGGCATTACTCAGATCAGCCTGCACAGCAGTCTTTCATTAGGATAACATTCGCGTCTGAACCAGTGTATTCTAACACATCTCAAAATGGTTACTTTTCTGATGAAAATATTTGTGACATTTTTCTTATTTCTACTCCAAAATAAAGGTTGTAGATGCTCATGGGAAAAGCCTCTTTGAGGCGGTTCTAACGAGTAACCAAGGCCTGTATCTTGGAGCAGAAATAAGAACAGAATGTATACCCCTCTAAATAGAAGTGAAGGCAATGATCAGGAATCGATACAGTTTACCCACAGTCCCATCAGAGACACCAAAGGGAAAAAACACAAACATGAAATAACTGAAGAAATGTCACGTGATAATGGCGAAAGACGATATTTTTATGTGTCTCTTATAAAACCAGAATATGTAGTGTTTTCTTTCGGTGGAGGAATTACTTTTGGATTCACATTATGTATTAGTGATGTAGTTATCGGAACAGTTAGCAATTCTACTAATGGAGATCAAATTCATGCCGAATTCTGGTATTTCTATTTTCTTCTAAAATCGATCGAGACCTCCATTTAACGCCGTGTTATTTACATTATGAACTCTAACTGTTAATCTTCCTGTCAATGAAATAGTACTTGGTGGGCAACTAACGCTGAATGGATACTCAAGTCCACTATCGCAAACTTGGCTTCAGAGTGTATACCTAATAAAATAGTAAAAATCAAACCAGCTGAGCCGTCTTGGATCAATGCAAAAATAAAACAATACATACGCAAACGTAAAAGAGCTTATCGAAAAGCTAAGCGAACTAACTCAGAATTACATTGGACAAAATTTAAAACTTTAAGAAATAAAACTGTTGCACTTATTCGTGATGCCAAAAAGACTTTCCATGACAAAATAGCTTCTAAACTAACAAGTGGAGAACTTTCATCTAAGGACTGGTGGACTGTTTTAAAAACATTCATATCCCCACAGTCCAAAACATTTATACCACCTCTGGAAAATAATGGTTCCATAAGTACTGACGATAACGACAAAGCAAATATCTTAAATAATTTCTTCCAAAGCCAGAACTGTTTAAATACCAATCACCAAGTCCTCCCCAACATATTACCCACTCCTGTCACAGCTGAACTAGGTACTATTGCATTTTCCCGCTTTGAAGTTGAGTCTATACTCAAAGCTCTTCCTACTGGCAAAGCCTCAGGCCCTAACAACCTGAGTAATCGTATTCTTCGAGAGCTTGCTCAGGAAGTTTCTGCTCCTTTTTGTAATTTGTTTAACCAGTCTATAAACGTGGGTCTCGTTCCGTCTTCTTATAAAGAAGCAAATATCTGCCCAATACATAAAGCAGGTGATAGATCTATACCTTCTAACTATCGACCTATATCACTACTTAACTCAGAAAGTAAACTTTTCGAAAGACTCGTATTCAAATATCTATATAATCATTTGCGTGACAACAATTTGCTATCTTCTCTGCAGTCTGGATTTATACCAGGAGATTCGACAGTGAACCAATTAACATACCTTTACGATACTTTTTGTCAGGCCCTAGATTCCGGTAAAGAAGTTAGAGCTGTTTTTTGTGACGTCAGCAAAGCCTTTGACCGAGTTTGGCATGATGGACTGGTACTTAAACTTAGGGCAGCTGGCGTCGCTGGGAATGTGCTCGCTTGGTTTAACAGTTATTTGTCTAATAGGAAACAAAGAGTCATACTTCCGGGTGTTACTTCAGAGTGGGCATACATTCGAGCTGGTGTTCCCCAGGGGTCAATTTTAGGACCACTCTTATTTTTAGTATTCATAAATGACATAGTAACTGACATCCAAACAAATATACGACTTTTTGCGGACGACACTAGTCTCTACATTATCGTTGATAACCCTGTCACCGCTGCTAATTCTCTCAATGTAGATCTTGAAACAATCTCAAAGTGGGCTGAAACTTGGCTAGTATCATTCAATCCGACCAAAACTGAAAGTATTCTCATTTCCCGCAAATTAAACAAACTTAATCATCCACCTATCATAATGCAAAATCTTCAAATAACCGAAGTAGAGTTCCACAAACATCTCGGGATCTTTTTTTCAAACGATTGTAAATGGCACCATCATATAAAATATATTTCAGAAAAAGCTTGGGGTAGAGTCAATGTAATGAGAAGGCTTAAATTCAAATTAGACCGTAAGTCCTTAGAAACTATTTATACTGCTTTTATTCGACCTTTATTGGAATATGGGGATGTAATATGGGACAATTGTTCTCAAAACGAAAAACAAGAGTTAGAAAAGATCCAACATGAAGCAGCCCGCATAGCTACTGGTGCAACTAAGCTTATATCTATTACTGCCCTGTACAAGGAAGTTGGGTGGGAGTCACTTGAACAAAGACGACAAACACACAAACTGACTCTATTTTATAAAATGTTCTCGCATCTAACTCCCCTGTACTTAACCTCTCTTATTCCCCCATCCGTCAGCGACATATCACGATATAATCTCCGCAACTCAGATCACTTACAGACTATTGATTCACGAACTAATCTATACTATAATTCTTTTCTGCCCTCAACTGTAAGGACCTGGAATAACCTACCTACCGAAGTGAAACACTCCCAAACAACAAATTCTTTCAAATACTATTTTAAGAAAGATAAAACAGAAGTCCCTAAATATTATTATTCCAAAAATAGAAAAGCCCAAATTCTCCATACTCGATTACGGACGAACTGTAGCTCACTGAACCTGGATCTGTTTTTAAAAGGAATTTCTGACTCACCCATGTGTATATGTGGTAGCATAGAGAACTCACAACACTTCTTTTTCCACTGTCCCCTCTACCAGCAGCATCGGAATTTACTCCTAAATCTGATTTCCACTTATCATAATCCTACTCTTGATCTTCTTTGATGGGGATTCCTCTCTGTCATATGAAACAAACGCGCTAATTTTCGAAAACATCCATCGGTTCATTTTAAACACCAAACGCTTTGCATGAGATGTTATAACTACCGATAGGGTCATGCGATTGTTATATTTCAATTATTCGGTTGCCAAATGATTCTGTATTCCATGTCGAGTGCCTGGCCCCGACCTCCGCCCCCACCCAGCCCCAAACCCCCGCCCCAAACCCCCTATCCGTTGTCCTTTGATTATTGTTTCTTATCCCCCTTTTTTCAAATCCCCACACCCTTTCACATAACCGCTATATACAAAATTAATCTTATTTAGTATCATAACTTATACCAATATCCCCCCCCCCCTTTTTGTTTTTTCTTCACCAAATCATGATTATCCTTTTCTCATTATGTTGTTAATATCACTACATGATATCACTTGTTTCAACATACTTCGTTTGTAAATCGTCATTATGTTTACATGTTAGTTGTTACTGGGAGAAGAACTATATAAGTACTTGTGCTTTCGTTCTAATCCCAAATTGTATAATAACTTGTCACATATTGTAATGATGTTATTGCTATAGTAATAAAATATGTTTAAACCAAATAACTGGACCCTGGTGAAAACATCAATATCGGAAACCCAAAAGGGCAGTTACTTTCCCGCAATATGGCCAATTGGCTATCCAAAACAAAAATATAAGCGACACACACACATATACACACAAATACTTACCATAACAACAATAAACCGCGACAGAAGAACCGCCTTGGAACGGTCAGTGAAACGAATTCCACTGGGAGGATGGCGAGGGGTGTGTGTGTGTGTGTGGGGGGGGGGTTAAATCGATTTTACGTGGCCGCAATCCTCGCCTTTACTTCCGTCGCGATATAGACAAACACTTTGTTCAGTCCGCATGAAGGTCTTCTAACTCATCGGTGCAACATCTCCGAGAACACAAAAATCAAACAACCATAGATATGAAACAACGGTGAGGACTCAACAGCAAGAAAACCACTGAAACGCTAACCTTAGTGTCATCTACATAAATTGGTAGTTTGAGGGCCGTTTAATACGGACTAGTTGACATGATGACTGTACGCGGAATCGATAAATTTGCCCAGTGATTTGCTGAGTGCTAACACATGCTGAGTTTAGTCTTCGTTTACGGACATGGTCGCACAGTGAAGACAATGATCAGCCTGCATACCTAGATGGCCCTTGGCCATTCAGCTAAAGATAAAGATGCACGTTGATCATATTACGTCGTGTCTGAGGGTGCCATAACGCTGTGTATTAAAGTCGGTTATCCACTAGTGAATCAAATAATAAAACTAATAAATCCCGTAGCGTTGCACGTACGACTTCCTTAACGACGTCGCGTATACCAATGACGGAATATTGACATTGTTGTACAAAAATATTGAATATAAAACATTTTAAATGTCATATAATAAATATAATCCTGCATTCGTGCTCATGTATTGTTGAATTTATTAAACTCGTTGACTTCCGTGGCCTAGTGTGTAAGAGCTCTGAGACTTAGTCATTAGCTCTTCCATTGTTGTTGGTTGCCTTGCTCGAGTCACGACCTGCAGCAGAAGGTCACGTGTTTTTTTTTCTCCGGGTACTCCAGTTTTTGCCCACTTCTTATTAACGGTCGGCTCGATATGAGTGAAATAGTCTTCAAATGGCCGTGGAACCAAATGCAAAAATAAAAAATCTCGGTGAGGAAAGGCATAAAATGATTGGCTGATCTTCGCATTTTTAGCTCACTTGAGTCAAAGGCTGACTGGTGAGCTTATAGCATGGATCGGCTCCGTTGTCTGTCTGTCATGTGTTGTCTGCCAGCATTTTCAAACATCCTCTCCTCGGAAACCATCGGACCAATTGAAGTGAAATTTCCTGTGGAGCATCCATGGAATGGGGGAACAAAAGTTTGTTCGCTGGGTCAAGGTCATACGTCCAAGATGGTCGCAATGCTCATATTATTTAAAACCGCTTCAGAAATACTTTTCTCTGGAACCAGTGCGCCGATTTTCATGAAACTTGGTATATAGCATTAGGGACTCGGAACCATTATAGTTTGTGTAAATGATGACCATCGTTAACGCCAAGGTCAAATTTGGTCACGAAGTCTTTTCTGTAAAAAAATAGTCAAAATCATGCATTTTTTTTGAAAACTATTGGCGCCTATGTTCTGAAAAAAAAACTAAAAAAAAAAAAAACCAAATGAATCTGCATGAGTATTCAAGGTCAAGGTTATTCATTGACCTTGGTTCAAGGTCATTCTGATATGAAATTAAAACTTATATTCCCGAGAAACAACTGGGCCATTGGTAACCAGATTTCATATTGAAGCTTTCAGCAACAAGCAGACAAAAATCAGTAGAGTTTGGTTACATGATCAATGTGGCCGCCATGCCCATATAAGGTAAAACTCTTAAGAAATCTTCTTTTCTGATACCAATGGGCCGATTATCATGAAACGTAGTTTGTAGCATTGAAACTCGAGGCAGTCATAGTTTGTTCAATTGATGACCCTTGAATGGCCTTGACTTATTTTATGCCACGATCAAATTTAGTCGCCTAGGTCACATAGATATGAAAAAACAATGTATAGTTCGAGCAATCTAAAATGAGACTGACCTTAATGCAATGAATACATTAGTCAATGTTATCGCCTAATTCGTCGACTTTCGTACACTATTCGTGAATTTACAGCATATCGTGAATAGCGACCAATTTACAGACCTCTATGTATTGTATAACTCTATCGCCATCTTCGGAAAATGATAAATAAATAAATAAGATAAATACATGCATTCAGTCGGGTGTGAAATTATGTTAATAGAGTTCACAAGTCTCAGGTCAATTTGTTCGAACTATATTTGTCAGAAAGCATTGGGCCATTTGTAACCAAATTTCACATGAAAGTGTTTAGGAACAAGGAAATAGAAATCAATGGATAAGAGTTTTGTCACATGACCAATGAAGCTGCGTGACTACTCGTTGACCTTGGTCAAGGGTCACTCAGATATCAGAATAAATTAAATTTTGCCAAAATGTACATATGAAGCCTTCTATTGTGGGAAAGTAACTGTCCTTTTGGCTTTCCGCTGTTGCTGTTTCCATTAGTTCTGTTGTTTCATGTTTGTGTTTTATTTCCCTTTGGTGTCTCTGATGGGAGCTGTGGGTTAATTGTATCGATCCCTGATCATTGCCTCCACTTCTATTTTTCAAGAGATGGAAGAACGAAAGTTTGTTCAAATGGTTTAGGTCACATGACAAACATGGTTACCATGGTTACAAAACCATTCATTAGACTTCTTCTCAGAAATCAAATGCCTCCGTAAACACTCAGCACTCCGCAGAGCGGTTCAGGATCATTGGTCCTCAAGTATCCATTTTCCTCAACTTGTTTAATGAATTCAGTAATACAAGAACCTCTATGCTGACTTCACGAAGCCCACATATCTGACGCGTCTTATATATAACTGCTTAACTTAAAAATAAGGCGAAGCTCGCGTTAATGTACTGCTTTCTGATTCTACACCGTTCATTGATGCCATGAAGCTAGCGACTATTACACTTGCGCAAGCATGTTCAGTATTTTTGTTTCTAATGTCGTAAAGTATAGCAATAAGGTAATTTAAACTGTTGATATCTTTATATAGCCCTTGAAATTGTACTTTTTCAGATGAAAATTTGTGATACATGTATTTGCTTTGTTTTTGTTGGTAATTGAAGGTAAATCATCCAAGACACCAATATTATTTTAAAGCAAGTCGACACCTGAAAACGTCATCCAAACCACAAGTGACGTTATTGAAATCTGCGACACTTGTGGCCGATAATTTTGTTCTAATTCAAAGATATAGGATTTTTATGAAGATAATAGTACATAACCCTCTTTTCAGATGATGTTTTTTCGGATGTAGCGTTTGGGCTTGCATAAGGAAATTACATATTATCCTTGAAAACCAATTTTATATGGTTGGTCGGGGTTTTAATTCACTGACATGTTGACGCGTGCACACCATACTATTTACATGTTTACTGGGCTTCTGTTCATGATGCCGATTTTGCAAATGACTTTCGAGCAATGTTGCGTCAACCTCGATGTAACGTAATTATGTTGCATCGACATTGATACGAGGTTGCATACATGTTGACTTTAATGCACAAGGCATTTTAGCAACATCGCATCAACGCCGATGCAACGCCAGGACGTCTCATTGTATCCCTTTTCCTAAATGTTATGCGCTCACTTGATAACGTTTCGATTTATTTCCAGTGCCCCAACAGTATTTTGGATCACAAATCCTAAGGTGAAACTGACAAACAACGTAGCTGCTGGAGCAATGGCAAGTACACTTGTTTGCCTGTATATAACATATATATTCCATTTTGCAAACTCCTCTTATCATATGACGTCATGTCTGAGAATGTCATAACCCCATGAATTAAATTCGGTAATCTATTGGTGGATTAAATATGCAACTTAGTTTCGCCCCGTAACGTTACACGTACGACGTCGCGTTTACTGATGGCAAATAATGACATTTTTATAAAAAACAACTGTGAATAAAATGGTTTTCGAATGTTATACGAAGAATAGAATCTTGCATTTGTGCCAACGTATTAATGAATTTATTAAACACGTTGAGGAAAACGGATAATATGCTCGGCAAACTAGGAAGAGATCTAATAAAGTTGAGGCTTCTTACACCTTAGAGGGAACGGTCCTCGAGAATGTGGACTCCATTAAATACCTTGGAGTGACAATCTCACACAACTTGAGATGGAATACTCATATAAGCAACATGTGTGCTAAGGCAAATAGAGCGCTTGGTTTCCTGAGGCGAAATCTTCATCAGTGCCCTCAGGATGTAAACCAGGCAGCATATAAAGGTCTTGTTCGCCCAATCTTGGAATATGGTAGTTGTATCTGGGACCCCAGTGGAGTGGTCCTTAACGATGAAATTGAGAAAGTTTAGAATAGAGCTGCTAGATTTGGAACAGGCAATTACTGCTTTGAAACTGGGAGCATGACTGGAATACTTGCAAAATTAAAATGGGAGTCTCTCAAGAAAAGGAGAAAAGACAGTAGACTAATCCTTTTATACAAAGGTCTAACGGGTGCTGCCAGCATTCCAACAGATGACCTTGTTCCCCCAGCTAGACACTGTAAAAATCACCAATCGTTGGCGTTTCAGACCCTTACTGCAAGAACTGTCATTCATAAAGAGCCGTTCTTCCCCAGAACCATTAGAGATTGGAATGCCCTTCCCGATTCGATTATTTCGACAGCTGAAGGTCTGATGATTGTGTAGCTAAATTTACCTCTTTGGTTAGAGCTAGGGACTAACTTCCCACATCACAGGTCCTGGTGCATGAATGTCGTTTGACGTGTCACCAGTAACAGTTCTGATTCTGATTCTGAAAGCTTCTCATTTTATCCCTTTTCCTCAACTCGTTTAATAAATTCAATAATACTTGAACACTGATGTAAGATCCTCTATATATCACATATAATCGCCCAGGTGAATAACAAATTTAAGGGGTGTCTTGTTACTGACATTTATTGACTGTTGCGGGTCTGGCCTTTGGCCTTAGGCCTTAGGGATCGTTGGGGCTCATCCACTCTCCGTGTTGAGTATTCATGTGTTGGGGGATTGGTGCTTCTGTGATGGTGGCTTCGGTATCTTTTCCGCGCATAAGATTTTTAATGTCAAGTCTGTTGTGTCATGGACCTTGGCCCTCGGCCTTTTCATCCACTCACCGCTGGGAGCATCTGTAGAAAGTTAAATGCTTCTATGGTAATAGCTGTATCATATTTTCTGTTCTCAAGGGTTTGTTGTCGGGACCTTTGAGACCTGTGCATTTGACCCTTGGGCTTGAAAATCAATAAATTTCAGCCCTTAGAATTTCCTTTAAGAATTGACCCCTTTTGACCTGGGAGACAAGAATAAATTTGCAGGAGTTGCCTCTCCAGAAGGTATTCCCATTCCCCTTAAGTGATTACTCTTGCTTAAGTTTTGGAAACAGGGAACGCCTGTTCTAGGTTAGTAATTATACATCTATATTTATACGAAATAATGTATTTGTATTTGTGTCAGGAAAAAATAATTTATAAAATAAAATAACGAATACCTCTGAAAACTCTAGTAACTGTATGGGGTTTCAAGTGGGGCAAAATTATTTAGGTGTGTTTTCGTGGTGTTATCTTGAAAATGCATGCTGTATGTATACTTTAGAATCGCCTCGATGCATCGAGGATATTCTAATAAGCACACACAACATATCTTTATTTTAAAGCAGATGAAACCTCTACCCATTAGTCAATCTCATTACGCACCACTGCCTGGCATTTTGGTTTACCGTGACGATTCGAACATACTCTATCTCGAATAATTTTTCATGCTCCAAAAGGCATTCGAGCCATTAAAGTTTGGCTTTAGGCAAAACTAAAGTATCACTATAATTATCGAGTGCTTATAATGACAGGAGTTTGAATTATAAATGTCCTGTTGTATTTTGTCCTATAGCTCACTTACTCTATTCATGTATCGTCGCTGTTATTTAGTGGGTAACGTTATGTCATAAAGAAGATATGACCACACGCGTAATAACACATGGTATCTGGCGCGTAATGTCATGACACCGTTCGTCACAATTGAAATTCGTTTGAGCTTCTTCTGCAATAAAATCGTATGTTAAATCGTTATATGATAAACACAATCTTAAACGTTTGGTCATTTCAAATGGATTTTTTTAAAAACGCCCAAGACTTGATTTATGAATTACATATGAAATGTAAACTCGTATAAAATCCTCCTTGTATATAAACAGGGTTTCGGTATATGGTGCACTTTCCCAGAGGAACCTGTCGGTCCTTCAGCCGGTCTTGGAGCCTACCAGCCTGGAGAAGCTGTACGCACACCTTTTTGGAAGTTTGATAATAACGTTGTGCACTCTAATGTAAAGGTAAGATATTCATTTGAGACGGAAATTCTAACACAAACAGCCGGCTGATAAAGTAGTACTTGTATTAAGAAACTGTGCGGTCAGCTGATTTTATAATGGTTTGTTTCTTTTTTTTCAGGTTTTTCGTCCCCGCCAAAACTATTTAGGCCATTTTGGAGACGTTGCTTCCGATTTTGTGGGCATTTT
Source organism: Lucinisca nassula (assembly GCA_963580285.1). Taxonomy (NCBI): domain Eukaryota; kingdom Metazoa; phylum Mollusca; class Bivalvia; order Lucinida; family Lucinidae; genus Lucinisca; species Lucinisca nassula. The sequence goes on from OY757010.1 coordinate 157,082,915, forward strand.
TGTTGACATTGAGACGAAATAACTTCACAAGCCCTACTTCCCATAAAAACCGCTAGGTTTTAAAGAGCTGTCCGACTTACGTCCCTTTTTCGGGCAGGCTTATCGTTTCCCTTTTCAATTTAAGACCTAAGCGGTTTACCAGTATTCACGTTCGGTTGGTTTCAGCCCTGTACGGAAGCACCATGCAGGACAATCTATTTGCCCAAGCCCCGATGGGCGGGGCGCGGTATTATGGTGGTAGTAAGATATTTAACAATTTGAAAGAAAAGCCTTTTCAGGGGGCTGAGCTCACGGAAAAGCTTTTCTTTCAGAGGGGCTAAGCTCACGGGAACGTTCCCCTTTCAGAAGGGCTGAGTTCACGGGAAAGTTCCCCTTTCAGAGGGGCTGAGCTCATGGGAAAGTTAGCAGACAATCGAACACGTTGACTCCTTTCATCAGGGCTTTGGTACATATGTTCCCCATAATGCCAAAGCTTTTGTCATCGCTCAGTATGTGCTTGTGGGTTAAAGTTGGGCGCGACTGCTTGTCAAGTAATGTGCTCTTTCTGTTGCTTGGCAGGCTGATCAAATAAACATGGTCTGGCTGCTTCTGCTGTTCTGACTGATAAGGAGTGTTGACGCCGAACTGAAATACAATGAACTAGCTACCTCATGAGATAAAGTGTCTTATAAAATGAGTGGAAAAGCAAAGGCTCATATCAGTACGTGCAACTGATCAGAGTGTTTGATGTAAGCTAATATAACCCAGTGTGCGCCAGTCGTTCCTTCGATTAAACATTAATTGCTCCCATCTGGCTATACGAGAAATTTACGAAAAGAATTGCTTATTGCCCTCTAGCTCGATATCCACGTAGGGCTCGATTAAAACCAATACATACCTGAAAAGGGTTATTCAATACCTACACAGTGATATATAAATGTACATGTTAGATTAAGTATAAGACATAAAATTTGCCTTTTCAATACATGCAATCACTGACCACTACAGTAAAAATGGTTGGTAGAAGCGCCGACAAGAAAGATGAAATACGGGCTCACATCAAAGCTCGCTCAAAACTTGGTTGTTTTTTGAAGCAGCTGATAACTGAAATTTCTGCTGCTTATGGGCCTTCTTGTGTGTCTTATGACACAGTTCGGCGGTGAAAAAAGAAGTATTGAGTCTGGTGTAGAGTCCATTAAAAATGCATCGAAATCAGGTAGGCCAAAATCTGCATGTCGTAAAGAAATATTTTCCAAAATAAAGGAAATCATTGAAGGAGATACCCGATTTACATTTCGTGATATTGCACGAAAGGTAGGCATATCACTGTCAACGGTTCAACTTATTTTGAAAAAGCATTTGAAAGTCCTAAAGATTTCTGCTAGATGGATGCCACATTTGTTGACTGCTGAGCTCAAGAGGCAACGGGTTAAAATGGCCAAAAACCTGCAACAAATGTTTCAAAAATATGACAAAAAGCAGTTTGCCAGTGACCTCACAGGTCTTGAAACCTGAGTCCATATTTTTGAGCTCGTCAGAAAGGTTAGCAATAAGATATGGGCCACTAAACACAGCAAATGCGCAACAATTGTCAAACGTTCTTTGCGTACTAAGAAAGTTTTTGTATGCAATCTTCTTTTCTGGTGAAGGAGGCGCAATAAAAGAGTTGGTGCAAATGCAACGCCGAAATGTACTAGAAATACGCAGTACTGAAGAAACTGAAGAAATATTATCAGAAACTAAGTCCTGCCACTGGTTTCTTCTACATGACAATGCCCCGCTCATACCTCCGCGATGGTTACGGCGTTTTTGAAGAAAGAAAAAGTAACTGTTTTGCCTCATTCCCCGTATTCCCCAGACCTTGCCCCATATTATTTCTCATTGTTATCAAAATTGAAATAATTCCTTGCTGGGCGGAAATACTAGTCGCGACAAGCACTTGGATCTGCCATTCAGCCGTACCTTACTACTGTGCCCAAGAAAGGGATACATCGGCTGAAACTTTGCATTTCTAGCAACGGAGAGTTCTTAGATGTCATGAAATGAGCACTTTGGGCTAACTTGAAATTTGAAGTCTCCAGATATAAATAAGCAATTCTTTTCGAACATCGCTCGTACATAAGTGTGGTTTGGTATATGTGCGGTAGGGGAAAGTTCGAAATACTTGGTACTTGTGAATTGTGGGAGGTTTTGTTGGCTTCCTATAAAATACACCCGTGTTATATTTAATTAGCTGTATTCCATGTCTTTTATAATAACATTTTTCAAAGAAAATTTGTGATATATTTCTTATCAAAGAAAGCGAGTACCTGCTAGAACCGCCTCATTAAGATGGTGTACTCAGTGGTAAAATGCCGGAATTTTAATATAATACACCTGGCCTTATAAACCCAAATGTTTCCAAAATATGGGCTTTACATGGGTATTCTGTTACACAGAGTTGTTACATAGATGTTAAACCCTTATCCAACTGAACACGACCGCCTTTTTTGCAAACTGTGTAGATCCAGATCAAATGGCCATTTGATCAAGATCTATATTGTTTGTCATGCAGTTTTCGAATTCAAATGAATAAATCAAGTAATTAGATTGGTTGAAAAAGAAGTGGAGGCAATGATCAGGAATCGATACAATTAACCCACAGCTCCCATCAGAGACACCAAAGGGAAAGAAACACAAAAATGAAACGACAGACCCTAATGGAAACATCAATAGCGGAAAGCTAAAGGACAGTTACTTTCCCACAAAATGGCAAATAGGCTATCCAAATTAAAATAATATAAGCAAAACAATTTTACGTTTCCACAATCCTCGCCCTTACTTCCGTCGCGATTAAGACAAATAATTTGTTCAGTCCGCATGAAAGCCTCCTAACTCATCAGTGTAACATCTCTGTGAGCACAAAAATCAAACAACCTTAGAGATAAAACAACGGTGTGGACTAAACAGCATGAAACCACTGAAATGCTGGCGCAAAAGGAAACCAACAGTTAGACTCCGATGGGCCTGACCAGAGACAGAGCATCAGGTACCAATCATCATAAGCCTTTACGCTGGAACCGTCACAGAATCTGAGGCCTGACCCACCGGCGTGCAATTAAAGAGGGAAACAAAGTTGTCAAAGTCAGAAATGAAGGTGGCAAAATTAATTAATTTTTCAGCGGAATAAGGATTAAATATTGCATTTTAGGGTGGCATGAGATTTGACGATACTCTTGTAGATGACAGGGGCAAGGTTGATGGCAGCATGAGATACCAGCCTCTGTCCGATCCATTTAACGAGGATTCTGAACCAGTCAAAGCTCAGATCTCAAGACTTACAAGTAAGTACCCAAAGTCATTACGATAACGAACCCGTGCGACACAGTGCATTTTTTCACATCTCCAAAATGGCTACTTTTCTGACGAAAAACGGTGATATTTTCCTTATCTATAAAGCAAACATAGGCTGTGGGTACGCGTTAGAACCGCCTCATTGAGGCGGTTCTAACGAGTACCCACAACCTATGTCTAGGAGCAGAAATAAGGAAAATAATGTAGACCCCCGTAAACCCCTGTTTTCTCTATATAAAGTGGGGTGTAAGGGGGTGTTCATTTCACGGACTTGTTAGCGTGATGTAAAGGACTGCACGTTTAGGGTAGATGAGTTGTACATTAAGGGCCTACATTTTCTCAAAAGTGGGCACTGTCGGCAGAATACACAGAGAAAGGAACACCGAAACTTTTAAATGATTTTCAAAAGAAAAAAACGTCATTATTTAATCTGATCTAGTAACAGAAATTCATTGTTTTCGGTTAAGCAGAACTTTTATTTCTAGGTGGGTTAAAACATCCTTTTACTTACTCCAAACTTTGAATCATCACGAAAACATGCCTATATATATTTTGACCCCCTTAAACCCCACTTTTATATAGTTAAACTTGGGTTTGTAGTTGTATACAATATTTTTCTTATTTCTGCTCAAAAACATAGGTTGTGGGTATGCGTTAGAACCGCCTTGATGCAGCGGTTCTAACGTGTACACACAATCGATATTTTGAGCAGAAATACGCAAAATATCACAATTTTTCATCTTAAAATTTTCGTGTTTTTTTTTTCGCCTAAAAATTTACAATGTATAGTATAGGCGTTTTTCGTAATGTACACAGATGGATTTGTGCAGTTGGAAACACTGTGGTGTACATGTCAGTAAAATTAAAGCACTGAAAGCACTGGTGGGTCGATTGTTTGTTTGTTTGTAATGGAGTTAAACGGCCAAGTCAGCACTATTCAGGTCATTATTGAGTTGGTCATTGTTTAATTCACACTTTTCCTGGGCAGGCTTATGCATAAGCGGTTTACCAGTATGGAGCACATTAGTTCGCCAGTAACTGTCTACTACCCTTCTTGAAGCAGCGGAAGGGAGAAAATGACAGAAGAAAAGATCTCATGATCAAATTCCTCGAAGAAATGTTGCCAATCCAGACAGGTATCGAACCCGCGTCCTCTTGATCACCAGTCTGACGCGCGCGCATTTGACTGAGCTACCGAGGCCGCCGGTGGGTCGTTTGTCCCTGAGTAGAGACTGGAAAAACTGTTCCTGAACGAGGACTTTAACCCGTTAATCCTGTATGTATACAAACAGTATTGATCCTGATCAGACGGCGTGAAATCTCAGATCAGTCTGTTTATTCATTCATTATGTCAACAGCATGAGGAAGTTTCGACCAAATGGAATACATATTTGGGTCAGCGAATGCTCTGTTCAGACTTCGAAGAGGCAGAGACTTACCTGAGACTTTCTGGGCGCATAAGTAGGATGTTATATGTTTGCTTGTCTCCTTGACTCGTGTAACATATAGATTGTGGGTACACAGTAGAACCGCCTCATCGAGGCGGTTCTAACGAGTACCCACAATCTATATTTTAAAGCAGAAATAAGAAACAATAAGGTTTACAACTGTAAACTTCAGTTTTACTAATATAGTAGTGGGGCTTCCAAAGGATAACCCTTACATAGAACATATTTAAGAGGGTCAAAATTATATAGGTGCGTTTTCGTGATGACTTTCATAATCATCATGTCAATAAGGACGAGTAATGAACATCCTTGAGAACTCCAATAGATGTAAAGAAAATTAGAATTTGCAAGAGATACCTTTTTTTCATTGTTTTGCTCCAAAAATAGATTTGGGGTAATACGTATCACCGATTTGATGCGGCGGTTCTAACAAGTACGCATAAACTATCAATATTTGGAATCGGTTGCATGATGCTTCCACGCAGGGCTGAAACTGACCGTACACCAGTACTAGCAAACCGCTTGGAGAATTTAATCCTGCCCAGGCAAAGCGATGCAAGTCGATCCGTTCATGCTTATAAACCCTATTGTAATCATTGGGCTTGAGATGTCATTTCATCTCAATGTCGGGTAAAAGTCCCATAAAATTAGAAACAACGTCTCCAAAATGACCCATAGAGTGTTGACGGAGACATTTAACCTCAAATCAAACAAAACAAACAAATCTATATTTGGAGCACAGCAAAGCAACTGTTGCTGTTTTTCATCTGTAAAATGTCAGTCATGCAAACAGGATTATAATGCGGAATAATTCATCATGTGTACGTGTTTGTTGTTTCAGGTTACAAGAATTTCAGAAGAAATACCTGGCTTCGGGCTGGATATTTCGAATTGATGCAATATTCGTAAGTAAATTGTAATTCCAACCACTGTTCTGTTCCGCTGCAAAACTCACCAACAACAGCGTCGATGTGAGAACATATGAGCCCCGCCAAGCGAATTTGTGTCTTCGAGCATCCGTCATGACAAATTTTAACTGCGCATGCCCAGCCATTCAGAGGGGCCAGGGGTATGGCTTTCTGTCTGAAGGTTCCTCTTGACTCACTGCTTGTATGAGCGAGCAGCGAAGGTTCCGGCGAGACTGCGCGGATGCGCAGGCTCGCCTGAACCTTCAATGCTCGCTTAGCCGATAAGTACCAAAAATCGCTTGACGGGGCCCATATGATGGTTATTGGAACATATGACGAAGTTTAGGAGACAAAATGTTTTGAAATATATATTACATGTGTCTTCGATGAGAGGCACTCAAACCCAAAGCTTCTTAAAACCGTGTATACAGACTGAACTACAAAGGCTCACGATCGACCTGTTACATTATACCATTGTCGAATGAGATTCTTTTAGACTCTCAAACTTCCTATCCACACAATTTTTCATACACTGCCATGCACTCAGACGCAGTGTTAGATGTACAGTGGTCTCCAAACGTCACATGCGAGGAACAAGAACATTGTCTGACTGGGACTTGAACCAAGGCTTATCGCATCCCGTGTGAACACTCTTTGGCCACAAGGTCGACCTGTTTCATATGTCTCGATTGAATCAAGTAATCAACTACCTAATGATGAAAATCCATGACAAACGTACTCAAAATATAAAACAACTATAATTGAGCCCCGCCAAGCGAATTTGTGTCTTCGAGCACTCAGTCATGACAAATTTTAACTGCGCATGCCCAGCCATTCAGAGGGGCCAGGAATATGGTTTTCTGTCTGAAGGTTCCTCTTGATTCACTGCTTGTATTAGCGCGCAGTCTCGCCTGAACCTTCGCTGCTCGCATAGGCGATAAGTACCAAAATCGCTTGACGGGGCCCAATATAGTGTTTGTCGGGGCATGCAGTAGTTTTATTTGCATTACAAAAGTACCTGGTAGTGTTATTTCATCATATTCCAGCATGCCTCTAGACAGTGTTACATATATTGTATACGCAGTGAAGTCGTAGTAATCACTTCATTCACTTTTCACAGGTCTGCAGAGAGCCGAAGAGGATTACAGCTTGCCAAGTAAGTATAGTTTAAAAATATATTTAGATAACATATCTGTGTCAAACAATGCAAACAAGTACTGAGGAGAAAGCTCTTGAGAAATGAGGATAATTTTAATTTAAGTTCACTAAAATCTGAATAACTTCTGGGCTCACTTAAAACTTGCTGGTGACCCAATGTTGATTTTACTTGAATTAGTAAATATAGGCGTTCACTTAATCTTTGCTTGTGACCCAATGAAGTTTATTCATCAATGGACGTTAACTGAATTACTTTTTATTACTTATACTTAAATTTTGTCCTTTACACTTTTTGACGAAATATATCCGTCAGGGGTGTTCAATTGAAATCAATTTTCCGATTAACAATGGAACAGCAACTGCGGTTATGGCCAAGTATGACCGACTCAGTATATGAAGATAGATAGATAGCACCTTTGGCATTATAAAGTTAAAATTGTTCGATAAGACATTTTAGAACCATAGATTATTTGGACGTTACTTAATGATTATGTGAGTGGCTTGAGTCAAGGTATAAGCAACATTATGCCTTAATTGTTGATGATGATGATGATTTCGTGTTTAACGACGCGTCAACCCTCTTTGTGGGACACAAGCGTCAAGCCTTTATTGTTAACTACAGAAGAACTTCGATGGCTCGAACACCGATGGCTCGTTAACAATGGATTTGTCGAACCGATTCTTGAGCCCCTAGCGAAATACTCTACATAAGAAATAGTGGAGGATAATTAAGGAGATTTTAGTATTTTATCTTACACATGTATGCTGTGTGTACTCAGTAGAATCGCATCGATGAGGCGATTCTAATGAGTACACACAGCATAAGTTTTCATTATAGAACACCGAAAAGATGTATAAAAGTATCTCGTTATGCCTCTAGACAGTTACCCTCAGTAGCTCGAACTACCCCTGTCTCGAACAGATTTTCGAGGTCCCAAAGGTGTTCGAGCCATTAAAGTTCGACTGTATATGATTTGTTTCTGTGAATGCACTGAGAATGTAAATGTAGTCAAATAGCACAGACGCTCTGTTATAAGTCAGTTATTAAACTTCAAAGAAATAACCGACTTAGGACTTCAACAGAGGTGGACTGGCGATAGAAGGGGAGTGCGTAACGAAACCACGCCTATACAAATACATTGTAAATTTTTCGCCGAAAAAAAAAAAACAACAACAACAAAATTTGAAAATCAAAAATTGTGATATTTTCCTTATTTCTGCTTAAAATATAGATTGTCGGTACACGTTAGAACCGCCTCATCGAGGCTGTGCTAACGAGTACCCACAATCAATATTTTAGAGCAGAAATAAGAAAAATAAGGTTTACCCGTGTAAACCCAAGTTCTACTACATAAAATTGGGGTTAAAGGGGGTCAAAAATATGTAAGCGTGTTTTCGTAATGGGGTCAGGGGTGGGCAGGGCCTAAGAGAAACACAGTCCGAATCCTCAGTCAGTTGTAATATATATCAAAGAGATCAGTAAGTAATTTATTGCTGCCTAACATTCTCTTGGATTGAAACTTACGATGATATTTCAATTAAGTTTTACTCAAACATAGATTGTTCCGCTCAACAGAACCACATTGTCAGTACTTTCACACAATAGTAATCTGTATTTTTGAGTATGTAATTGAAAGATAATTACCCTTACAAACATTAGGATAACACAGCCGTGTAGTGTGTTGGTTTCATTAATGGTTGTAAAAATGGTAGTTTTCGTATTTTTTATATTTCTCTTATGTCTGCTTTAAACATAGGCTGTGACTGATCGTGTGTACCTTTTTCAGGCGTTTCTAACGAGTTACAGCATACTGTGTTTTGGAGAAACATTAAGGAAAATAACATATACCAATTTAAATCACATTCTGTGCGGTGTTTATAATGGTTTTACAAAGCTTTTCATTTCAGGGACTTGTTAAAGTGATGAGACCCGTTTTTTTAAGTCGGGTTCGACAAATACTTTTGCATAGCTAAGTTACATCTGTGTCATATGTTATATGATAATCCTGATATATTTAATCTCGTACCATAAAGACAGGCATATTAAACTTTTTGCAAAGCCTTTCAGCTAAAATGCGTTTTACACAGTCTTCAGCACTTTGTAAAGCCTTGCGACTTACATACAATTAAAAACTCTCCTTTTTATGAATTCAGACTATTACAAAATAGTGGAAGGCAATGGTCAGAAATCGATACAATTACCCCCACACCTACAATCAGAGACACCAAACAGAAAGAAACACAGACCCAAAATAACTAGACCCTAATCGAAACAACAATAGCTGGAAGCCAAAAGGACAGTTACTTTACCACAAAATGCCCAACTGGTCATAAAAAAGAAGATATTAATGATACACACATTAAAAGACAAACTATAACAAAAATAAACCGCGACAGAATAACCGCCTTTGAATGGTCAGTGAAAAAAATTTCAAAGCCTTTCTTACCTCTAGACTCCGTTGGTGTCTTCAAGCAAAATGGCACTGATCTTTGATCGTTGCATTGACTCTCAGTGTCTTTACACGGTTATGTATCATTTATTTATCTTGGCTTTTCCCAGTAATTTTTAATTATTCCTAATTTTTCAGACTGCTGTAACGCCATACTTACTCCATGCATTATGTCAGTCTTATGTACAAAATATATCTCAAATAAATTGTAAATGACTAAAATGACTTTAATGGATAGGTTTTTATGTTTGAGGGGAATGTGTACACGTTGCAAACCTTTTTGTCAACATTAGAAAAACAACGTTTAGGCCTAAGGCTTCCTTCCTATGAATGGAGGTCCACTGAAAGAGATGGTTATTATAAATGATACGAATTGGTCCTTGGTATAAAAATCTTTCCTGTGAAAATAGATCCATGTAGATAAGCGACACCAAAAAAGAAATTAAAAGTGTTGCCTGATTTTAGGGTGGATACATCCCCCTTAAATACGGTTTTGTGGACTATATTGATAACGTACTGTTTCAATATTTCGTAATTCCGTACTTTGCTTTACAGAGGAAATGGGCAACATGCATTTGTGAAAAAGAGTATTTTTGTGGGAAGATCAACAGAAAACAGTGAAGATGAGGCGTACCCAGATGCTCCAGAGTAAGATATTTAACAATTTGATAGAAGAACCTTCCATTCCTTAAATGCATGGACCATTACGAAATTACGCCAATACAAATACATTGTAAACTTTACCCCAGAAAAATAAAAATATTTTAGATGAAAAATTGTAATAGTTTTCTTATTTCTTCTCATAGTATAGAGCAGAAATAAGAAAAATAAAGTTTACCCCTGAAAACCCCAGTTTTACTGCATAAAAGTGTGGTTCAAGGGGGTCAAATTTATATAGACGTGTTTTCGTGATGTTTGTTGTTCAAAGCCTTGTTAGGTTACCAAGCTCGTGGTCAAAACAGTTCTTATAAGCATAATATCTGATACTGTAGTAAATTGTAGTTTTGCTGTAAAAATGTGAGCAGTTTGCAAACGCTTTTTCTTTATTTCAGCAAAAGTACTAATAATGTCATATTAAGTGATCAAAGTTTTAACGGTTTGTTAGGTACCGGCAACGCTAGTTTTGAATAAATTGGTCCTAGTCGTTTATGAAATATGCGCGGGCAGGAAATACATATACTCAAATAAACTTTGCATAAATACATGCATGGTTGTTCACATGAGTAATGTCTCAGAGATGGAACAGTGACTATTAATCAACCTGTACGATTCTCAGTTTGATCTGAGCCATTTCTATTCAGCCATGTTCTAAGCCAGCACAGTAAACAAACCGGATGTCGACCCGAAGTTGGCTGTTGCTCTTTGCTGGTTATTTCGTAAACATGACCCGTCAGAGCAAAGGGTATTTTCTGAATGTCTGAAAATTTTTCGAACCGAACAATATACTTTTTTCAGATAGCAACCGTTTTGTAAATAAAAATCAAAAATGAGTTCCTTTAAGAGCAATGAAAACATTCATAAGAAAGAAGATTGGTCAAACTACGTAGTTTCGGCTAATAAAGCCTCATCAGTGACCCTGTAATGATCCGACAACGAAAGCCAGAGGAAACATACTGCAGTTTTGCAAATTTCGAATAGGCAGTCGATTCGAAGACTGATATAAATCAAAATGGGGTCCAAATAATTAAAAACCTGTCTAGAATATGAGTCTAAACCAATAATTTATTTCTGATTTCTCAGAATATTCACGCCGATCTCAAAGGACCAAAAGTTAAATATAAACTACACTATGGTTGATGTACGGGGAGACGTTTTACGGCCGCCACACGGCACAACACCAGCTGCAGTGAAGGCAAATAAAAATAAACTAGAGCGCGCAGTCGATGGCAAGTCATCGCAAATCCCCACGTTTTCTCCACAGTAGGTCAAAATTTGACCTTTTGACCCCTCCCCAGGGCCCCTGGGGGCGGGGACAAAAAAATGTGCTCTTGCGCAAGCCATTCATGTAAGCAACTCGCATACCAAATTTGGTTGAATTCCGGCTAACGGTTTAGGAGGAGATAGCCGGACAGACAGACGGACAGACAGACAGACAGACGGACAGACGGACGGAGGCGATAACAATATCCCCACTTTTCGTTGAAAAACGTGGGGATAAAAATGAGTTCCTTTAAGAGCAATGAAAACATTCATAAGAAAGAAGATGGGTCATACTACGTAGTTTCGGCTAATAAAGCCTCATCAGTGACCCTGTAATGATCTGTAAAGAATGCGAGACAGACGGTGAACTGAAATAATGCAGAGTTAAATAATTGACCCATCTTATTTACAAATATGTTTTGTTCAATTATTTTAAATATTTTACTCTTATTTTAAAGTAATTGCACTTTTGTATATAACAGACTGCAAGAGGACATTCCAAATTCATTTGGACAATCGATTAAGTAAACATAATACTGAGCATAATTTACATACATTTGCAATAATTAAATATGTTCTATAAAAGGGTTATCCTTTGGAAGCAAGGAATACACCACAGAACTGGAAATATGAAGTGTACATGTTTTCTGGGCCAGACTAGCTAGTTTCGGCCAATTATGCCTGTTATCTATGACCTGAATACAAACAATGTTATCCTTCAAATGGCTACATAAAAAATTATGTAACCTTTTCACGTGTATATGATTTAGAAATAGATCAGCTCTAGCATTGTTTTTGTTTGTTTGTATCGGCGTTTAACGGCCCGGTCAACTCTGTTTTAGGTCATTTTTAGCCGGTCAGTTTACATAGCCACACTTTTCCTGGGCAGGCTTATACGTATACGGTTATCCATTACAGTGCATATTCTTTTGCCTGAAACTGTCAACTGCCCTTCTTGAATCAGCGGAAGGGAGAGAATGACCGCAAAAACTATTTCATGGTCAGTCTTCACGAAAGAATATTGCTGACCCCGGCAGGTATTCAACCCGCGTCCTCCTGATCCCAAGATAGACGCGCAGCCGGTCGACTAGAATTGTTTGTTGGGTAACAAATCACAGTTTGGAGGTCAGATGTAAAACAGATCAAATCATGAGCCCGTAGCGCGAGTTCTTTGTCTACCTACAACTGCGTTTGGAGGTCACTTCTCATGTAGATAAACTCAAGAGCAAGATTTTTCTGCTTAAAAAGTGTGATATGTACCTGAACACTAGAAATGAACTATTTCAATGTTAATACTATAGAAATCGAAATAATTTTTGGGTTCTTTCAACTTCTCACAGCCATTCGCCGTTGAGAGAAGAAATCAGAACAACATTTTGACTGTATCACACACCTTTGTGTCCTTTTGTAAACGTTTTGACGCTAGAAAATAACGATTCACCTTCTAATTTCATAGTATGAATGAGTGGCGTCATAAAACTGTAGTTTTTTACGTCATACGTCAACCTCTTTTGTCCAGTGATTTGTTGCAGATTTAATCACTGTACATGTTCTTTTCATTGCCTGTATGGGCGCGGTGTTAGAATGCAGAATTAAAAGCGGCTATGATCTATCAGTCACTTCAAAATGAGCTGCAGCAAGTCAAACTGTGTCTGCTGAGTGTACAGTCAAGACTACGTGCAGTCTAATCAAAATCTGTACATTCAAGAGAAGCTGTTGTCTTTACTTAGCACAAATGTCGAACATTATTAACGTCGTAAGCAGCTGCAGCTTCATAATGCCAATTTTTATTTTCCAACTTTACTCCACTGAATAGCAATGGCATTGTATGAAAAATATCTGTATTACCTGTAACTCATTCATTAGAAATACGAATCCAAGTGACATTCTGCTTTCATGGCTCTAGAACTGGCATTTTGATATTACATCGTTTGATGCTAAATGCATTTATTTCCTTTTACAGTATGAAACATTATTATGGAATTATCCATTACGATGGGCCAATTTACATCTCGGAAACTTGGTTTAATGGGTTTGAATCTGTCCCAGGCAAATACATTGCTGGAGCCTTAGGTTTTCAGCCACACAAGACATTCGGCGAATCTTTCAGCAGCAATGTCACGGATCTGAGATTCGGATTTGTGGACAAGGTAAGACAAATAATAAAAACCCGTAACGACAGAATGTCTCTTAAAAGCAATAATTTTCTCCTGATGAGAAACTTATTTCAGTTCAGGGTGTATACATTTTCGTAGGAGCGCCATTTGTTGGAAAGTAAATTGAAAAAAATCACAAAATTGTTTTCTATTGTGAAAAAGCAAAATATATGACAAGGGTATTACTGTTTTTTATTTTGTTTAGCACTTCCAAAGTAGAAGTAAAACAAAGATCAGGAATTGATACAATTAACTAACTCCATCCATAAAAGACACCAAAGGGAAAGAAATACAAACATTAAGCGACCAGACCATAATGGAAACCTAAACAAAGGAAGGCCATATGGACAGTTACTTTCCCACAAAATGGCCATATGGCCATCCAAAATTAAAAGACACAAGTGATACACACAGTAAAACCTGCAAACAAACCAAAGTGTTTCGTCAACTTTTCATTATTTCTGAGCTTATATCAATACACCATTATCATATATAACCCTTTCACTGGCGAGCTTCTGAAATGTGATCTCCAATGCATTCTATTAACGCTATGCATGCTGGGTATTTGTTTTAGCAGACAACATTTTGAAATGTTTTCTTATCCCTCCCCCCCCCCCCCCCAAAAAAAAAAAAAAACAGGACTCGACATTTCATGCGAGGAGAAAATTTTCATGAGATGGCAAGTCCTGTTTTCAGGAAAAAATAAGAAAAAAATATTTCAAATTTGTCGTAATCTGATTAGCCCAGAGACTGTTAAAGGTAACGCAGTCAACAATCGTAAACAGGATGACAAGTAATTTACATCCCGATGAGATGGTTGAAAGAGGTGATTTACTTTATATCATGGGGTTTACTGTGTGATGAAAATTTATAATTTTCGCAGCAGCCATTGGCAACAAATAAGTCTACAGTTTCTACATATGCTCCGATAATTATTATACTGAACCGAAAAAGAAACGCAACTTTTTAACCCAAAATATTTTCATGCAATCATCAGGTTGACTGAAAATTCATTTTGCGATTTACTTTCAAATTTTTTAAACTTTCTTATGCAGAAAACATTTGGGCGATATCTGTACAGTTTAACGCTCCACTTGGCAATTCGCTGTTTTCAACATTTCCTCGTGCAGTACATTAAATGTATACAGTATCCTCATCATATTGGCATATTGTGTTACCTGGAGTTTAGGTTTCAAAAGTCCGGTAAAATTTCTCTACGGAATATGATACGTTTGACGCAAGATCAACGTAACGTAACTGTCAAAATGCTTCTACGTGGGACGTCTCAGGCTGTCATCGCCAGGAACTTACAAGTGAGTAAATCGACGATAACTCGCTTGTACCAGCGTCTACGTCAAACGGGAACGACAAATGATAGGCCCAGAAGTGGACGTCCACGAATCACGACACGTCGACAGGACCGCTACATCCGTCTAACCCACCTTCGTAATCGGTTCCGTACAGCCGTTGAGACGTCTCAAGTGACACCAGGAACACACAACAATCGAATAAGTGCAGATACTGTCTGCAATCGCCTTCGACAGTTTTGCTTACGTCCTCGTCATCCGTAGGTTGGTATGCCATTAACACCACGACGACGTCAGGTTAGAATGGCGTTGCTCACATAACATAGGCCGAACCTGTTTCCCCATTCGTCAGTGGCGTAACGTAATGTTTTCTGACGAGTCCAGGTACATGCTGTACAGAGCTGACGGCCGTCAACGTGTGTATAGGCGTAATGGAGAGCTTTATCGTGACAATTGTTTGGTTGAACGTGATCGATTAGGAGGCGGTGGGTTGATGGTGTAGGCTGGCATATCTTATGGTCATAGAACGCCCCTGGTATTCATTGATGGATCGTTGACGGCTCAGCGTCACGTTGACGTCGTTTTACGACCGGTAGTTGTTCCATATGTACGACAGCACAACGTTATGTTTCAACAGGATTACGCTCGCGCGCATGTAACAAAGCTTAGCATGGCGTTTCTTCAGCAAAACCTCGTTGACGTGACGCACTGGCCTCCGTATGTCCAGATCTCTTTCCTATAGAACATTTGTGGGACATCTTGGATAGGCGCGCACGTAACCGCCACCAGCCGCCAACAACGCGTCAAGCCTTGCGTCTCGCGCTCATACAGGAGTGGAATGCTATTCCCCAGGCAGAGATCAATCGTTTAATCCTTTTCATGACCAGGCGAGTGCGTGCAGAACTGAATGCAAACGGAGGACTCGCTATTAACTGCTTAGGTTTTGAACTTGTGAAATGACTACCTCTATGACAAAACGGATTTGTGTTCCAAACATTCTCACTGGAAATTGAACTCTCAATTTTAGTTACATATTATTGCGTCATTAAATCGATTTTCTGCAAACATGATTATTATTTCAAATACTCGCATTTATATTTGGAGTTGCGTTTCATTTTCGGTTCAGTATATAAGAGGTAGACTAATTCACACGAAAGAACATTTAGTGTTTTTTGCTCACCACAGCCGAAGGCTCCGGCGGAGCTTATAGGCTGGGCATTGTCCGTCGTCGTCGTCGTCTGCGTCGTCTGCGTCATCAACACTTTCAAACGACATCTCCTCTGAAGCAGCTGGGCCGATTGGGCCCAAAATTCATCTGCAGCATCCTTCGGTTGGGGGATGGAAAGTATGTGCTTTTTATGAAACGCAGCTCATTAGTTTGGTTGCTATGGCAACTTAGAGTTTCCATAGACTTATAATGGGGGAACTTAAAAATGGCATTTACTGCCAAGTCTCTGCAGATATTTTGAAAAAAAAAAACAACCTTTCATAGAAATGTTCCTTAAGCAATCTACTATCTGCCATATGATTTTAGGCCTACTGCTCATTTCTATTGGCTGCCATGGAAACCAAAAAGAAAAAATTGAAAAAAAAAATACTTAAAAAATCATCTCAGAAACCGTATGCTCTATGAGGCTGAGAGTTTTTGGAAATATTCATCATATTTGCCTTTACAGGTTTTGCGTTTTTACGAAATTCGACTCTTTAGTTTGGTTGTTATGGCAACTTAGATTTTCCATAGACTTATAATGGGGAAAACTGACAAATGACATTTGCTGCCTAATCATTGCAGATATTTTGACAAAACTTTTATAGAACTGTTCCCTGAGTAAACGTCCTTCAGCCATATGCTTTTATGTCAACATGGGGGTCCCCCAGGTTGTGCCGGGGCCCATGCGCCATCCCGTCCACTTCATAAAAAGCCATATAACTCAGAAACCATTCAGATACCCACCCCAAAACAATATATATAAATTCTTGTTCCTTATGATAAGACGCATTCAGTGACACTAACCTGGGGCCCCCGGTATGTGCCGGGGTCGTGCCCCACCCCTGCATTCCATAATAGGCCCAATATCTTGGGAACCTTACAGATCCCCATTCCCTAAACCATATAAATTCTTGTTTCGTATGAAAAGATACATTCACTGACACCAACTTGGAGGTCTCTGGGGTGCGCCGGGGCCTTGCCCCACCCCTCCACTTCATTAAAGGCCATATATCTCAGAAACCATTTAGACCCCCACCCCAAAACCGTATAATTTTTTTTTCTTATGATAAGTCGCATTCTGTGACACCAACCTGGGGTTCCTCCGGGATGCGCCGGGGTAATGCCCCACCCCCTCTATTTCATAAAAGGCCCAATATCTTGGAAACGTTACAGATCCCCACCCCTTAACCATATATATTCTTGTTTCTTATCTTATATATTCTTACGCATTCAGTAACACTAATCTGGGGTACCCCGGGATTTACCGGGGTCGTGCCCCACCCCTTCATTTCATTAAAGACCCAATATCTCAGAAACCTTACAGTTCCCCACCTCTAAGCCATATATATTGGTGTTACTTATGATAAGACGCATTCATTGACACCAACCTAGATGTCTCCCGGGTCAAGCCAGGGCATTGCCCCACCCCACCACTTCATAAAGGTCATATATCTCAGAAACTGTTCAGAACCCCAAACACTAAACCATATATATTCATCTTCCTTACAAATAACACTCGCCTTGGAGTAATCCGGGGTGTTCGGGCCATGCCATACTGCTTAACTTCATTTAAAGCCATATACTTCAGAAACCATTCAAATCCCCTCCCCATATCATATATGTTCTTGTTCCTTATCAATAGCACACCAACTTGGGATCCGCAAGGGCAATTCCTCTCCTCTCCTCTCCACTTCATAAAAGGGCCCCATATATCAGAAATCGTTCAGGTTCCCACCCATAAATCACATATATTCTTGGTCCTTATGATAAGACATATTTAGGGACAACAATCTTGGGATCAACAGGGCATGCCCCAACCCCTCCATCGCTTAAGAGGCCTTATATCTCCGGCATACAGATCCCCACTGCTACACAATATATATTCTTGTTCCTTATGATAAGACGCATTTAGTGATACCAAACCAGGGCTCCGATTGGTCCATGCCCTACACCCTCTACTTCATAAAAGTCCTAATGTTTCAGATACTGAGTCCAGATGGGTGCTCATTTGGATATGGGGGGGTTCATTTGGGAGACCTAATAATTTATAGATTAAAATGATATCATTTTAAAATATATGGCTGCCTTTGGGTAGTGGGCACCTGAGGTCTGGTGATTATAGTGGCCCATGGGCCTCTTGTTTATATGAAAGGACGAGCATACTATTCAAGAAATGGGCCAACTGTTCTATTTGTATTTTCTCTGTTTGTATTTTCTCGGTAGAAAGTTTGAAACGCCTTATATTGAAAACATTACATTATCGTGTATGGTGTGATGATTCCTGCATTTTGCTATACATTTTATGAATGGAATCATGGAAATGACGTGACGCTTCTGAAGAATATTGTCGTTATGCGAGCCACATACTGAAAAACTGTATTTGTAATTTACGTACAACGGGCATGCAGATCTTACGCCGTGCAATTTATTATTCACATTGAATGCACAGTCTGATCAGTACCCCTGTGTTCACTGCTTGTGGAGCACAATACCTCTAGATTTTTTATCCATTAAATTCAAGATTCTTGAAAGCATGTGTAGCTGAGCAGACCGGTTGTGTCTCACCCAAACTCAAAAGACAGGACTAGATAGCGCAGTGGTTTACGCGTTCGACGCATGATCGAGAGGTTCTGCATTCGAATCCGGCACTCGGTATCGAGGTGTGTCCTTGGGCAAGACACGTAATGACACTGCCTCACTCCACTCAACCCAGGTGTAAATGCGTAGCAGTGGTGTAATAGTCACTGCCTCTCTCTCGCGCGCGTGAAAACAGTCGGAATGAGTGTTCGAGAGCAATTAAATAAGCTTGAGGCTTCCATCGCAATCAAACTGAAATAAATTAGTATAAACTAAAAGACAGGTAATCGCATGATGTGGCTAATATAGCAACCAAACAAAATAAAGACTAAAAGAAGACAGCAAACCTTTCTGAAGCACTCTAGTAGAATAGTACAAATCAGTGCTAATGGTTAATTCAGAAGAATATGTTCTATGAAAGGGTTAGCCTTTGGAAGCAAGGAATACACCACTGAACTGAAAAGTATGGAATGTACAAGTTTTTTTCTGGATCAGACTAGCTAGTTTCTGCCAGTTAGGCCTCATCAGTGACCCTCCTATATTTTTCTACATTCCACAATGGAATCAATGATTCAAAAAGACAAGAAAATATAAACTGGCAGGGGGAGAATTTGATTTCCGCTAACGCCAGCTGTAGTGACGTTAAATATGTTCTATGAAACGGTTATCCTTTGAAAGCAAGGAAAACACCACATAACTGAAACGTGTGGCATGTACAAGTATTTTTGTCTGGGCAAGACAAGCTAATTTCGGCCAATTAGTTATCGTCATCAGGGGCCTTAAAATATTGCAAACATAATCGAATCAATGATTCAAAAGGAGAAGAAAATATAAACTACACTATGCTGAAGGACAAGCGCATTTTGTACGCCGCAACACATTACCTTAACACCAGCTTTAGTGACGTTAATTTCTACGAAAGTGTTATCCTTTCGAAGCAAGGAAAGTATGGAGTGTACGAGCCTGGGCCAGACTAGCTAGTTTTGGCCAATTACGCCTCATTAACTCCAATTAGAACTCCGATTATAGGCTCGAACACATTTGTGGGCATGGGAGGTTGTTCTAGATGGGGTAAAATGGAACCATTTAGGGGATAACGGTATTCAAATTCAAAAATGTAAGTTGTGGAGGAAATAGAAGTGGAGGCAATGATCAGGAATCGATACAATCAACCCTCAGCTCTCATCAGAGACACCAAAGGGAAAGAAACACAAACTTGAATTAACAGACCTAATGGAAACACCAACATCGGAAAGCCAAAAGGACAATTACTGTCCCACAAAATGGCCAATAGGCTATCCAAAATAAAATAATATAAACGACACAAACACCCAAAGACTCACAATAACAAAAATAAACCGCGACAGAAGAACCGCATTGGAACGGTCAGCGGAAACGAATCCCACTGGGGAGCTTAAATCGATGAGTGCAACATCTCCGTGAACACAAATAATCAAACAATCACAGAGATGAAACAACGGTTAGGACTCGACAGCAAAAAACCGCTGAAATGGAGCAAAAGAAAACCAACAGTTAGACACCGATGGGCCCGACCAGAGATAGAGCATCAGACACCAACCAACATTCCCTTGAATTAGATCTCTCTAAGTAGAAGTAAAACAAAGATCAGGAATTGATACAATTCTAATTCTAATTCTCAGTAAGCCTTTACGCTGGAACCGTCATAGAATCTGAGGCCGGCCCCACCGGCGTGCAATTATAGAGGGAAGCAAAGGTGTCAACCGTGATTGGATTAACTACCATGCATGCAGTCTGTCGTATAACATGTATGTTTTACTTAATCTTTTTATATCGAAGAATGATTTTACGAAATTGGGTGCTGAAGTCATTACGGTTATATATTTTTCTGAATTTATATACCAAGTCACCATGAAATTCGGGTTCCGATAGACCGTGTTGCAGAAGAGATTTAAGTCCAATATTGAATTTTGAAATTAAATCAGAATGATGTCTATAAAATTTTGGAAAGGCTTCGCGTAGTTTATGGTACCGATAACCCTGATTAAGAAGTTTAGCCGTTAACAATTTATTAGGAGTGCTGAAGTAGTTTAGGTTGTAGTACCAAAGCGTTAATCCAAAATCATTAATCCATAGACAAAATGGCAAATACCAATGTTCAGATCAACAGGCATGGACTCCAGAAGAGTGTAATCAGGCGTCCGAGGATAGTAAGCATTACTTGGTAAGCAAGCCTCGCCCACCATTCCCATCGACCCGAACGAAGAAAAGGAGTAAATGCCGAGAAGGGTATGTCCGAGATTTTGGAAGTCTTCCCATGGCTTTCCATTGGCAAACATATCAGAAATAATTCTGGAAATGACCACATTGTACGGATCAACAAGAGCATGGCGCCTCCTATAGAACTTCTTTAGTGTTGGTACCAGTTTGGTTTTTTGATACCCCTGGTATAACAACCTGGTAGTGAGCACCTTCCCACCTTCCATAATTGTTTGATTTTGTTTGTTTGTTTGATTTGAGGTTTAACGTCCCCGTCAACACTGTAAAGGTCATTTTGGAGACGTTGCTTCCAATTTTGTGGGACTTTTACCCGACATTGAGATGAAATGACATCTCAAGCCCTGTCGCCCAATGAAACCAATAGGGTTTATTAGCATGGACGGTCCGCCTCGCACCGCGGTTCCTGGACAGGCTTAGATCCTCTAAGCGGTTTACCAGTACTAGTGTGCGGGCAGAATTCAGCTCTTCGCGGAAGCATCATGCAGCCCATATATTTCTTCAAGCCCCTATGGGCGGGGGCCGCCCACCTTCCATAAAGTCCTGATACTTGGAACAGGCTCTAGCATAACGGATTAACTGTGAAACGTAAACTCCATATGCTGGTGCAGACGGGATATTACTACTCAGGAAGGGAAAGTTAACAATGGGAAAATTGAAGCCAACTCGTTTATCGTACAGCCTAGTAGTAATCTTCCCGTTGTCAACATAGAGATAACAATCCAAGTATGAGGAGTTGAAGTCAGTTACATGACTACACACTCTGGCGATTCGAATTGATTGCGAAATATAAATGCCATAGGATGGCGCACCAAAAGACGGTGGTTTTTCGCTCGGAATTTCTTTTCACGTCGACGCATCAGCGGAGCCATAAAACGGAATCTGCAACGGAAAAGTCGACGGTAGAACTCCCACAATGACAATACAACTATTCCAATTCTAATGCACGTATGTACTTGGCTTGTTAAAATGGTCTATAGCCCCTATCGCTGCGTGAATCAGATCTAAACCAATAAAAGCAACGTTTGATGATGACGTCATGTTTCAGAAGATATATCGCAGCTTATACCATCGCAAATGAGACGATATATCGCAGCTTATACCGTCGCAGCTTATACAATCACATTCACACAACGCGTTACATAAACAAGTGCATTAGAATAAGTTTTTATCAGAGCGCCAGGTCAGGGGGTATGTTGTTGACATTTTCGATCTTTTCGAGCTTGTATAGAATTAGGATGTATCATTAGAATATTCTCGATAGTGTCATCCTGAGGAGTACACACATATCTACATCGTCAAGACTAAATGAAGACAATCTACCCAACTGACCCCTGCACATTTTTTACTTAGAGCTATGGAAAGAATTCCTTACTGTCTAAAGAGCGATTTGAGGAAACCATGGTAAACGAGTCATCGTTGTTTTTGTCAATGAAGTTTCATTGTAGTTTGCTATTTTTAACAGGCTGATGGGACTGGTGGTAACCGAATCTTCGACGGTAGTGAATATGCAATTGAAGCTGGCGACTTCGGTATTAATGATCCTGTTGAGCCAACGGCTTCTTTCAGAAATGGTGACAGCTCTGTCCTGCAATGCCCAGGTACTAATTTTGATTAAAAGACTTTTATACCCTTTGCTGGTCGCACATGCCTAATGTAGCTTTTTATCGAGCACTGGCTCAAATATTATTTGCGACACACGTCAAGGGACCAGATAGGAGAGTTTACTTCGTGTTGAAGGGTTTGATTGGGACACTTCGAAGCTGATTTGAGCCTTTTTAGTCGCTCATAGTGGTCATATCACGACTGTGATATGGTCATATCACGACTGTGATATGCCTTCTAAAGAAGTGTTTCTATCTGCAACGTGTTTTGTGTTCCAAAATCCATCTTTTACAAAAATGTAAAAATGTAAAGACATTGAAGCAATTTCAAACAAAAGGTTAATTGTCACTTGATTTAGGCCATTATGAATTATTTATGGACAGCTGATTTGATTGTTGTTACATAGAAAGAAAGCAAGGAAGCCAGAAAGAAAAAACAAAACAACAGTTTCATGTCATTCCAGTTGGCTACATAACCTCTGCCTATTATTTCTTTATAAAGGAGATGATTCTGCTCGGCCACTGCAAGCCCTTTTGCCTGAAAGCTACATTGCCACAGACGATTGTCAGATAAGAAATAACTGGGGAATGCTATCTTGCAAACACAATTATGGGATGGTGAGTATTTGTTGTCTTGCATGATTTGTTGCCGCAATTATCTTTACAAGAACTAAAACACAGTGAAACTCCACTATATGAACTACTACTCTTCCAACGTGGACCCGAATATGCACGAATAATAAAAAGAGAAACGATTAGGAACTGAGACAATCAGGGGCCAGTTGTTCAAAACTAACGACGTCGTTAGTTAACATATCGCTAAAACTTTGATCATTTAATATGACAAATATGCTAATATTTTTGCTGAAAAAATGTGAGCAGCTTTTGCGGAAGCAAAAGCTGCTCACATTTTTTCAGCAAAAATACCAAAATTTTTTAGATTGTACTTGCTAGAAGAGTTAACATTATGACCACTAACGAGCTCGTTAAGCTAACGATGCTTTGAACAACTGGCCCCAGATCCCAAATTGTTGTTACAATATCAGTAGGGAAAGAAGTCGAAACATTGAGTGACGATTGTAAAAACGGAACGCAGGTAAACCGTGTCAGCAGCAGCTCTTTTCCAAACAGGTGGTGACTCAGAATATCCAAACCTTACTATAAAGAGTAATATACATAATGGGGGGGGAGGGGGGAATAATCAGAATCACCTACATGACAAACATTGAACTGGAAGGACAAACGTAATTAAAAAACGAACCATCAGAAAGTGTGGGGGTGGAAATCAGAATCATCAGCGTAACAACATATATAATTAGGGAATGAATCACGACCACCATCACAGAACAAGAAAGAACCACAGCAAAAGCACCGACCTGGAACGGTCAGTAAAATTACTGGTGGGTTTAACTTAACCCTACGGGATCCCGACCCTCATCCTCACTTTCACTGTGGTTCAAACAAGTATTTGTTTGGTCCGCGTAATGTTTTCTAACTCATCCGTGAATCAACTAAGTAAACAAAGAAATCATAATTAAAGTCAAGTTGATACAAGGATGATGACTAAACAGTAAAACGCGGTGCTAAACGACCAAGCAGCATACATAAAAGTCCCGGCTACGACCAACTAATAAAGTTTGACTTATTTATTTCGTATGTGTATTGCTGGGTGGGTAGTTTGCGAGAAATAAAACATTAATCATCATGTCTGATGTTGCTTAATAACACTGCTTTTAATATGTGTCTACTGTGCTGACGCTCAGTAATGCAACAATACATTTTGAATAACCTCAGTGTCCCCATAAGATGTCAGGTTACAATAACCATTAGGTTAACAGTTTTATTTAGTGAAGTGCTCGGCGCCCGCCCATCGGGGCTTGATGAAATAGATGGGCTGCATGATGCTTCCATGCAGAGCTGAAACCGACCCGCAAACGAGTACTGGTAAACCGCTAAGAGGATCTAAGCGTGCCCAGGGAAATCGGTGCGAGTCTATTGGTTTCATTAGGCGGCAGGGCTTGAGGTGTCATTTCGTCTCAGTGTCGGGTAAAAGTTCCACAAAATTGGAAGCGACGTCTCCAAAATGACCTTTACAGTGTTGACGGGGACGTTAAACCTCAAATCAAACAAACAAAAGGTTCAGCGCTATCTTTGACAATCTTATATATTAATTGAATGCTCAAATCAGTCTGTGCACACACATAGTTAGCATACAACCTTCCTTGGCAACATGTAGTCTTTGAGTCGTCGAAAGGCATCCATGAAGGGCACAGCGAAGACACCAATCTGACTGCAACCCGTGAGAATACGAAACTGTTTCCAGGTAATCGTTTCTCTAACCTATAGAGGTCTGCTTAGGAAAATGAATTTGCTCATGAGGAAAGAATTTTCTCGTGAAGAACGAATTTTGCTTTTTAAACTGTTGAACTCGATAGGTTAGGTGTTATAGACCCCTATATCAGGAAGGCCCGATATTTGTTACCCTTATATAACTGCAGACACTATGCCAATGTTATTTATTCCCTTTATACATGCATGTCGACTGTTTCAGCTTACCCTTGGAGCTAACAATGGCGTCAACGCTGATCTTTCGCAAGCAAAACGCATGAACCGTCTTGACCCTACAGATGTGGCTTATGAGGACCATGCAGGTGGGTTTCACATATTCTTGATAAGGTATTAAGTCTTAGAATTATTACAGTGCTTTTTAATAACTGTTCAGGTTACACAAATAAGCTAAACCAAAGTGACAAGAGAAAAAACAACGTGACCATTTATGGTAAAACAGAGATTAAAGGTCACTTGGGAAAAGAAACGAACAAAGAAAGCAGCCATCTCATCCCATCAAAAGAAGAGAAATTGACCGATATATCATGTGAGGACAATACTGTGCACTTTATAATATTTCGGGTCGAACCATAGGCGGTGATAGAACAAGTTTAACCATTACGAAAACACGCCTATACAAATACATTGTAAATGTTACCGCCAAAAATAACACAATGATTTTAAGATGCAAAATTGTGATATTTTTTCTTATTTCTGCTCAAAATATACATCCCGAAAACACGCCTATACAATTTTGACCACCTTGAACCCGACTTTTATCTGGTAAATCTGGGGTTTGCAATGGTAAACCTTAGTTTTCTTATTTCGGCTCTAAAATATAGATTGTGGAAACTCGTTAGAACCGTCTCATCGAGGCGGTTCTAACTACAGATTGTGGAAACTCGTTAAAACCGCCTCATCGAGGCGGTTCTAACGATACCCACAATCTATATTTTAGAGCAGAAATAAGAAAAATATCGCAATTTTTCCTCTAAAATTTTCGTTTTTAGGAAGTAAAATTTACCATGTATTTGTATAGGCGTGTTTTCGTTATGGATTGTGGGTACTCGTTAGAACCGCCTCAGCGAGGCGTTTATGACAAGTACCCACAATCTCTGGTTTTGAGCAGAGATAAGAAAAATAATGTTTACCCCTTCAAACCCCCGTTTTACTATATAAAAGTGGGGTTTAAGGGTGTAAAATTTATATAGGCATGTTTTCGTTATGGAAGGGTCGCGGTCGGTCTGTTCTTGTCATTATGTAAGCTTTTAAGATACACCTAGTCTCAGAAATGTAAGCTTTCCTCAGTAACGAGTTGGAGGAGTATTTGTCTTTTTGAAACTCAATGTATGTAGCCAGCTCTAAATAATTACCTGGGAAAAGTTCCGGCTTTGAATCGCGGCGCCAAACACTTTATTGTTTGTTTTGGGAATTTAACGCCCCAGGCAACACTTTTTAGGTCATTTTTGGGCCGGTCAGTTTACCTATCCACACGTTTCATTGGCAAGCATATATGTAAGTGGTTAACCAGTACATTTGACATTCTTTCGCCAGAAACTGACAACTGCCCTTCTTGAATCAGCGGAAGGGCGAGAATGACCGTAGAAAAAATTTAGTGATCATTCTCCACGAACGAATGTTGCCGATCCTGGCAGGTATCGAACCCTCTGCCTCCTGATCACCAGTCAGACGCGCATCCGACTGAGCTACCGAGGCCTGCACCAAACACTTCATTGCCAATTCTCAAATGCAAGGAATCACCATGACAACACACTCATGTGTTTAATGGCCCTAAAATGCAAATTATGATGACCCGTACATGTTTGGTTTTCCACTACTTTCTTCTGTATGCTTAAATATGAGTTGTGGGTATTGGTTAAAACCGTCTCATTAAACGAGTATCAACAATTTACAGTTTACAGCAAAACATCAGGTAACACTGTATACTCCTATATTTGATTGTTTGATTTGAGGTTTAACGTTCCCATAAACACTGATGGGTCATTTTGGAGAGCTGCTTTTGCGGGACTTTTACACGACATTGAGGCGAAAGAACATCTAAAGCCCTGTCGACCAATGCAACCAATAGTGTTCATAAATGAGCATACAAAGCACGGTGTATTGCACATTCAAGCTCTTGTACCACCACTGAACTCTCCAAATTATTAGCTTCATGTTATAAAATAT
This sequence comes from Lucinisca nassula, assembly GCA_963580285.1. NCBI lineage: Eukaryota > Metazoa > Mollusca > Bivalvia > Lucinida > Lucinidae > Lucinisca > Lucinisca nassula. The sequence continues at coordinate 157,109,736 of OY757010.1, forward strand.
TGTGACAAAGTCTTCGAAAGATCAGGTAGAAATCTGGTTTGGTCTATCAAAAATTCTAATGAAGTTTTAAATAAATTGAACTCAAGGGGTTTCCGTGCTTCAAGACTGTCTATTTTTGATTTCTCCACCCTTTACATTACACTTCCTCATAGTCTTATAAAAGACAAACTTAATGATTTAATTGAATGGACATTTCGTAGGCAAGACTCCCTCTATCTTGCATGTAATGTACGAAATGCTTTTTTCACTTCTGAAGAGCAAAAAATTATACTTTATGGTCATTTGAGAAAGTGTGTGAAGCTCTCACCTTTCTACTTGACAATATTTACATAAGATTTGGTACTAAGTTATTTAGACAAGTTATGGGTATTCCGATGGGTACTAAAAACCCACCACTTGTGGCTGATCTGTTTTGTCTTGTTACGAGAAAGACTTCATGACGTCCCTTTCTGCTGAAAACCAGTCTGAAATCATTGAAGGTTTTAGCTTCACTTCTAGATATTTGGATAATGTATTAAATATTGATAGTACCTATTTCGACGGTTTGTTCAGTCAAATTTATCCCCCAGAACTTCAGTTAAATAAAGCAAATTCTTCTGATACCGTGGCCCCGTTTATGGATTTACATCTGTCTATTGTAGATGGGTTTGTTTCTTGCAAAATTTATGATAAATGCGATGATTTTGATTTTGTGATTGTACATTTTCCTATTTTGGATGGTGATGTTGCTTGTGCGCCATTCTATGGCGTTTATATTTCGCAATTTATTCGATTTGCCAGAGTGTGTAGTCATGTAACTGACTTCAACACTCGTAATAAATTGTCAATGGCCAACCTTCTTAATCTGGATTATCGGTACCACTACCAACGCAAAGCATTTTAAAAATTTTATAGACGTCATTCTGATTTAATTTCAAAATTCAATATTGGGCTTAAATCTCTTGTGCAACAAGGTCTATCGGAACCCGAATTTTATGGTGACTTAGTATATAAATTCAGAAAAATATATACCAGCAATAAATTAAGCACCAAATTTCGTAAAATCATTCTGCGCTATAAAAAAATTGGGTACAATATAAATGTTATACGACAGAATGCATGCATGGTATTTAATCCAATCACGGTTGAACACTTTGCTTCCCGCTTTAATTGCACGCCGGTGGGTCAAGCCACAGATTCTATGACGGTTCCAGCGTAAAGGCTTACTGTGAATTGGAGCGATCTAATTCAATGTAACGTTGGTTGGTGCCTGATACTCCGTCTCTGTTTAGGCCGATCGAAGTCTAACTGTTGGTTTTCTTTTGCTCCGGCATTTAAGTTGTTTCTTGCTTTCTAGTCCTCACCGTTGTTTCATCTCTGTGGTTGTTTAATTTTTTTGTGTTCACGGAGATATTGCACTGATGAGTTAGGAGGCTTTCATGCGGACTGAACAAATTCTTCGTCTAAATCGTGACGGAAGTAAGGGCGAGGATTCTGGCCACGTAAAATCGATTTAAGACCACCAGTGGAATTCGTTTCCGCTGACCGTTCCAATGTGGTTCTTCTGTCGCGTATTATTTTTGTTATGGTTTGTCTTTAGGTGTTTGTGTCGCTAAAATTATTTTATTTTGGATAGCCTATTGGCCATTTTGTGGGGAAGTAACTGTCCTTTTGGCTTTCCGCTATTGATGTTTCCATTAGGGTCTGTTGTTTCATGTTTGTGTTTCTTTCCCTTCGGTGCTTCTGATGGGAGCTGTGGGTTATTTGTATCGATTCCTGATCATTGCCTCTACTTCTATTTTTCGATATCAGCATTATTGGTTTTGATTAACTGCAGCTCAGCTGGATAAATTTGACTGACCATTCCTTCAAAGTAAAGGTTGTCAATATTCAAAAGATCATCTAAATACCTTGAGGAAGAGTTAAAGGCTTCAATAATGTATGGAAAGTGACATCATAAAACAAAAAAAAACATCAGCTACAAGGGGGTACAGTTTGTACTTATTGAAATCTCTATAAGTTGTCTAATTTTGCTCCAATCCTAATGTAGATATTGTCTAACAGATTAGATAAAGCGTCACACATACCAAAATGAACCCCTTTTTAGTTTTGTATCTGGTGTAAAGAAGGCACGTCTATCATTGCATGTAAGGAATGTAGCGCCCTCTCATAATGTTGTTTTATGTTTTGTTTTTTTTTTCCTTTGGTGCCTTTGATGGGTTAGTGGGGTAATCAATCATGTCTTGCTCATTGCCTTTACTACTATTTTGTAGACAGTAATTAGAAACGATTAATGACATGTGAAATGTGGTTCTTGGAGGAACGTTTATTAACTGTTAAAACATTTATGGCCATCGATCATCATACTTAAATTGGTACGGTACGAATATTTAATCAGTATATTTTACTTGGCATGTTTTCCTTATGGAAGCATGTTTTCCTAATGGTAATAAAAATTGACAAATTATGGTGTAGTCTATGCGTTAATGTAGGTAAAAATAATATTGACCAGTACCTTTCAATGTTTTCAAATAAAATGGGTTGTCAACCCACACATTTATGAGATCACATGTTTATCGGTCAGTGCTAAAATGTATACCTGGTTTATTTTTTATTCATAAATTGTAAACAAAGTACAGTCCAACCTGTCTTAAGCAAGCACCTAAGGGACAATTAACATGTGCTTGCTTAAGACAGGTGCTTGCTTAATACAGGTGATTTTCAATGCATTTGTCTCTTTTGGGAACCAAATGCCTGCTTGCTTAAGACAGGTTGCTTGCTTAATAGAGGTGGCCGCTAAGACAGGTTTGACTGTAGTCATTCTGTCTGATTGTTCGGTACAGCTAACCCCCTGAAAATGTGTGTTGACAAAGTAATAGTAAAAAGTCATCGCTTTGACAGGTCAGTGCCATGACTTTTATTGTTATCCCACATTATGTTGAGAAAGAGGGCTAAGTAATGACACTCACCCAGTGGAGGCGGTCCCTACGAGTATGAGGGTCATTGTTCTAAGTAGAAGTAAAACAGAGATCAGGAATCGATACAATTAACTTCCTCCACCCGAAGACACCGAAGGGAAAGAAACACAAACATGAAGCAACCAGACCATAATGGAAACCTAAACAAAGGATGGCCATAAGGACAGTTACTTTCCCACAAAATGGCAAAAGGGCCATCCAAAATAAAAAGACACAAGTGATACACACAGTAAGTAGTAATAAACAACAACATAAATAAACCGCCACAGAAGAACCGCCTTGGAACGGTCAGTGGAAAGAATTCCACTGGGGGGCTTAAATCGATTTTACATGGCCATAATCCTTGCCCTTACCTCTGTCGCGGTATACACTAATTTTGTTTAGTCCGCATGAAGGCTTCTAAAACCGCAATTAGAAGCATAATAAAGATTTCCATCCAAGACAGGCCCTTTTACAATCATGTAATAAAGTATTGTATCGTATGATGCACTAATATTATTCGAATTTCTATTTACGAAAAGGCTTTGCCAAACAACATTTATCAGTTCAGCAAGTAATATCCAAAATGTACCATCCTAGAACAAAGCATTACAATGGGGCATGTTATATTAAGAATATTCGAATGTTCAATTTCAGAAAGGAATAGCAATAAATTCACCGCTATCCTGGGCAGTGACAAATACTACTACCAAATACAATTCATAGAGAACTTCCCTTACCAGGCATCTGTGGTAGGACTTGGCATCGAAAGGTAAAGGTTCATTAAGAAAACACGCCTGTCTAAATACATTGAAAATTTTACCTCCAAATAAATGAAAATTTTCTGATGAAAAATTGCGATATTTTTCTTATTTCTGCTCTAAACATAGGTTGTGGGTACTCGTTAGAACAGCCTCGCTGAGGCGTTTCTAACGAGTACCCACAACCTGTATACCCCTGCAAACCCCAGTTTTACTATTTACAAGTGGGGTTATAGGGGGTCAAAATTATATAGGCGTGTTTTCGTGATGTATTATTCTGAGACAGTTCCCGAAAAAAGACTGTTCACTGACACATACTTTGGTGACAGTACTCCGACACATTTGCAAACACTTATCTGACACTCTTATTTTGTTATTTATGAATGGAAATATTGCTAGATATACAAATGAAATGAAAGTCACATGGCTAAGGCCAGGCTCTATATTGCCTTCTGATATACCGAACCCTCACTCTATAATTTTAACCAAAAACATACTGTTTAACAAACAGGCGCTCTAGCTTACCATCGGGGCATGAAGTATATAGAAAGAAAGAAATAAAACATTTGTTACACCAAACAAATAGTGATTGTGAAAGTACATTTAGGAATTTATTGGCACCGGCGACATCTTACTAATGTAAAAAAGAAACAATAAGTATAAATTGTGAGGAAAAAATTTAGTCTGTGTTTAAACTCCTGATATATCAAAGAAGGAAACTAGACTCCGCCCATCGGGGTGTGGAGAAATAGATTGGGCTATATGATGCTTTCACGCAGAGCTGAAACCGATCGCCCATGAGTAATGGTAACAGCTTATAGGATCTAAGCTTGCCCTGGCAAGGTGGTGTGAGTCGGACCGTCCCTTCAAAAATACCATTTTGGTTTGTTTTGGCGGAGGGCTTGAGATTTCATTTTATCCCACTGTCGGGTATGTCCCCAAAACTTGAAAGCAATTTCTCCAAAATCACCTAAATAGTATTGACGGGGACATAAAACTCAATTCAAAACACAAAAAAGGCATCAGTGTAATCAAGAAAATCATAATGAGGAAAATTATTAAGGTAAAACACAAATAACTCCAATCCAGTCGCTACTAGTTTTGATGCTGGCCGGCAAAAAGCAGTCGTTCATTAAAAAAAATGCAAGGTAATGAAACGTAGCTGATGTCTATCCTTTAACGGCAAACTATTAAGTTTTGTTTAAATATATTTCAAACAAAAATGTTGCTTAGTATTTACAACCATGGTTTTTGTTAAAAGAAATGTTTGTTGATGGAACTGTCATCAAATGCGCCATTGAGCATTTCTTGTTTTAACAACGCTTTATTCTATACGTTCTATATATACTGTCATACGCCATTGTCAATATTCTATGTAGATTTTACTGAGTAGGCACTAGTACTAAGCAATGTAAATTAACTGACTTGCTCAGTAGCGCATGGGGATCGCAGCGTTTACCTCCCGATTGCGATTCCTATCATTTACCTCCACAAGACAGCGCTACAAAGTCAAAATCATTAGTAATTTACGAGACGCGAAGTTCTACTGCTACTCCGGGTTTCACCCGTATCTGATTAATGATTAGCTCGCTGTAAGTGAAATAATATTGGGAGCATCGTAAACCAAGCATGAACAAATATTCATTTAAACATAAGGAACTCGTTTCCAACTATTGTAGCTTGTTTGTTTTTTTGATTTGATGTTTAACACCCCCGTCAACACTAAATAGGTAATTCTGGAGACGTTGATTCCAATTTTGTAGGACTTTCAATGACATTGAGATGAAACGACATATCAAGACCTGCCGCCAAATGAAACCAATAGCACACTGGTCAATGCTTTCACAGGTTTGTCGAGTCTTACGTAGATATGCCGGTGGATACAGCGCAAGTTTTCTGGAAGAAAATGGCGGCGCACATAAGTTGCTAGGCGGAAGTAGGCCGTATTACCCATTGTTTTATCGTTTATGTTCAACACAGAAACACACCACCTATCACATGGAGTATAGATTTGTTTCTGTTTAATTGCAATCAAATGCGTCGGCAATAAAATGGCCACCGGCAAATTGCGCCGTATCAGGTTTCGCCAAACCGTACGTCATATTCAGGTTTTCCAGATTCTCCTTTCTGAGCATAGTCCCCTGTCTAACGGTTATCTCATACGAGTTCCGGGCCGGTATAAAGAAGTAGGTATGCGAAAAGAAAAACAAGATAGCTCTCACATCTCAAATTGCAACAAAATGAGTTGAAAAAAAATGTCATATTTCTTAAAAAATGACCTACCCTGAGTGGATGTGTGTAAAAAAAACCGCTAAAATATAAAAGATACCATAAAATGCACAACGCACGCATTAAATAGTAAACTGTCTATACTCCGTGTTATAGGTGGTGTGTTTCTGTATTGAACATAATCGATAAACAATGGTAAATACGGCCTACTTCCGCTTAGCAACTCATGTTCGCCGCCATTTTCCTCCAGAAAACTTGTGCTGTATCCACCGGCAAATCTACGCAAGACCCGACAAACCTGTTAAAGCATTGACCAGTGTGAATAGGGTTTATAAGCACTGACGGTCGGATGCTCCACTTTGCCCGGGTAGGCTTAGGCCAGCTAAGCGGTTTACCAGTACTCATGTGCGGTCGGTTTCAACTCTGCGTGGAAGTATTATACAGTCAAATCTATTTCTTCAAGCCCCGATCGGCGGGGATGACTACCTATTATAGACATGTGATATTTATCAATATATCTATATGTTGTGGTGAACAGTCTCAAAATGTGTTGAGGAACTGTCTCCAAAAGTTGCGTCAGTGTGCTGCCTTGTCGCTTAGATATTACTATAGAAATAAAATGTGTTTGTTTTCTTTATGAAACCTAGCAAACATGATGCTGAACTACTAAGTATGTTAAGAAAAACGGACGTTTTTATTATGTTGAAGCAATTAAAAGGTGTGAAAGAAATATGTATTTCAATTTCCTGGGAGTTATCAGAAAATTCGATATGCGTTTGTTGGTTTGTTGTTGGGAGTTTAAAGTCATAGTTTACAATGTCAACAGTTAGTTTACATAGCCACGCTTGTGGCTTGGCAGGTTTTTATAGTTGAGTAGTTAAACAGTAACGAGGGCATTCTGTTGCCAAAACAACTGCCAATTTCCTGTTTTTGGAACAGCCATCTTGCCTATATAATGTTGACCCCCTTGAACCCCATTTTTATAAAGTAAAACTGGGGTTTACAGGAGTAAACCTTATTAGGGCCCCGCAGTGAAAGTGTGGGTGCCCTATAGTAATCACTCTGTCCGTCTGTCTGTCTGTCTGTCTGTCTGTCCGTCTGTCCGTCCACAAATTTTTCCTACTCCTCTGATAGCGCTGCCGGGGCCCTAGTCAGTTTCACTGACAGCTCTAGTTTTTCTTATTTCAGCTCTAAACATCACGGAAACACGCCTATATAATTTTGACCTCCTTCAACCCCACTTTTATATAGTGAAACTGGGGTTTAAGGGAATATACATTATTTTCTTATTTCTGCTCAAAAACATAGATTGTGGGTACTCGATAGAACCGCCTCGTCGAGGCGGTTCTATCGCGTCCCCTCAATCTATGTTTTGAGCAGAAATAAGAAAAAAATCACAATTTTTTATCTTAAAATTTCTTTTCTTTGGCCAAGAAATTGACAATGTATTTGTATAGGCGTGTTTTGGCAATGACATAGACTGGGGTATTCATTAGAAATGACGCGGTTCTCATGAGTACCCACAATATATATTTTGAGCAGAAATAAGAAAAATATGACATTTTTTTATCTTAAAATTTCATTTTTTCGGCAATAAAGGTTACAATGTATTTGTATAGGCGTGTTTTCGTAATGAGTAGTGAGAAAGTGGTCTTCGGGAGATTTAATGATCGATCCACACGAACGAATGTTGCCAACCTGACAGATATCAAATCCGCGACCTTCCGGTCACCATTCAGATGCGCATTCGACTGAGCTACCCAGACTGGTGCTTGGCGTAGGTCTGTAAAAAATGTTGACATATATGGTGTACAGACAAAGTGAAAGAAAATATCAGGATTTGTTAATACTTTCCTTTCACATTTAGTGCATGCTGAGTACTTGTAGTGGACTAATTAAAGTGTTGCACTTCAGATTAAGTTTGCCCTCTAGGTGTTTCTTTCTTTCCTTCTTTTAATCTTTACAGAGACCCAGATAGGAAGCATTTCCTTTTTCTGTCAAAGGTGATTTCTGGATCCATACAAGCCAGAACCCTTAAACTTAGTATAGCTTACAAGCGTGACACTACGTACTTATACAGTGATGGTTCTTGGCTTATTTGTTAGTTTCACATGTATGCTTTCTTTCTCTATACATAGGACTTTTGCTAATTTTCTGTCAAATATTTCCCAGGATCTGTTGTTGTTAGAATTGTGGAATTTAGAATACATGTCAGATTTGAATTGTTGAATTGTTTGAAAAGCATTCATCTTTTGTAGCATTTCTATTCTCTTTATTTATGTACTTTTCTATTTCCTTATTATTGAGATGCAGATACTGCTGACCATGTTAAAAATCCTAAGTATACTTGAAAGTATTTGATTTATATGTTACATGTACTTAGAGTTTAATTAGAAAACGTGCGAGACTTTTATTTGCATATTTGGTATTTTTATTTCTTATTACTTTTTCTCCCTCCGCAGAGGCTAGTGTTAAATTCAAATTGAAGATTCTTGATTGAGGAAAAAAGTTTGTTTTCCTAGTTTTATTGATCCTATTATTGTACAAATTACTTTACTTCTGAGTTACAGATCAGACATACAAGGTGAATGAAAAGCTTAGTTATACCTAAAGTTATGATAAAGAGGATTTGGGTTCGATACCTGCCGGCGCAGGGAACATTCTTGCATGTAGATTGATTATGAAATCCCTTCTATGGTCATTCTTTCCAGCTCTGTCGCTGACAGAAGAAGGGCAATTGTCAGTTTCTGGTGAAAGAATGTGCACTGTACTGGTAAACCGCTTACATATAGATACGCAAGCCAAGGAAAAATGAAGATCGGTGTATTGACCACCTCAATATAACCTCAGCAATGTTTAATGTCTGTAAAACTCTAAACCAAACAAACTACCTAAATATATTTGTTCTTATTTAGTATATACTTTGAGGATGTCTGCTTTTGAATTGTTTTGCCTTACAGGTACATAATTATGCATCACCTTCGAGCTTGGCCATTCAATTTATTGATAGCTCAAGCTGGGGGTATTGGTGAGCATTATTTTCAAAACTCCGATGATAATGATGATGATGATGACCATATTCTAGTTACAACGTCAGAAGAAAAACAATCGCTCTTACAACCGACTCTGGATCTTTTCTAAATACTTGCAGATGTGTCCCAAACTCTTGTGCCCACATGTCGCCAAAATATTGAAATAGATGGCCAGTAAATAAACACAATCAAATATTACAACCTACAAATGGCAGCAAGGGAGGAGTAACTAACAATGATGAAAACATAAAAGGAAAACACGAATCACAAATGGCAAAGCAACCAGATCCCTCTTCCCTACAAGAACCTTTCCAGCTTTTGTAAATGTTTCTTTCTATTGGGGTGCACGTAATAAAGCATTAAAAACCATTCCTATTCAAATATTTTGCTACCAAAAAAAAGAAAATGTTGCGATAAAAAATTCCGATATTTTTCATATTGCTGCTCTAAACGCAGTTTGTGGGTACTCGTTAGAACCGTGTCGTGTCTAACTAGTACCCACAATCTATGTTTTGAACAGAAATAAGAACCATTGTTTGTACCACTGTAAACCCCAGTTTAACTATGTAAAGTTGGATCTGAGGGTAAAAATTGTATGGGCGTGTTTTCGTGATGGAATCAACATCGTTTCTGTAAGGAATTCTTTTACAAAATATTACCGGTAAATAGCTCATACATATTTATTCATTCTCCTTAAAGTTCTTTGTTTTCTGATTATCCAGCGGTGATCCGGTTGTTGTCGGGCTGTGCTTACCAGAAGGTCTCAATTCGTCTCAAATAAGGCTGGTGAGTGTAAGACCACCCGATGTTCATACACCTAATGATGGATGGGTCCTTGCTTCCTCTCTTGATGAAGTTTTTGCCGACGAAACCTTCACAAAGGTGTATGTGGATGGAAGGTGAGTTACCGTTCAACAGTGTTGTATGTATGTTTGTTTGAATCGAGGTTTCACGTTGCCGTCAACACTGTATAGGTCATTTTGGAGACGTTGCTTAAAATTTTGTGTGACTTGTACCCGACATTAAGATGAAATGACATCTCACGCTCTGCGGCCTAACAAACTAAAGGGGTTGATATGTAGGGACGGTCCAGCTCACTTCACTTTGCCTGGACTTGCTAAGACCCATAACCGGTTTGCCATTGCTCATGTGCGGCCTGTTTTCGCTCTGCGTAGAAGCATCGTTTCTTCAACAGTGTTGTATGAGCGTTTGTGCAAAGGAAAAATGCAATTTGGCATTTGCGTCTATTGAAGACCTAGGTCCTTCTCTGGAGTCATCTGTGAATGTTTTGGCTTATAAAGATACTGATGTGGCCTCTTTGGCGCCTACACTGACTTTAAACTTCCTTGGTCGCATTTGCAAAAGCAAAATTATACCCGTTTTTTATACACCGTCACGGGTGTACGTCCGTCTGTCCGCCCGTCCGTCCATCCTTCCTTGTGAATGCAACTTTTTTTTCTTATTTTGCCTTATGATCATCAAAATTTGTACACATATTGCTTAAAAACTGCAAATGTGCATAAGGGTATCCGGATTTCGATCCGAAATTCTGGGGTAACGGGGTGGGTTCAAAAGTCATATTTTCAAGAAAATGCGTGTGAATGCAACAACACTTTTTATTTTGTGCCCTATGGTAACCAAACTCATATATTGCTTAGGTACTGCAGATGTGTATAAAAGCTGAACACCTGGGGGCATAGAGTGAGGTCAAAGGCCAAACTTTCAAGAAAATGCTTGTGAATTTAACTGCTTTATTTCTTCACATATGGTTGCTAAACTTACTACACATATTGCTTAGGGACTGCAGATGCGCATGCGTGTATCCAAAATTTGATTTGGACCGCTGGGGTCCTTTCATCGATTCTGAAATTAATCACAAACGCAATTACATCAAAATATCCTTCATTAATATTGTTTGGATTTTATAGATTAACCAGTATCTTCCGGGACAGTTCGGTTATTTCATCCATTCATGCTTATTTTCAAAATATTGAAACACCCATAATTTGCTATTAATACAATAAACCTGTTAGATCCATCATTTTTAGATCCAGTATAAAATTTTAATTTTTCTAAAACTAAGACTGACTTGTCAGGTGAGACATGTATCTCAGCGGATTTGGTTGCCACTTTTTGTTATATTTTAAATTTTGCAAGTCTCGCTACTTTGGACATCTCCTTCCTGATGCGCGGGAATTCCGTGGAGTGTGGGCCACGTTTGCTGATGTTGGCTCGGTCGTGACGCCTATTAGTCCGCGGGAGGACGTCTCTTGTCTGATGCCTCCAGTTGACCTGTCTCACGAACTACGTCGGACGGTGTGTGCTCGGAGGGGGATTGCTGTGTTTGCCGCCGGGTCTTATCCATCATCCGTTTCGGTTTCAGAACTTTGGGGTTGAGACACACTGATGAAGAGTAAATATCAGAAAGGCCTCTGTGTTACTAAATTTTGTATAGTTACACCTTAATTTTAATTTCAATAAACTTGTTTCTGATCTTGATATTGACACTAACACTCCTGATACATGTGATTTTGAAAATTCAGTGTATTGCTATCCTGCTGCTGGTCATATTATTACTGGCAATTTAAAAATTATTCCTGATTCTAGGATACGTAATATAATATCTAAAGGACCGAAATATCGATTTCCTTCTACAATTGATTTCAATAAATGTAGAGATGAAATCGGTGCTGCCTTGATTAAATTTGGTAATCGATGGTGTAAACGAGAGTATGTTGAGCATAAAGCACTTAAGGAGGGTCGCGCATAACTGACTCTGCCGTAATCAGGTTCGAATTTTTTACCTCAAATTAATTTTTGTTTCTATTTAGTTTTCAAAGTGTTTTCTGGGGTTTTTGTAACATTTAATAACCATTGCAATGTGCATTTTGATAAAAATTATTTTGCGACTTCATAGACTACTTTCCGGTCTAGTCCGCATGGCTGGAAGCACAGGAAAATAGAGGGATAAACAGACTAACCCTGTATTTTTCCAGCTACTGGTTTGTTTCCTCCGATTGCAGCCCATCAGCTGTCCATGGCAAATCTGAACTCTCTTTAACGCACGATGTTTACTTTATTTTTCCATTGGTGTCAAAAATATAGCCTCGAAGAGTCTATCAGTTACACATATTCCACGGCCTTACTTTGTCAACACAAACAAAACAATGAATCAATAGTGACGTTTACTTTAGTTTGCGTGACGTCATATATATGGAAAGAAAACACTGCCATATTTGATAACTAAAAGTGCAGACTGTAATGCCTGGCAGCGCACAATATTCTTTTAATTGTCAGTCACAGTCTCAGGTTCAATTCCATCTCAGTGAACAAATAGCCTGTGCCAGCACCCATAATTAGGATCTTGCACTCAGCAGGTGTAGGCCTACTGGTAAACTGCTTAGAGGATCTAAGCCTGCCCAGGCAAAGCGGTGCGAATCGGCCTGTCCATGTTAATAAACTCTATTGGTTCAAATGGCGGCGGGGTTTTAGTTGACATTTCATCTTAAGGTCGGGTAAATGTCCCACAAAATTGGAAGCGACGTCTCCAAATGACCTTTACAGTGTTGACGGGGACGTTAAACCTCAAATCAAACAAACAATAATCAAGCATAAGCAAAAGGGTGTACAAGAAAAATTCCCTTCGATCTGTTTCGAATGTAAAGATGATGGTTTAGGTTGTGCCACACGGAGCCTTTGTATGCCCACACATCCACCATCGTAACAGAATTTTGTCAATGTACCGGCTCCAGCCAATCGGGCTGCATGATGCTTTCACGCAGAGCTGAAACCGACCGCACGTGAGAACTAGTAAACCGCTTAGAGGGTCTAAACCTGCCCAGGAAAATGGTTCCGAGTCGGACCGTCCATGCATATAACCCTATTGGTTTCGTTGAGCGGCAGGGCTTGAGATGTCATTTTAACGTCAACATAATGTTGGTCATTTTGGAGAGGTTACTTCCCAATTTGTGGGTCTTTTTACCCAACATTGAGATGAAACCTGACGGCCAGTGAAACCAATCTATATGTTTATAAGGACCGTCCGTCTTCACCACTTTACCTGGGCAGGGCGGTCTACTCGTACTCATGAGTGATTGGGTTAGTATCATGCAGCACAATCTTTTTCTTCAAGGCCAGTTCGGGGCTATCATGCATTGTAGAGACTATATATATGAGAAGTTTTTGGGCGACGCCTTTGAAATGGTGTAGCACACTGAAGTGATTCATCTATGATTACAAAGGCACCCCAGAGCAGAACTCGCATGACAAGACATAAAACACAATGATGAAATGCATTAGGCTGAGAAAAGAGCTTTGAGGAACACCGACCTTCAATTCGAATTCTTTAATGGAACCAACACAAAAACGCATACGGCTCCGCGAATTAGCATACACCCACTGGACCATTCGAACATTCCACTCCTCCACTTCAAATTTTCTCTGTGCCTCCCAGATGACTTTCCGAGACACTCAACCAAATGCCTTCTCAAGGTCCACGAAAGCCACTATGTCGGAATTCAACTGCCATTTTGGCTTTCCGCTAGTGATGTTTCCTTTACGGTCTAGTTATTCATGTTCGTGGTTCTTTCCCTTTGGTGTGTCTGATCGGAGGTGTTGGGTAATTGTATCGATTCCAGGTCATTGCCATCACTTCTATCTACTTTCGGAAAGTAAAAAGATAACTTATCTCACCTTCCTTTCACAGTTTTCATAAACAGGCAATAGATAATTAAATAGCGTTTCCGGTCAATATGGCATGAAAAAAAAAAACAACAAAAAAACTTGTCAAGATTATAGAAAAAAAATAATTAGAAGTTTTTCTACTTTCCCTATAACGTTGGCAGGAACTTAAATGGGAAAAAGGAAATGTTTATATTCTTTTGCATCATCGTATTGTATTTTTTTTTTATCAATTTCAACCCATTTCATTAGGGGGTGGGGTAATAAATTGTCAAAAAAGAAAGCTAAAAATGTATAATAATGTTTCCCAGGTATATTAATAACATACATCTGACATTGTTTGAACGTCTGCGACAATGTTATGACTTCATATCTTTTAATCATGAACAAAACGACAATATGGCTATTTCAGAACATGCATTTTTTTGGGCCAGAAAAATCCATTTTTCACACAATAAAAATTATAAATGAAATTGTGTTTCAATTCTAATGAAATACTTTGATTCATATCACATTAAGGAAGCAAAAGTATGTGCAATAATAAAGGTATAATCCTTGTTCTTGTCATTTAAACAATATCTTAATGCTTTTTTAGCCATTTTTATTGGGGGGGGGGGTAATTTTTTCTGCAATATTTCTCTCAGATGCCTGGAGACATGGTCAAATTTCAAGCCTATTTCGTGTATCTTATATTATTACACAATATATGTGAAAATAAGAAAAATCTAAAGACGAAAAATGCATTCTTTTTTCAAATATAGCAAAAATTGCATCTCAAAACAGCAAAACATGCAGGAAAGGACATTTGTAAATAGGTGTTTCGACAAAAAATCTGTGAAAGAGTTTGTCTTTCACACATAGTTACGCAAACATGAGATTATCCTGCATTGTGTTTTTTTAACCAAACTTGGAAATATTGTTTTAAACAATTGTTATCGACACTTTGTCAATGACTGGGATAATTATTGAAACATTCGATAATTTCGAAAACTGTACCCCTCTATAAGGCTAAAAAGCTCGAAAAAAGCATGGTATGCCTATATTTTTATACCGGCAAACGAATGCAGAGATTCCAAGCTACAAAATATAAGCAAATAAAAAAAATCTAAAGACAAATGAATTACTCCCCACCCATCTAAAGGAATGAAAACTTAGCATTCAGAAATTAGTGAACAAACGCATTTTTTTTTATTCGCAAAATACGAACTTATGACCTCCTAAACCTAAGACGTCTTTACGACACCTTAAACTAGGTATTCAGGAATTCCATGGGAAGTTTGTTTTGGCTCCAGCTGATAAGGCTGCTAACAATGTGTCGGCTTTATTTGTCGGCTTCACTATGTTAACACTCTTCAGCAAGAACTTGGTGGTACTAAGGCCTATGCACTTTAGCCTTTAGCTGTAGAGAGGACTTTAGTTGATGACCACATTTGTCATTCAGCCACCAAAGTTGCTATCTGTGTTACAGAAGGCAAAGACAAGCTTCCTACATTATATTGGTTACCTAAACTTCATAAAAGACCATACAAAGCACGGTTTATTGCAAATTCAAGCTCTTGTATAACCACGGAACTCTCCAAATTATTAACTTCATGGTTTACTGCCATCAAAAAACATGTGATAAAATATTGCGACAAAGTCTTCGTAAGATCAGGTAGAAACCTGTTTTGGTCAATAAAAAATTCTAATGAAGTTTTAAATAAATTAAAATCCAGGCTTTTTCGTGCTTCAAGTCTGACTACTTATGATTTTTCCACCCTCGTCATATTCTTATGAAAGAAAAACTTATTGATTTAATTGAATGGACATTTCATAGGGAAGAGTCCCTCTTTCTTGCATGTAATGTAATGAAAGCTTTTTTTACTTCTAAAGAGCATAAAAATTATACTTTATGGTCATGTCAGAAAGTGTGTGAGGTTCTCGCCTTTCTGCTTGACAATATTTCATTAGATTTGGTACTAAGTTATTTAGACAAGTTGTGGGTATTCCGATGGGTACTAATTCCGCACCACTTGTGGCTTATCTGTTTTCGTTATGAGAGAGACTTCATGATGTCCCTTTCTGCTAAAAACAAGTCTGAAATCATTGAAGTTTTTAGCTCTAGATATTTGGATGATTTATTAAATATTGATAATATCTATTTCGATGGTTTGATCAGTCAAATTTACCCCCCCCCCCAGAACTTCAGTTAAATAAAGCAAATTTTTCTGATACCGAGGCCCCGTTTTTGGATTTGCATCTATATATTGTAGATGGGCTTGTTTTGTGCAAAATTTATGATAAACGCGATGATGTTAATTTTGAGATTGTAAATTTTCCTTTTATGGATGGTGATGTTCCTCGAGCGTCATCCTATGGTGTTTATATTTCCCAATTAATTCGATTTGCCAGCGTGTGTAGTCATGTAGCTGACTTCAACACTCGTAATAAATTGTTAACAGCTAAACTTCTTAATCAGGGTTATTGGTACCATAAAATACGCAAAGCCTTTTCAAAATGTTATAGACGTCATTCTGATTTTATTTCAAAATTCAATATTGGAATTCTACGGCCCCCGCCCATAGGGGCTTGAAGAAATATATGGGCTGCATGATGCTTCCGCGCAGAGCTGAATCCGGCCCGCACACGAGTACTGGTAAACCGCTTAGAGAATCTAAGCCTGTCCAGGAACCGCAGTGCGAAGTGGACCGGCCATGCTTATAAACCCAATTGGTTACATTGGGCGACAGGGCTTGAGATGTCATTTCATCTCAATGTCGGGTAAAAGTCCCATCAAATTGGAAGCAACGTCTCCAAAATGACCTTTACAGTGTTGACGGGGACGTTAAATCTCAAATCAAACAAACAATATTGGACTTAAATTTCTTCTGCAACAAGGTCTATCGTAACCCGAATTTTCTCCACTTCTATTTTATGGTGACTAAGTATATAAATTAATAAAAATATATAACCGCAATGACTTCAGCACACAATTTCGTAAAATCATTCTTCGATATAAGAAGATTGGGTACGACATAAATGTTATACGACAGACTGCATGCATGGTAGTTAACCCAATCACGGTTGACAAAATTGCAAGCCGGTAGGCCAACCCTCAGATCCTATGAACGATCCAGCGTAAAGGCTTACTGAGAACTAGAGAGATCTAATTCAGTGTAATGTCGGTCGGTGCCTGATGCTCTGTCTCTGGTCGGGACCATCGGAGTCTAACTGATGGTTTTCTTTTGCTCCAGCATTTCAGTGGTTTTTTGCTGTCGAGTCCTTACCGTTGCTTCATCTCTGTGGTTGTTTGAATATTTTTGTTCACGGAGATGTTGCACTGATGAGTTAGGAGGCCTTCAGGCGGACTGAACAGGTTATTTGTCTAATCGCGACGGAAGTAAGGGCGAGGATTGTGGCCACGTATAATGAATTTAAGCCTCCCCAAGTGGAATTCGTTTCCGCTGACCGTTCCAAGGCGGTTCTTCTGTCGCGGTTTATTTTTGTTATGGTTTGTCTTTGGGTGTTTTTGTCGCTTATATTATTTTATTTTGGATAGCCTATTGGCCATTTTGTGTGAAAGTAACCGTCCTTTTGGCTTTCCGCTATTTATGTTTCCATTAGGGTCTGTTGTTTCATGTTTGTGTTTCTTTCCCTTTGGTGTCTCTGATGGGAGCTGTGGGTTTATTGTATCGATTCCTGATCATTGCCTTCACTTCTATTATGGGCTAAGGTCAAAGGTTAAAATGCTTGTGAAAACAACTTCTTCATTATTTCTTTACCTATGGTGGCCGGACTTGCTACAAATATTGGTTAGGGACTGCAGATGGTGATGAGGGTATCCACATTTTGATTTGAGCCCCTGGGGTCACTGGGTGAGGTCAAAGGTCAAATTTTCAAGTAAATGCTTGTGAATGCAACTTATTTGATGTTTATTGGCCTATGATGATCAACCTCGGTACACATATTGCTTGGGGACTGGCGATGTGCATGAATGTATGCAAGTTTTGATCTGAACCCGGGGTCATGGGGTTATGTCAAAGGTCAAATTTAGAAAAAAGCGAGTATTTTCGATGGTGCACCAGAGACTTGTCCTAGTTTTTAATGCGTAATGACTCATATATGTAGATCAGTATTTGAGTATATTCTGTAGGACGAGTGACACCAATGTTTTCTCTTTGAAACACAAACAAATGTTATTGCGAGCGACACTTATGGCCTAATACTTGCGATCATATGCGTTCCTATTTTTCTAGTTTTACCAGAGCTCTTACATATGAATGAGTTTCAGGTTTACGTTTACTGATCATTCCAAGGGGGTTATTCTGTTAGGGTTAATTATTATTGCTACAGTTCGTCTTTGCATGTATGCCTTGTAAATATCTTTTGTTATGGATAGCCATTCGGCCATTTTGTGGGAAAGTAACGTTCATTTTGGCTTTTCGCTAGTGACATTTTCATTATGGTGAAGTTGTTGGTGTTTAAGTTTCTTTCCTTTGGTGTCTTGGATGGGAGGTTTGAGGAAATTGTATCGAATCCTGATTATTGCGATTACTTCTACTTTACTATATGAGACTTAATCAACTGACACTAATTAGTCTGGTCCAGAAAAACGTTTTCTTTTTTCAATATTATGAGAAGATAATGAAAGAGACACATTGTATGGCACATTGTTTAGACAATGATATATATCATAGGAATCGTAAATTAACTGTTTATTGCAATGACTGTGAAGACATGTCACGAATGGTCTACTGCAGCTGCAGAACCTTGTATAGAGTTGATATATGGTACGGTTGAATGATACAAAATCATTTGCCTTGTAAATAACAAAAAAGCTGCGGTAGCATATTATTTGGCGCTTAAAGATACATACTATTTATTCATTTTTCAGGACGCTGTATGTGCGGCTTATCAGCAGTCTAAAACGAGACCTTGATTGGGACAAACATGATAACACTCACTGCCCTCTAGGAAAATGTCCATTTTGGTCTGTGGCGCTAGACACCTATGATTTTGCGTATACACCGTGTTTTACTATTCCGCCAGAAGCCCAGGTTAGAAAAAGTTTATATTTGAATGATATTTTTTTAATTTTGTTGTTTGTTGATTAACGAATGTCTCTGCCAGGCAGATGCCAATAGAAATTCACTCTAGATTGACTTTCAAGAAATTACAGTTTTGCAATCTGCACTATAAAATATGCACACCTCATGATAAAAGATGGTTAAAAATAATTATTTTGATTCTAACAGGATACAAATTCTGAAAAGAATTGTACCTGTATCCTTCTTCGAATGAGTCTTTATCTTTATCAGCAGTCAGTATAGATTTGCCCAGTATTTTTTGTGAGAGCTCGGTGCTTTCTTCCATTCCTGCTAATTTTCAAAATACTGAAACACCTATAATTTGCTATAAATATAACAAACCTGTTAGATCTATCATTTTTAATTTCAATAAACTTGTTTCAGATCTTGATATTGATACTAATACTCGTGATTCACGTGATTCTAAAAACTCAGTGTATTGCTATCCTGCTGCTGGTGATGTAATTACTGGCAATTTGAAAATTATTCCTGATTCTAGGATGAGGAATACAATTTCTAAAGGACCGAAATATAGGTTTCCTTCTAAAATTGATTTGCGTAAATGTAGAGATGAAATCGCTGCTGCCTTGAATGAATTCGGTAATCGATGGTGTAAGCGAGAGTATGTTGAGCATAAAGCCCTTAAGGACTGGAAACTTTTAAAACTAGTGAATAAACGCATTTCTTTCTATTCTCAAAATACTAACTTATTACCTCCTAAGCCTAAGACGTCATTACGTCATCTTAAACTAGGTATTCACGAATTGCATAAGAAGTTTGTTTTGGCCCCTGCAGACAAGGCCGCTTACAACGGCGTCGTTGTGTGACGGCTCCACTATGTTAACACGCTTAAGCAGGAGCTTGGGGTTACTAAGGCCTATGAACTTCAGCCTTTAGCTGAAGAGAGAGCTATAGTAGATGAACATTTTTGTCATTCAGCCACCAAAGTTGCTGTGTGTGTTACAGAAGGCCAAGACAAGCTGCCTACGCTATACTGGTTACCAGATTTCATAGTAGACCTTACAAAGCACGGTTTATTGCAAATTCTAGCTCTTGCACTACCATTGAACTTTCTAAATTATTAACTTCCTGTCTGACTGCAATTAAAACGCATGTGATTAAATATTGTGATAAAGTCTTTGAAAGATCAGGAAGAAATCTGTTTTGGTCTATAAAAATGAGGTTTTAAATAAATTGAAATCCAGACGTTTTCGTGCTTCAAGTCTGTCTACTTACAATTTTTTCACTCTTTACACTACACTTCCTCATAATCTTATAAAAAAGAAGCCTAATGATTTAATAGAATCGGCTTTTCGCAGAGAAGATTCTCTCTATCTTGCATGTAATGTCAGAAATGCATTTTTTTCACTTCTAAAGAGCATAAGAAATATACACTTTGGTCATGTCAGTAAGTGTGTGATGCCCTCACCTTTCTACTTGACAATATTTATATTAGATTCGGTACTAAGTTATTTAGACAAATTGTGGGTATTCCGATGGGTACAAATTGCGCACCTCTTGTGGCTGATCTGTTCTTGTATTGTTATGAAAGAAACTTCATGTTGTCGCTTTCCATTGATAACCAATCTGAAATTATTGAAGCTTTTAGTTCTACTTCTAGATATTTAGAGGATTTATTAAATATTGACAAGACTTACTTTGATGGCTTGATCAGTCAGATTTATCCCCTAGAACTTCAGTTAAACAAGGTGAATTCCTCTGATACCGAGACCCCCTTTTTTGATTTACATTTATCTATTGTAGATGGATTTGTTTCTTGCAAAATTTATGATAAACGTGATAATTTTGATTTCGAGATTTTAAATTTTCCTTTTTTGGACGGTGATGTTCCTCATGCGACATAGTACGAGTTTATATTTCGCAGTTAATTCGATTCGATAGAGTGTCTAGTAATGTATCCGACTTCAACACTCGTAATAAGTTATTAACCGCTAAACTTCTTAATCAGGGGTATCGGTATCATAGACTACATAAAGCCTTTTCCAAGTTTTATAGACGTCATTTTGATTGTGTTTCAAAATTCCATGTTGGACTTAAAACAATTCTGCAACATTGCCCATCGGAACCCGAATTCTATGGTGACTTAGTATATAAATTTAGAAAAATGCATGCCTGTAATGACTTTAGTACCCAATTTCGTAAAATCGTTCGTCGATATATAAAGATTGGGTACAACATAAATGTTATAAAACAGACTGCATGCATGGTGGTAAACCCAATCACGGTTGGCAACTTTGCTTCCCTCTTTGATTGCACACCGTTGGGTCGGGCTTAAGATTATATGGCGGTTCCAGCGAAAAAGCATAAATGGAATTTTATTTTATATTAGTATTCTTTATGTTGGTTGGCGCCTGATTCTCCGTGATTGGTCGTGCCCCTCGGAGTCTAACTGTTGGTTTTCTTTTGCTCCAGCAAATCTGTTGTTGTATACTGTCGAGTCCTCAACCTTGTTTCATCTCTGTAGTTTTTTTTATTTGTATGTTCTCAGAGATGTTAGACTGATGAGTTAGGAAGCCTTCATGCGGACTAAACAAAATTAGTGTATACCGCGACAGAGGTAAGGGCCAGGATTATGGCCGTGTAAAATTGATTTAAGCCCCCCAGTGGAATTCTTTCCACTGACCGTTCCAAGGCGGTTCTTCTGCGGTGGTATATTTAAATTGTTGTTTGTTACTTACTGGGTGTATCACTTGTGTCTTTTTTATTTTGGATGGCCATTTGGCCATTTTGTGGGAAAGTAACTGTCCTTATGGCCTTCCTTTGTTTAGGTTTCCATTATGGTCTGGTCGCTTCATGTTTGTGTTTCTTTCCCTTCGATGTATTTGATGGGTGACGTAAGTTAATTGTATCGATTCCTGATCTTTGTTTTACTTCTACTTTATAGTTATTAAGTTTATATTTTCTTGTCCTTTGGGATCATTGGTTCCATTGTGGAATTTTCGAGGATCACTGTTGAGGCCTAGATGTCGGAAACGAGCTAGTCTGGCACAAAAAATGTGAACTCCATATTTTCAGTTCTGTGGTGTATTCCTTGCTTTCCAACAATAAACCTTTTTTAGAACATATTTGACGCGGACGGCAACATTAATGAAAGTTACACTAAGACAATTGACACTTTAAAAGAATAGGCCATCCACTAAATGATATTTCTGTACCACCAGTGGAAAAAAGCTACGTTATAACTCTGCAGCTAGATTTAGAATCAATAAAAGACATGGAACTGAATTAAAATGAATTAAATAATTTGGTCTAACTGTTACAGGAAAATACACAGTATCTATAAAAGTAAACTACGCGTATTTAGAAAAATACTACGAGGCTGAAATGTTTTCTTAAAAATTAATTAGGAAACTGACCTAACGTTTTGCAAACAGTATAGGCCCTGATCAGACGCCGCGTTCTGCGGCGTCTGATCTTGGTCTGCACTGTTTACCAGGGTACCCCTTTAGGGGTTTCCGGTACAAAATGGGTTAATACAATTTCTACAGGACCGAAATACCTTTTAATATTGATTTCAATAAGTGTAGGAAAGAAATTGCAGCTGCTTTGAATGAATTTGGTAATCGATAGCGTTAGCGAGAATATGATGAGCATAAAATAGAGGTGAAGGCAATGATCAGGAATCGATGCAATGAACCCACATCTCCCATCAGAGACACGAAAGAAAAAACACAAACACGAAGTGACTAGACCCTAATGGAAACATAAATAGCGGAAAGTCAAAAAAAAAAAAACAGTTAATTTCTCACATAATAGCCAATTGGCTATCCAAAACAATCAGATATTTAGGATACACACATTCAAAAACGCATTAAAACAAAACTTAACTGCGACAGAAGAACTGCCTTGGAATGGCCAGTGAATGCATCCCACTCGGGGGAGGTGTGTGTGTGTGTGGTGGGGCATAAATCGAATTTACGCGGCCACAATCTTCGCCCTTACTTCTGTCGCGATTTAGACAAATAATTTGTTCAGTCCGCATGAAGACCTCCTGACTCATCAGTGCAACATCTCCGAGAGCACAAACATCAAACAACCACAGAGATGAAAAAAAACGGCGAGGTTTCGACAGCAAGAGATAACTGATATGCTGTGGAAAAAGAAAACCATTAGTTAGACTCCGATGGGCCCGACTAGAGACAGAGCATCAGGTACCAACCAACATTCCATAAAATTAAATTGCAATTCTCAGTCCGGTCCCCGCCCATAGGGGCGTGAAGAAATATATGGGCTGCATGATGCTTCCAATCAGAGCTGAATCCGGCCCGCACACTAGTACTGGTAAATCGCTTAGAGGATCTAAGCATGTCCAGGAGTGAGTGAGTGAGTTTTAGTTTTACGTCCCACCAACAGCTAAGGTCATACGGAGACGGGATCTCGGTTTAAAGACTCATCCGAAAGTCTGGAGAAGCCCGGAATCGATCCTGCGATCCCTGGTTTACAAGGCGAGTAGCGTAACCACTGCACCACGGAGGCTTCTAAGTAGAAGTAAAACAAAGATCAGGAATTGATACAATTAACTTACTCCATCCATAAAAGACACCAAAGGGAAAGAAATACAAACATTAAGCGACCAGACCATAATGGAAACCTAAACAAAGGAAGGCCATATGGACAGTTACTTTCCCACAAAATGGCCATATGCCCATCCAAAATTAAAAGACACAAGCGATACACACAGTAAGTAACAAACAACAACATAAATAAATCGCCACAGAAGAGCCGCCTTGGAACGGTCAGTGGAAGATTTCCACTTGGGGGCTTAAATCGATTTTACGTGGCCACAATCCTCGCCCTTACTTCCGTCGCGATTTAGACAAATAATTTGTTCAGTCCGCATGAAGGCCTCCTAACTCATCAGTGCAACATCTCCGTGAACACAGAAATCAAAGAACCACAGAGGTGAGACAACGGTGAGGACTCGACAGCAAGAAACCACTGAAATGCTGGAGCAAAAGAAAACCAACAGTTAGACTCCGATGAGCCCGACCAGAGACAGGGCATCAGGCACCAACCAACATTATCTCTTTAATTTTCAATAAGCCTTTACGTTGGAGCCGTCATAGAATCTGAGGCCTGACCCACCGGCGTGCAATTAAAGAGGGAAGCAAAGTTGCCAACCGTGATTGGCCTTTCCAGGAACCGGGTGCGAGGCGGACCGTCCATGCTAATAAACCCTATTGTGTATATTTGGCGACAGGGCTTGAGATGTCATTTCATTTCATTGTCGGGTAAAAGTCCCTCAAAATTGGAAGCAACGTCTCCAAAATGACCTTTACAGTGTTGACGGGGACGTTAAAACTCAAATCAATCAAACAAACAATTCTCAGTAAGCCTTTATGCTGGAACCATCATAGAATCTGAGGCCTGACCCACCGTCGTGCAATTAAAGAGAAGGCAAGTAAAGTTTTCAATCGTGATTGGGTTAACTACCATGCATGCAGTATGTCGTATAACATTTATGTGTTACACAGTTTTTTAACCCCTTAAATAAAAGAATGGAAACTTAGCATTCTGTAACTAGATAACAAACACGCTTCTTTATATTCTCAAAACACTAAGTTATTACCGCCTGAACCAAAGGCGTTCCAAGGCGGTTCTTCCGTGGCGATTTATTTATGTTGTTGTTTGTTGCTTGTTGTATGTATCACTTGTGTCTTTTGGTTTTGGATGGCCATATAGCCATTTTGTGGGAAAGTAACTGTCCTTATGGCCTTCCTTTGTTTAGGTTTCCGTTGTGGTCTGGTCGCTTAATGTGTGTATTTCTTTCCCTTTGGTGTCTTTGGGTGGGTGGTGTAAGTTAATTGTATCGATTCCTGATCTTTATTTTACTTCTACTTTACCTCACGTTTAACTAGATATTCAAGAATTTGATAAGAAGTATGTTTTGTCGACGGAAGACAAGGCCGCAAACAATGTCGCCGTTGTTTGACGGCTCCACCATGTTAACACTCTTCAGCAAGAACTTGGTTGTACAAAGGCCTATGAACTAAACCTTTTTTCTGAAGAAAGGGCTGTGGTTACTGATCATATATGTTATTCAGCCACCAAGTTTACTGTATGTGTGAAAATAGACCCAGATATATTGATTGCCTAAACATCACAAAAGACCATACAAGGCAGTGTTTATTGCAAATTCTAGTTCTTATACCACTACTGAACTTTCTTCATTATTAATTTTATTTTCTTACTGCCATCAAAAAGCATGTGATAATGTATTGCGAAAACGTCTATGAAAGATCAGGGAGAAATCTATTTTGGTCTATTAAAATATCGAATGAGGTTTTAAATAAACTAAAATCCAGATGCTTTTATGCATTTAGTCCGTCTAGGTATGGATTTTCCACGCTTTACACTACACTACCTCATCATCTTATAAAAGATAAACTTAATGACATTCCATAGAGAAGATACCCCTTATCTTGCATGTTATGTAAACAGGAAAAATACCTAATGGCATTATGGGTGTGCTTTTCAATTTCTTTTGTTAAAGAGCCCAACAGACCGCAGCAATTAAAAGGGAACCAAATAGTACCATAAGAAACACTAAACCTGAAATCTCGTTTTAATTGTTTTTATTTAAAAAATACAATATTCCAATTTTGCCGGTTTTGCCCCCAAACAGCCATTTGATTAATGTAACAGTTGAAAGAGTACCAAAACGTACTCATTTGGACAAATGAACAAAAATTAAATACTGTTTTCCAGCCTTTGCATAATAAAACGAAATTAAAATCTGACAAAAAAATTGCAAATGTGCAAGTAATAATATATTGTATGTTTTTGGAAAAAAATAAAATTCCTCTACCAGAAATTAAACACAACAACCTCTGGTCCAGCACTCTTTCTGCTACACTACCAAGCTTGCAAGGCAAATAAGCGGGGTGATACAGGGCAAACTTCTAAGTAAACTTAAGTTCGAAAGATGGCCATTGTCACCAAAACATAGGGCCTTTGTGCCAGTAATTGATTGTATATGGAAGGGGTATCTCAAATGAAGCAACAATTCTAACATGAAAGCAATCCAATGAACAATAAGGGTGCTATAATACTGTGAAAACAAAGGTTAGCCAAACGGTAAACCACTGAAGACATACGCCCGCCCGACCACCCGGACATCGCTATTTTAAAGGAAGGCTGTTTTTAAATAAACGTCCAAAAATGTTTTCTTTACTTCTGAAGAGCCAGCATATTACACATTATGGTCATGTCAGAAAGTGCGTGAAGCTCTTATCTTTCTACTTGACAATATGCTTATACGATTTTGTATTGTGGTACTAAGTTATTTGGACAAATGTTGGAAATTTCGATGGGTACGGATTGCGCATCCTTTCTGGCTGATTTGTTCTTGTTCTGTTATAAATAAGACTTCTTAATCAGGGGTATCGGTTTCATAAACTACGTAAAGCCTTTTCTAAGTTTCATAGACGTCATTCTCATTTGGTTTCAAAATTCAACGTTGGACTTAAAACACTTCAGCAAAAAGGCCTATCGGAACCCGAATTCTATGGTGACTTAGTATATAAATTTAGAAAATACATGCCTGTAATGACTTTAGTACCCGATTTCGTAAAATCGTTCGTCGATATATAAAGATTTGGTACAACATAAATGTTATCAAAGCAGACGGCATGCATGGTGGTTAACCCAATCACGGGTGGCAACTTTGCTGCCCTCTTTGATGGCACACCGGTGGGTCGGGCTTAAGATTATATGACGGTTCCAGCGTAAAAGCATAAATGGAATTTTATTTTATTTTAGTATTCTTTATGTTGGTTGGCGCATGATGCTTCGTCTTTGGTCTGGCCCCTCGGAGTCTAACTGTTGGTTTTCTTTTGCTCCAGCAATTCTGTTATTGTATGCTGTTGAGTCCTCAACCTTGTTTCATCTCTGGAGTTTTTGATTTGTATGTTCTCGGAGATGTTACACTGATGAGTTAGGAAGCCTTCATGCGGACTGAACAAAAATAGTGTATACCGCGACAGCGGTAAGGGCGAGGATTATGGACATGTAAAATCGATTTAACCCCCCCCCCAGTGAAATTCTTCTTTCCACTGACTGTTCCAAGGCGGTTCTTCTATGGCGGTTTATTATGTTGTTGTTTGTTACTTACTGTGTGTATCACTTGTGTCTTTTTATTTTGGATGGCCACTTGGCCATTTTGTGGAAAAGTAACTGTCCTTATGGCCTTCCTTTGTTAAGGTTTCAATTATGGTCTTGTTGCTTCATGTTTGTGTTTCTTTCTCTTCGGTGTCTTTGATGGGTAGAGTAAGTTAATTGTATCGATTCCTGATCTTTGTTTTACTTCTACTTTTCATATTACCCTTTTCTATTGGAAAAATTCTAAAGTTATCAAAGCTTTCAGCGCGTTCAGATATTAGGATGATTTATACAATACTGATTAAGTAGAAGTGGAAGCAATGATCAGGAATCGATACAATTAACCAACAGCTACCATCAGAGACACCAAATGGAAAGAAACACAAACATGAAACAATAGACCCTAATGGAAAAATCAACAGCGGAAATCCAAAAGGACAGTTACTTTCCCTCAAAATGGCCAACAGGCTATCTAAAATAAAATAATATAAGCGACACAAACACCAAAAGACAAACCATTACAAAAATAAACCGCAAAAGAGGAACCGCCTTGGAACGGTCAGCGGAAACGAGTTCCACTTGTGGGGTTAAATCGATTTTACGTGGCCACAATCCTCGCCCTTCCTCCGTCGCGATTAGGACAAATAATTTGTGCAGTCCTGAGGTCCCCCTAACTCATCTGTGCAACATCTCCATGAACACAAAAATCAGCCAACCACTGAGATAAAACAACGGTGAGGTTTTGACAGCAAGAAACCACTGAAATGCTGGAGCAAAAGAAAACCAACAGTTAGACTCGGATGGGATGGGACCGACTAGAGACAGAGCATCAGGTACCAACCAACATAAGCCTTTACGTTGGAACCATCATAGAATCTGAGGCCTGACCCGCCGGCGTGCAATTAAAGAGGGAAGCAAAGTTGTCAACCGTGATCGGGTTAACTACCATGCATGCACTATGTCGTATAACATTTATGTTTTACCCAATCATTTTATATCGAAGAATGATTTTACGAAATTGGATGCTGAAGTCATTGCGGTTATATATTTTTCTGAAACCTGCTTCGACAGTTTGATTAATCCTGCTTCGAAAGTTTGATTAATCAAAAGGTACCCTTCAGAACTTCATTTAAATAAAGCAAATTCTTCTGATACTGAAGCACCGTCTTTGGATCTAGACTTAAAATCTTTTTAGATGCAAAATTTATGATAAATACTATGATTTTGATTTTGTAAATTTTCCTGTCTTGGATGTTTATTTCCTCGTGCGGCATCCAACGGTGTTTATATGCCGCAATTTTGTTTACCAGACAGTCTAGGCATGTAACTGACTTCGTAATTCATAATTAACTCACTAATTTCTAAATCAGGGATATTGGTTTCATAAACTTCGCAAGCCTTTTCTAAGCTTGATAGACGTTATTTCCATTTATTCAACGTTGAACGTAAATTTAATCTGCAAGGAGACCTATCGGAACCTGATTGAAATGGTTACTTGGTATATAAATTCTAAAAAAAAATATGCTTGCAATGATCTCAGTACCAGTTTCGTAAAATCATTCTTCGGTATAAAAAGATTGTGTACAACATAAATACGACGGACATGGTAGTTAACCCAATCACGGTTGATGACTGTCTTTAATTGCACGCCGGCGGGTCGGGACTCAGTGTCTTTGATGACTCCAGCCTAAAGACTTATATTTTACATTTCAAGTAATGTCGGTTCGATGTCTGATTCTCGGTCTCTCGTCGGGTCCATCGGAGTCTAACTGTTGGATTTATTTTGTCCACCATTTCAGTTATTTTATGCTGTCGAGTTCTCATCGTTGCTTCATCTGCGTATTCGTTTGGTTTTATGTTCTCAGAGAAGTTGCACTGACGAGTTAGTAATCATTCATGAAGACTGAATAAACTGTTTTTCTACATTACGACAGAACCAACGATTGTGGCCACGTGAAATTGATTTGAAAAATAGAAGTAGAGGCAACGATCAGGAATCAATACAATTAACCAACAGATCCCACCAGAGACACCAAAGGGAAAGAATCACAAACACGAAGCAACAGACCCCAACGGAAACACCAACAGCGGAAAGCCAAACGGACTGTTAAGCCCGCTACACCCAGTAATCAGCCCTACCCCACGCCCAGTAAACATATTCTACTGACCGTCCCAAAGCAGTTCTTTTGTGGCTTATTGTTAGAGTTCGTCCTTGAATGTATTTATTCGCACCGGGGCGGTCGGACTTCGGACTCGGACGTAGGATGGCCCTATCCTATTTCTTTTAATTCAAAAGGGGTGGTGTCTGATATTTCCTGGGTTCCACCCTCCGTGATTTAACTGGTGGTTTTCTTCTGCTCTGACATGGGATTGTGGTTGAGTTCTCACCAAAATTCACCATTGCATTAATCTATACATGATTGTTTTACCGTTTATTTTATTACTTATCGCTGTTGCGACTGGAGTTAAAGCCCCACCTCAATAGGTTTACTACTGAACGTGCTAATGCGGTCGTTCTTTTGCAGTTTCGTATGCTTTATTGGCTTTGTGCCGTTGGTTCATGTTTCCTCCGATGTTTTTGTGTGTGCCCCATGTCGATTACTTTCTTTAGGTGAATTGAGGTGGCTGCATTTTTTGATTGAAGCTTTTCCTGGGTAACCTTTTCGTATCAGTTGTTAATATCTATTTATTTGTGATAGCCGTTTGGCCATTCGGTAGGAAAGTAACTGTCATTTTAGTATTCCGCTTGTCGTGATTTTGTTAAGTTTGGGCTTGTTTACCTTTATCTTTGATATGAGTTGTGAGGTAACGGAAATTGTATCGATTGCGGATCATTACCTTCACTTCTAATTTACACCCGACGTTATCAAAGACAAACTCTGCGTGCACTATATTCCTAATTCGCGTTGTTGGAATCTTTTAAATATTCGTTCATCGGTTCAATATCGAATACGTTAACGTTATATTAGAATGCAGCATTATTGTATGAGGTCATGTTTAACAGGAGTAAGCTAGCAGTATCATTTCGCATTTATGTGGTCTATTCCTTTCTTCCAAAGGATAACACTTTCATAGAACATATTTATTGTTTAAGTGACAGGAATTTTCTCCAGCATCTTTGTATCTTTGCAAATGGATAATTATATATAGATCATTTACCCGAAAATAACCCAACGTGTCATAAATGAATTTTACTTTTATTGCTATTCGAGTTCTAAGTAAATATTGTCAAATCTGCCCCTGTTTCAAATATTGTTCTAAGTATGAACCATGACCTTCTTAACAACAAATTTTCTTACACGATTCTCTTCAGATATCTGTAACTATATTCAAAAAGACTTACGTTTGGCAGAAACATGTTTCACTAACAAGATCATCACAGACCCACAATAACAAGTCCGTGTAATGATCACTTTTCTTAACCCAACAGGATTTAGGGAAAACTCGGATTTTCATGTGTATGTTTTAGTTTTCGTTTTTCTTTTCCAAAACATAGATCGTAGGTACTTGTTAGGAGCGCCCCTTTGAGGCAGGTCTTGGGGCGGTTCCTTCAAGTATTCACCATCTATGCTTTTGGTGTTATGACAAGAAAACTAACACGTTTCCAAAGATGTTTTTTTCAAACCCATGAAGGGCATGACTTTGGTTTGATTTCCTCGTGCCAAAAAAAACTATTTATCAATTACAGAACACAACAATGACCGATGCAGACATGGACAGTATGTCATGTGACTTACCAGCAAGTGCGCCCGAGGACGTAAGTAGAACACTACCGAAATTACAACACACCTTTACTAAACAACGCTTTATTAACATAACTGTCTCGACGTGTCTTTTCAAATAAAGGTTAATAGACCCCGCCATCGGGTCTTGAAGAAAAAGATTTTCCTATCCATCATTCAAACCCATTAAAGATTCTTATATCTTATTTTAAAAAATTATGGCCTAACCGCGTAGCTTCTTTTTTCGCAATTAAAAGAAAAAACAATGCAACAATTGAATCTGAAGCATCCTTAGTCTGGGAGATTGAAGTTTTGTTGTTTTTTTTTTTGTTTTTTTTTTTTTAATTCGGCTGTTTAGTTTGGTTATTATGGCAACTCATATTTCCCATAGACGTATGTTGGGGAAAATTGAAAAATGGCATTTAGTGACAAGTCATTGGAGATATTTTGATGGAATTTTTTATAGAAATGTTCCTTGAGTAAACTTGTCTCAGTCATATGTTTTTATGCAAACCTGCGATCCCCAATGTTGTGCTGGGGCCATGCTCCATCCCTCCACTTCATGAAAAGCCATATATCTCAGAAACCCTTCAGATCCCTATCCCTAAACCATATGTATTGTTGTTCCTTAAGACGAATTCGATGACACCAGCCACCCCTCCCCCTCCCCGGAGTTACCGCAGCCATGTCCCACCCCTCCACTTCATAAAAGGCCCAATATCTCAGAAACCTTAAAGATCCCCACCCCTAAACCATATATATTCTTGTTCCTTATGATAAGTCGCATTAAGTGAAACCAACCTTGGGATCCCCTTTGATGAGTCTGGGCCTAGCCCCACACCTTCCACTGCATAAAAGGCCCAATATGATCTCAGAAACATTACAGATCCCCACCCCTAAACCATATATTTTATTGTTCCTTATGATGAGACACATTCAGTGACACCAACCTATCGGTCCACCGGGGCGTGCCGGGGCCTTGCCGCCTATGCTCCACCCCTCGACTTCACATAAGGCCATATATCTGAGAACCTGTTTAGAGCCCCACCCCTAAACCATATATACATTCATGTTCCTTTGATAAGACATAATACGTGACACCAGCACGGGGTCCCCCGGTGTGCCACGGGCTATGCCCACCACTTCACTTCATTATAAGCCTTAAACAGAAACGGTTCAGGTCAACACCCCTTAACCATATATTTTCTTTTTCCTTTTTGATAATACTCATTCATTCATACCAACCTGGGGTTCCCTTTGTGCTAAGACAATGTGTTGGGGCCTTGCCCGCCCCTCCACTTCATAAAAGGCCATATATCTTAGAAACCATTCAAATCCCCACCGCATAGTTATATATATGCTTGTTCATTATTATTAGACACATTCAGTCACACCGACTTGGGTGGTCCGCAGGGGCCATTTCTCTCCTCCTCCACTCCATAAAGGGGCCTCATATCTCAGAAACTCTTTACATCCCTACCCTTTAACAATATATATTTTGGTCCCTTTGATAAGTCACATTCAGTTACAACAATCTTAGGCTTTTCTGGGATCTGCCATGCTCCAGTCTGTCCACTGCTTAAAAGGCCTAATATCTCATCTCCACCGCTAAACCATATGTCTCTGTATCTTTTGATAAGACGCATTTAGTGATACCAACCAGGGTTCCATGGGTCCATGCCTCACCCCCTCTTCTTCATAAAACACAGACACAGAGTACACATTGGTACTCATTTTGGTATAGGGTTTGTTTGGGAGACTTTAAAATGGGTAGATTAAAATTATATCATGTTAAAATACATGGCTGCCTTTTGGCAGTGCCCACTTGAGCTCTGGTGAGCATAGTGGCCCACGGACCTCTTGTTTCAGTCTACATTCTATTTGTCGGGATATCAATAAATGGACCGGTAGAGGCTCCGGAACAATATTTGCCAATGTACCGTTGAAAATATTGTCAAGTTTGTAATGCACAACAGTAAACAGAAAGTATCATTATTGGACACCAGACAAGGCAATCCGTGATTTTATCCTGGGATAGAAATATATGTTCTGACCCTGGTGTTCCGACCCAAAATCGAATTTAATCGCGTGTTTGATAAATGCACTGGTTGATTACGACCTCGAATGCCCCGTCGTTAAGATTGACGTCACAGCACGTGACGTCACTAAACATTCTGGCAGTGTCAACAGAATATGGCGGACTGCAGCATTAAAAATCCGCGCTAAGAAACGGAAGGTATGCAAGAAAAAGGGTCCAATATGGGTGTGGGGGCTGGATAGAAAAAAACCGTCCCTCGGGATCACTCGGGAAGCCTCGTGATGCCGGACAGAGTCCCTCGGGACGAACTTTTTCATCCACCCCTCACACCAAAATAAAATTCTTATATTCTGACTCGAGGGAAGTCATAATGAACAGACAAGAACTTATAGCATACTCGCTTTGTTAGTTCATATGAAGTCGCCACTCGCTTTACAGCCTCTGATTTACTTCTTCAGGACTGGGGAGCAGGGGACACGGCAAGAGCTACAATTCAAGGAGAATGGGGTGAATGGTCGTCATGGAGTGAATGTTGTGGAGAAGAAGGTATATGTACTGAAAACCATTAAACATTGACGTTACAGTCATTTATTATGAATATATATACTACAGCTGAGGGTTGTATGCATACCATAATTCAAATTACATGTATAATATATGGTGTATATCTAACTTCTGTTCAAAATATAACATGTCAGTACAAGATATCACAGTCTATGCTTTTAAGGCATTATATATATAAAAAGCATGTTAGTACAAGACCTCACAGTCTATTCTTTTATTTACGCTTTTTTATAAAACATACTACACTAAACCCAACTAATAAGAACACATATAGATGCTGTTGGTTGGTATTCTATTAACCAACAAATTTACTTTCAAAGTCAAGAAAGTTGCGCAATGAAATTCCGCTGTTAAAACAAACTAAAATTAAGGCACATTCTGTTTCCTCTGATAACATACCACCTTTGGAACTGTTCAGAAGTGGTCTTAAAAACTACTTTTGAGTGATATTAAATGCCATTTTTGATTCGTCCGAAAGGTATTCTTGGTATAAGAATTGTATTGAAAATACGATCTTCCGTTAGGTTTTACATTTATTGTGTTAAAATAAAACTGAATGCTTTAATCTCAGACGGAAGAATGAGTTTGTGAAGAAGATCGCACTATCAACCATATAATTTGCAACATGTACACAGAAAATGTTTGATCACAACACGCTTGCAAAATGTCTTTCTGTAAAGTTGTTCTGAGTGTTTGATGTACAAAACAGACATCTTTATAAGTGGGGTGGATATGGCAATTGTACAAGTCTATATGCAGATAAATGCATATTCGGATTAGATAATACTATTTAGGCGTACTTAGAATTAAAATTCAATTTTATGTAATGTCGGTTGGTACCTGATGCTTAGTCTCTGGTTGCGCCAATCAGAGTCTAACTGTTGGTTTTCTTTTGCTCCAGCATTAAAGTTAGTTCTAGCTGTCGAGTCCTCACTGTTGATTCATCTCTGTCGTTGTTTGATATTTGTGTTGCACTGATGAGTTAGTAAGCAGACTGAACAAATTATATGTCTAACTCGTGACGGAAGTAAGGTTGAGGATTTCGGCCGGGTGAAATCGATTTATGCCCCACCCGACCCCCAGACCAATACCTATTTTGATGGTTTGATCCGTCATATTTACACCAAAAATTTAGGTAAATAAAGCAAATTCTTCAGATACCGAGGCCCCGTTTTATGATTTACGTCTATCTATTGTAGATGGGTTGTTTCGTGCAAAATTTATGATAAACGCGATGATTTTGGTTCTGAGATTGTAAATTTTTCCTGTGTTGGATGGTGATGTTCCTCATGCGCCATCCTATGGCGTTAATATTTCGCAATTAGTTCGATTTGCGAGAGTGTGTAATCATGTAACTGACTTCAACACTCGTAATAAATTGTTTTCGGCTTAACTTCTTAATCAGGGTTTTCGGTACCATAAACAACGCAAAGCATTTTCATAATTTTATAGACGTCATTCTGATTTAATTTCAAAATTCAATATAAGACTTGTTTAGGTTTCCATTATGGTCTGGTCGCTTCGAGTTTGTGTTTCTTTCCCTTTGATTGGTGGAGCAGTCGATTGTATCGATTCCTGATCTTTGTTGTACTTCTACTTTTTAAATCTCTTCTGCAACAAGGTCTATCGGAACCCGAATTTTATGGTGACTGAGTATATAAATAATTCAGAAAAATATATAACCGCAATGGCTTTGCACCCAATTTCGTAAAATCATTCTTTGATATAAAAAGATTGGGTGCAACATAAATGTTATACGACAGACTGCATGCGTGGTAGTTAACCCAATCACGGTTGACAACTTTGTTTCCCTCTTTAATTGCACGCCGGTGGGTCAGACCTCAGATTCTATGACGGTTCCAACGTAAAGGCTTATTGAGAATTAGAGAGATCTTATTCAAGGTAATGTTGGTTGGTGCCTGATGTTCTGTCTCTGGTCGGGCCCATCGGAGTCTAACTGTTGATTTACCTTTTATCCAGCAGCATTTCAGTGGTTTCTTGGACGACTCCTCATAGTTGTTTCATCTATGTGGTTGTTTGATTATTTGTGTTTAAGGAGATGTTGCACTGATGTGTTAGGAGGCCTTCGTGCGGGCTGAACAAATTATTTGTCTACATCACGACGGAAGTAAGGACGAGGATTGTGGCCACGTAAAATCGATTTAAGGCCCCCCCCCCCACCCGCTGCAGTGGAATTCGTTTCCGCTGACCGTTCCAATGCCGTTCTTCTGTCGCGGTTTATTTTTGTTATGGTTTGTCTTTGGGTGTTCGTGTCGCTTATATTATTTTATTTTGATAGCCTATTGGCCATTTTGTGGGAAAGTAAATGTCCTTTTGGCTTTCCGTTATTGATGTTTCGATTAGGGTCTGTTATTTCATGTTTGTGTTTCTTTACCGTCTGTGTCTCTGGTGGGAGCTCTGTGTTGATTGTATCGATTCCTGACCATTGCCCCCACTTCTATTTTTCTGTTGCGGTTTATTTTTGTTATATTTCCTCTTTGAATGTGTGTTAATTGAATCGATTCCGGATCATTACATTCACTTCTATTTTTAATCCGGTTTTCTTTTTGCCCAAATAATTAATAAACTACATCGCAGAACATTGGTAAATCTATTGCTACCACAATCACATATTAAAAGTAACTGTTATCTTTTATGTGTTCATGTATATTTGGCTGACACAACCGTTTTTATATTTTGTTCTGAAGATACCACTCGTCGACGGCTATGTGACGACCCTTCAGCTAAAGGCGAAGCAGAGTGTCCAGGAGACGCTATAGAGACTACTGCCTGTCCTGTAGAGTGTCCAGGTAGGTTGCCCTTGTATAATTATGAGAGGAACGGACCGACCGTTTCTTTGGAAGTCACGCCTGCAAAGATATTTTGAATTTTTATTTTGTGTAGGAATCTACACTAGTCGGGCAGGATACTACACTAGTCTTAACCCATAAAGCAAAAATCATAAATGGCGATATTTAATGGCTGAAGCTCGTTCTTATAAAATTGTCTAAGTCTCATCGATAATATTTATTATTAAGGACAATAACCATGTATTTACTACTTAATTCCCCAGGTACTTAGTGATGGCCGTCCCACGGCAGGGTTCCGTTTAGGTTTCATTTGTTTTATGTTCGGTGCTATTAAGGTTTTAAATGTTTTCATTTTAACAATTCTGTATGAACAAAATATTTAGTTCAGTAAACTTTTAAGGTAACTTTCAGGCTACCAGTTTTACCCCAGGACTTCAGTTAAGTAAAGGAAATTCTTCTGAAGACGATGCTCTTTTTTTTTGGATTATCATCTATCTTAAGTTTGTAGATGGGCTTGTTTTCCTGCAAAATGTATGATAAACTCGATGATTTTGACTATGATATTGTAAGTTTTCCTTTCTTGGGTGGTGCTGGTTCTCGTGCGGCATCCTGTTGCGTTTATAGTTCGCAATGTTGTCAATGTTTCAAAGCGTCTTGACATGAAACTGACTTCAACACTCGTGATAAATTGTTAACTGCTAAATTCTTAATCAGGGTTATCGCTATCATAAACTATGCAAAGCTTTTTCTAAATTATATAGACGACCTGCCGATTTAATTTCAAACTTCAATGTATATTTCTGAAGAGTAAAAATTTATTCTTTATGGTCATGTCAGAAAGTGTCCGAAGCTCTCACCTTTCTACTTGACAATATTTACATAACATTTGGCACTGCGTTATTTAGACAATTTGTGGGTATTCCGATGGGTATGAAATGCGCGCCCCTTGTAGCTGATCTGTTCTTGTTTTGTAATGAAAGATTCACGATGTCCCTTTCCATTGAACACCTATTTGAAATCATTGAAGCCTTTGGCTTAACTTCTAGATATTTGGATGGTTTATTGAATATTTCGATGGTTTGATCAGTCAGATGTACTCCCCCCACCAACAGAACCTCAGTTAACTAAAGCAAATTCTTCTGTTACCGAGGCCTCGTTTTTTGGATTTACATCTATCTGTATTTAGATTGGTTTGTTTCTTGTAGAATTTTTGATAAACGCGAAGATTTTAATTTTGAGATTGTAAATATTCCTTGGGAGATGATGCGGCATCCTATGGCGTTAATATTTCGCAATTAATTAACTTAACCATAGTGTCTAGTCATGTAAATGACTTCAACACTCGTAATAAATTTCTAACTGCTAAACTTCTTAATCAGAGTTATCGGTATTATATACTTCACAAGGCCTTTTCAAAATTCCATAGCCATCATTCCAATTTAATTCCAAAATCCAATGCTGAACATAAATTTATTCTGCAACAAGGTCTATCGGAACCCGAATTTTATGGTGACTTAGTATATATATTCAGAAAAATAGATACTAGCAAAGACTTAAGCAACCCATTTCGTAAAATCATTCTTCAGATTGGGTACAACATGAACGTTATACGACAGACTGCACGCATGGTAGTAAGCCCTATCACGGTTGACAACTGTGCTTCCCTCTTTAATTGTGGGTCCGGCCTCAGGTTCTATGACGGTTCCAGCGTGAAGACTTACTGAGAATTAGGGAGAATTTAATTTTATGTATTGGTGGTCGTATTGGAAACTATTCATACAGAATAGCTGCATGATGGGGCTTTGGGTCAACGGACCTCAAAACAGCGTAAGGGAACCTGACAAAGGCTCTGATCAGACTGTGTGGATGCGCAGGCAGCTCTGTGTCTTTGCTGTGCGCATGTGTCAGTGTTCGAAATCAAAATAAATGTCGGTGCATAGGTCTAAAATATTTCGCGTCCAGCTGAGGTTAAAACTCATAGACATTAATGTGCTCTACTCAAACAGCGTCATTGCGGTTCTAATAAGTACCCATAATATATAGTTTAATGGAGAAATAAGAAAAAATATCCCGAACCATACTCTTAAAATTCTACACAGCTGTTCTCTTTCTTTCTTGCAGTGAACGGAGAATTGAGCCTCTGGACTAGGTGGTCGGAATGTTTCTGTGATGGTATTGCTACAGGATCAAGGGGCGCGTCGACAAGAACACGTATCTGCAACGTGGATCATGATGGGAAATTCTGCTGGGGTGCTTTAACTGAGAACAAACCATGTTATGGTGGTTGTAATTAACCCTTGTCCTGCTGAATATTTTAATCTACCACACCCACTACCGATTATCAACCAATCAGATTACTTGATGCAAATTATTACAACACATTCACAATCTGAATGGCAAACAATGTAGATCCTGATCAGATGGCTTCTTCAGAAGCCATCTGATCCGGATCTACATTGTTTCAAAGATAAGGCATATCCGGGATTAGCAGGACAAGGGTTAAATGCTGTTTCCAACAACAATGCTGAAAAGAATTTATTAAAACGATTCAACTGTTTTCAAAATATTTTGTCTCTATTACCTTATGGTTTCTGCTCTTAGTTCTCGCATCTAAGGAGCAAGTGAGTCTACCCTGAGAGGAAGAAATTTAATTCGGAAAGAATTAAATTCTTTCTATTGAGAGCGTAAAAACACTATAAAACACTTTTATTCCTCCTTTCCATCAATGTCCGAAAATGAATTCCTTTACATTTTGCTCATGGATGAAAGTAGATTTTTCTCATGGTGAGCAACAGTTCTACGCGTGGATGAAAGTAGATTTTGCTCATGATGAGCAACAGTTCTACACGTGGATGAAAGTAGATTTCACTCATGGTGAGCAACAGTTCTACGCGTGGATGAAAGTAGATTTTGCTCATGGTGAGCAACAGTTGAAAGTATTTGCTCCAAAGGAGTTTAATCTTTTTTAAGCGAATATGAATTCATAACATAAATAAAGATACATAGAGCAGCAAATAAATGCAAGAAAACTATATCACGCACAATTATGTAAATATGTTCTAGAAAGGGTTATCCTTTGGAAGCAAGGAATACACCATAGAACTGGAAAATACGGACTGTACATGTTTTCTAGGCCATACTAACTAGTTTCGGCCAATTAGGCCTCATCAGTGACCCTAAGATATTTTCAAAATTCAACAATGGAATCAATGATCCCAAAGGACAAGAAAATATAAACTGCACTGTGATGTAGGGTAGGGAGACCTTTTTAAGACGCTTTACATAGTCAGGCAGGTAGGCTGGCAGGCAATATTTAAGCATAAAATTATCTGATTAAGGGACGTTTATAATATACTTTTGGAAGATCGTATTGGAAAGGTATGCTCTTTGTCATCGTCCATCCGCTGTAAATGTTCTTTTCGTTATCATGAATGTATCCATAAAACTAAACCCGTTTCGTTTTCCGTTTTACATTGGAAAAGTTGACTTTGGTGCCCTTGGTATACACAGTTTTTATGCGCAGCCAATGCCGGACGGACATATAAGGTTTACCTTGATATTGCCATTCCTTGATGGAGTTTGTAATAACTTGGCATCGTTGTTAACCAACATGAGACAACGTGTTTACAGCAAGTCTTTTGTCACATTAAGGTCACACTTGGATGTTTAAGATAAAAACATGTGGATTATCTATCTATCTATCTATCTATCTATCTATCTATCTATCTATCCTGAGTCGGTCACATTTGGCCATTACCTCAGTTGAATGGGTGGCTAAATGTCGAATTTAGCTTTAAAACAGAAGTCACTGGATGAGTGCCTAAACTATTTACAATCTGAATAACAAAGGTATGCTAAAACAAATCTACACATTGCTGGTTTTGAACGCCTCTTCAAGCTTGGCCTCAACATCAGAAGATGGAAGACTATTGCACTCAGGAATAGTTTTAGGAAAGAACGAATTCTTCAGGGCATAGCCGGCGGTCTATTCCTTTGGCACTGATATAACTTTGCAGAAGTGTAACCATTATGAGTCAATCTGCCGCACACAAGAATATAGTCCGTAGCTAATAAAATCGTTGCAGGAACTGCATCATGTCCCGCCACTACACTTACATTAAGCAAATGCCATGACACTGCCAAAAAGAAATTTAAAGTGAAGGTGCATTAGTCTTTCTCTAAATAAAGTTGACATTCATACATGACTGAGGTGACTATTTTCAATGTTCAAAGAGCCATAGCTCCAACAGAAAGTAAACCAGAATAACAGTTCTTATTTTAGATACACAAATATCACAGAAACCGTCACTCCCAATAATCAAAAAGCCATAACTTAAAAATTAGCTAAGCAAGACTCTGGTTCCATTTTTCATGTCATCTTATGTTGCTCTTTACATGTTTGCCAGTCTTCAAGGGCGTAGTTATTTCATGCTTGTGTTTCTTTCCCTTTTGTTTCTCTGATGGGAGGTGTGGATTAATTGTATCGATTTCTGATCATTGCCTATACTTCTTTCTTTCAAGAAACTAGAATATTTTCAGTGGAAAACAATGTCTCACACCACAAATGCCCTTTGACATTGAGAACTAGGTTTAGGTCACCAAAATCTAAGGTGCATATAAACCCTATGAGGTCATGAACAGACACATAACGATTTTCTCTTGTTTCTGCTCAAAATAAGATTTTGGATACTCGTTAGAACCACTTTATTGAGGCGGTTCTAACGAGTACCCACAATCTGTATTGCAGAGCAGAAAAAAGAAAAATGAGGTTTGTAAACCTCAGTTGTACTTTTTAAAAATGGGGTTCAAGGGGGTCAAACCTATATAGGCGTGATTTCGTGATGAGTTTTCGGGAGCCTGTGACCTTAAAAAGGTCAAAATAACCAAAAAGTAATCAAATATTTTGTAGGTTGCAATCTATATTGTATCAAGTTTGACTAAAGTTCATGAATTCTTACGCGAGGCAGGGTGCAGTGAAGTCATTATTTGCCCTAAATTGAAAATGTTTGGGAGCCAGTGACCTTGGAAATAAGCTCAAGGTCACCATAATCTCTACAAATCTTAGGGAGGTTGCAAAGCTATATTATACCACGTTTGACCGAATTTCAACAATTGGGTGCAGATAAGCCAAAATTGATATAAGTGTAGGCGTGTGCCCTTGAAAATGAGGACAAGGTCACCAAATTCTACTCAAATCTTTGGAAGGTTGCAATGATTTATTGAGCTTAGTTTGACAAGATTTCAACGATTCAATCATGAGATAAGCCAACATTTAGTTTTTTGGGGTCTGTGCCCTCGAAATTATGGTCAAGATCATCAAGATCTAATCAAATCTTTGTTTGGTTGCAATGATATTTTCTATCAAGTTTGACAACATTTCATTTATTTGTCCGTGAGATAGGGTGCAGACAAGCCACTTAAAAGTTTTCGGGGTCTGTGCTCTTGAAAATAAGGTCAAGGTCATCAAAACCTAATGGCTTCCTTCACCCGTCCTAGCGATGTAACCATGCAAGTTTGGTTAGAATCCATTAGCTTCATGAGATATAGTGCTTCACTCAGACTACATGATAGAAATGGTTGTTTACTGTTTAAAGGGCAATAACTCCAAAAGTAGGAAAAATTAGAGTTACGTTTCATATGGTATGCACGTCGTCTGGTGGTGCTCTATTTATCTGTAAAGTTTCGTGAAAATATCTCTTATTGTATCAGAGTTATGGAGTGGACACACAATTATAATAGAAATGGCTTTGCTCCATGTTCAAAGGTCAATAACGCCAAAAGTAGGAAATTCAAAGTTACGGGTCATATGTTCTGCACGTCGTCTCGTGGTGCTCTACATATCTGTGAGGTTTCGAAAATATATCTCTAATGGTATCAGAGTTGTGGAG
This sequence comes from Lucinisca nassula, assembly GCA_963580285.1. NCBI lineage: Eukaryota > Metazoa > Mollusca > Bivalvia > Lucinida > Lucinidae > Lucinisca > Lucinisca nassula. The sequence goes on from OY757010.1 coordinate 157,151,583, forward strand.
CGGACACGAAACTATGGGGCGCTGAGGGGCGGACGGACACTCAAACTTTCGGAGGGTATAGTAATACCCAACACTTTTGAGTCAGTGTCACGCTGAGAGTTTAAGTTCAATAGTGAGACTATCTCCCTGATGGATTTAAAAATTATTTTGCAGACATGTTAATCATCATCCGTTAAGATCACAATTAGAGGTCATTGGTCAAAAATAGAGTCTATTTTTCTTTCCATCTATCCAAGTCGAATCTTAACAGGTCGTGCAAGAAATGTTGAGATTCATGCAACGATGTGTCGTGCACAAGAGCCAGGTCGGTAGCTCTAAGGTCAAGGTCACATTTAGAGGTCAAAGGTAACAGTCCTTATATCAGAACCCACATGTAGTACCATTGTCAGTGTACACATAGCATGCATGTGAGACGCCAAGTTCTGCAACGGAAGGTCAGGTGGTTTTTCTCCGGGTACTCCGGTTTTCGCCCACCTCTGATTAACGATCGGCTCGATATGAGTGAAATAATCTTGAAAGGGCCGTAAAACCAAAACCAAAAAAAAAAAAAAAAAAAAAAAAACACATAGCATGCACCACCTTTAATATACATGGTAGAATTGATATTGATAAAGAGGTCATTAGACACATTGAGCACAATCATATGTGCCAACACATGAAAAAATGGCCCCATAGACCTTTCGTATTCACGAAAACACGCATTTATAATTTTGACCCTATTAAACTACACGTTGATACAGTAAAACAGGGTTTAGAAGGGTATACACTACTTTTCTTATTTCTGCTTACAACATAGATTGTGGGTACACGTTAAGAACCGCCTCGGAGGCGGTTCTAACGAGTACCCGCAATCTGTGTTTTAAGCAGAAAGATGAAAACTATCAAAATTTGTTGGGTTTTTTTTTCTCACACACTATCGGTTGTAATATTTTAGAACAGCTATGTGTAAAGGCGTTGTTCAAGTTTTAGAACAAGTATGGTAAGGAGTTGAGGTGTCTGAATATTTAGGATCAAAATATAGATTGTGTGACATGTTAGAACCGCCTCATCGAGGTGGTTCTAATGCGTTCCCGCAATGTATATTTTATAGCAGAAATAAGAAAAATAAGGTTTACCCCTGCAAACCTCAAAAGTGTCGTTCAAGGGGGTCAAAATTATAAAGGCGTGTTTTCGTGATGAGTGTAGTTGTTGACCACATATGTCATTCAGCCACCTAGTTTGCAGTATGTGCTACAGAATGCCAAGACAGGCTTCCTACGGTATATTGGTTGCCTAAACTTAATTAAAGGCCATACAAAGCACGGGTTATTGCAAATTCAAGCTTTTGTACCACCACTGAACTCTCCAAATTATTAACTTTATGTTTTACTGCCAACATGTTATTAAATATTGCGACAAAGTCTTTGAAAGGTAAGGGAGAAATCTGTTTTCGTCTATAAAACATTCTTTTGAAGTTTTAAATAAATTTAAATCAAGACATATTTACGACCATATTTACATAAGATTTGGTACTAAGTTATTTAGACAAGTTGTGGGTATTCCGATGGGTACAAAACGCGTACCCCCTGTGAATGATCTGTTCTTATTTTGTTATGAAAGAGACTTCATGATGTCCCTTTCCGTTGAAAACCAATCTAAAATCATTGAAGCCTTTAGCTCCACTTCTAGATATTTGGATGATTTATTAAATATTTGCAATACCCATTTCGATGGTTTGATCAGTCAAATTTACCCCCAGTAGTTCAGTTAAATTAAGCAAATTCTTCTGTTACCGGGGCCCCGTTTTTGGATTTACATCTGTCTACTGTAGATGGGATTGTTTCTTGCAAAATTTATGATGAAGGCGATGATTTTGATTTTGAGATTGTAAAATTTCCTTTCTTGGATGGTGATATTCCTCATGCGGCATCCTATGGCGTTTATATTTCGCAATTAATTCGATTTGCCAGAGTGTCTAATCGTGTAACTGACTTCAACACTCGTAATAAATTGTGAACTACTTAACTTTTTAATCAGATTTATCGGTATCATAAACTACGCAAAGCCTTTTCAATAGATGCCATTCCAATTTAATTTCAAAGTAGAAGTAAAACAAAGATCTGGAATTGATACAATTAACTTACTCCATCCATAAAAGACACCAAAGGGAAAGAAATACAAACATTAAGCGACCAGACAATAATGGAAACCTAAACAAAGGAAGGCCATATGGACAGTTACTTTCCCACAAAATGGCCATATGGCCATCGAAAAATTAAAAGACACAAGTGATACACACAGTAAGTAACAAACAACAACATAAATAAATCGCCACAGAAGAGCCGCCTTGGAACGGTCAGTGGAAGATTTCCACTGGGGGGCTTAAATCGATTTTACGTGGCCACAATCCTCGCCCTTACTTCCGTCGCGATTTAGACAAATAATTAGTTCAGTCCGCATGAAGGCCTCCTAACTCATCAGTGCAACATCTCCGTGAACACAGAAATCAAAGAACCACAGAGGTGAGACAACGGTGAGGACTCGACAGCAAGAAACCACTGAAATGCTGGAGCAAAAGAAAACCAACAGTTAGACTCCGATGAGCCCGACCAGAGACAAAGCATCAGGCATCAACCAACATTATCTCTTTAATTTTCAATAAGCCTTTACGTTGGAGCCGTCATAGAAACTGAGGCCTGACCCACCGGCGTGCAATTAAAGAGGGAAGCAAAGTTGCCAACCGTGATTGGGTTAACTACCATGCATGCAGTCTGTCGTATAACATCCATGTTGTACCCAATCTTTTTATATCGAAGAATGATTTTACGAAATTGGGTGCTGAAGTCATTGCGGTTATTTATTTTTCTGAATTTATATACTAAGTCACCATAAAATTCGGGTTCCGATAGACCTTGTTGCAGAAGAGATTTAAGTCCAATATTGAATTTTGAAATTAAATCAGAATGGCGTCTATAAAATTTTGAAAAGGCTTTGCGTAGTTTATGGTACCGATAACCCTGATTAAGGAGTTTAGCCGTTAATAATTTATTACGAGTGTTGAAGTCAGTTACATGACTACACAAAATTAAATTTTGGCCTTAAATCTCTTCTGCAACAATGTCTATAGGAACCCGAATTTTATGATGACTTAGTATATAAATTCAGAAAAGTATATAAACGCAATGGCTTCAGCACCCATATCGTAAAATCATTCTTCGATATAAAAAAGATAGGATGCAACATAAATGTTATACGACAGATTGCATGCATGGTAGTTAACCCATTCACGGATGACAAATTTGCTGCCATCTTGAATTGCACGCCGGTGAGTCAGGCCTCAGATTCTATGACGGTTTCAGCATAAAGGCTTACTGAAAATAAGAGAGTATCTAATTCTGTGTAATGTTGGCTGGTGCCTGATCTCTGTCCCTGGTCGGGCCCATCGGAGCCTAAATGTTGGTTTTCTTTTGTTCCAGCATTTCAGTGGTTTCTTGCTGTCGAGTTCTCACCGTTGTTTCATCTCTGTGGTTGTTTGATTTTTGTGTTCACGGAGATGTTGTACTGATGAGCTAGGAGGCCTTCATGCGGACTGAACAAAATATTTGTCTAAATCGCGCCGGAAGTAAGGGCGAATATTGTGGCCGATTTAATCGATTTAAGACCCCCAGTGGAATTCGTTTCGCTGACCGTTCCAGTGCGGTTGTTCCTTAGCGGTTTATTTTTGTTATGGTTTGTCCTTGAGTGTGTATCGCTTTTGGATAGCCAATTGGCCATTTTGTGGGACAGTAACTGTCATTTTGGCTTTTCGCTATTGATGTGTTCATTATGGTCCTGTTGCATCATGTGTTTCTTTCGCTTTGGTGTCTCTGATGAGAACTGGGAGTTTATTGTATCGATTTCTGATCAATGCCTTCACTTCTATTTTATATACTTAATCCAGAAGATATACGTTAACCCATAGTTATAGGGGAACACAAAATCGGAACGCCTGTTGTATATAATCGGGAACATTCGGGATAAAATAGTATACATGCCAACCCATGCGATGCAACACACATAGGTCTAAAAATGACTCATCAGTGAGTGGTATTCCACCTCAGCAAAGAATACCGGACCAGGTAAGGTAACTATAACAGTTTCCGGGTCAAATTCACTTGCTGTAGGTAGCCATTGAGCTAAATATGACTGTAGACAAGAGAATTGGCCGTTAAGGTAGAAAATGCACAAACTTGTATTTGCCGATACCTTTCTGCTCAATAGTAGTCTTACAATATGCGCCTAGAAATTAATGCAAGAAAATTGGACTTCCATATGCGCAGATAATCTTTTTATTGAGTGGTTTTCTAAGTTGAAAGACCATATCATTTGAACATCGGACAATTTTTTATCTTCGCAACATTTCATGATCTTACATCGTGAGCAAGATTTTTGTCTTACTCTTAATCATTTGGTCTCAAACGGCTGTGGTTCGCGTCTTGCTTGGTCTAATTTAGAGATACCCAAGTTCTGCAACGGACAGTCAGATGGTTTAACAATCGGCTCGAAGTAAGTGAAATAATCCTGAATGGTCAAAAAAGAAGAAGAAGAATAAATCGAGCAAAGTTTTAATTTGTGAAATTCTCACCTTTCAATTAAAAATATAGCAATGTTCGAACTGTTGTTAATTTTATACGTTTCAATCAATTTTCGCAGTTCTTTGAAAAAATCTTTGTTCCTACCATTGCTGTTAACCATGTTTGACAATATTGCAGCAGCTTTATGTAGCATGTACCACTCCCTAGTGCAGTCTTGTTCTAATGCCTAAAAAAATAGCCGTTTGTCCGCTAATCAACCGACCCTGCTTCAGACCTCCCGACTCTACTATTTTTATCAAAAATAGAACAAAATAAAAAATAAAACTCCGACCCAACCATTTTCAATTTCCGACCCCACCCAGTATCGTCTTTGCATTATCCCATAGTAAGTTCGCGTTTATGTACAGTTTTACTACTTTTTGGCTTTTATTACCTTCCAAAATACAGAAATTACATTTTTGAGCATCTAAAATTAATTATGATATACTGCGCAAGTCTCAGCAAGACAATTTTATTAACAAAAATATGTACAAAAACAAAAACACATAAAAACTACAGGTTCGACCCTTTTTTATCGTGGGGGGGGGGGGGGGATAAAATAATTAAAAGAAATGTTTCTCCTACCTACCGACCAAATTTTTTTCAGCATGTTAGCGGAAACACAGCTATTTTTTACGCCTAATATGACGTTTCCACTGAATGCAGCAATTTTCACAGAATATTAAAGAATCAGACGCCTATACGTGATCGCGTATGTCTCGTAGTTTTGATTTGTTTGATTTGAGGTTTAACGTCCCCGTCAACACTGTAAAGGTCAATTTGGAGACGTTGCTTCCAATTTTGTGGGACTTTTACCCGACATTGAGATGAAATTACATCTCAAGCCCTGTCGCCCAATGCGGTTTATAAGCATGGACGGGCCGACTCGCACCGCGGTTCCTGGACAGGCTTAGATCCTCTAAGCGGTTTTCCAGTACTAGTCTGCGGGCCGGATTCGGCTCTGCGTGGAAGCATCGTGCAGCCCATATACTTCTTCAAGCCCCTATGGGCGGGGGCTAGTATGTCTCGTAGTAGATGGAAATTAAAATCATTAATCGTTTTGTGAATAGACATACAGGGTATCTAATGAAATTAAACATATATCAGATTTTAGAAATACAGTAAAATTCCAATATTAAGACCCCCTTTGGGACTGTTCAAAAGTGGTCTGTAAGACCACTTTTGAACAATCCCAAAGGTGGCCCCTGACAAGAAGCCACTGGTTTCAGAAAACAACGAAGAAAGAATATCGACACCCTTCTAAATTAATCGTCGTTTATGTGGTCTTAATAGCGGAATTTCAATGTATTGCCCCGTTTTGGATTTACATCTATCTATTGTAGATGGATTTGTTTCGTGCAAAATTTATGATAAACGCGATGACTTTGATTTTGAGATTGTAAATTTTCCTTTTTTTGGATGGTGATGTTCCTTGTGCGCCATCCTATGGCGTTTATATTTCGCAATTAATTCGATTTGCTAGAGTGTGTAGTCATGTAACCGACTTCAACTCTCGTAATAAATTATTAACGGCTAAACTCCTTAATCAGGGTTATCGATACCATAAACTACGCAAAGCCTTTTCAAAATTTTATAGACGCCATTCTGCTTTAATTTCAAAATTCAATATTGGACTTAAAACTCTTCCGCAACAAGGTCTATCGGAACCCGAATTTTATGGTGACTAAGTATATAAATTCAGAAAAATATATAACCGCAATGACTTCAGCACCCAATTTCGTAAAATCATTGTTCGATATAGAAAGATTGGGTACAACATGGATGTTATACGACAGACTGCATGCATGGTAGTTAACCCAATCACGGTTGGCAACTTTGCTTCCCTCTTTAATTGCACGTCGGTGGGTCAGGCCTCAGATTCTATGACGGCTCCAACGTAAAGGCTTATCGAGAAGTAGAGAGATCTAATTCAAGGTAATGTTGGTTGGTGCCTGATGCTCTGTCTTTGGTCGGGCCCATCGGAGTCTGGCTGTTGGTTTTCTTTTGCTCCAGCATTTCAGTGGATTCTTGCTGTCGAGTCCCCACCGTTGTCTCACCTCTGTGGTTCTTTGATTTTTGTGTTCACGGAGATGTTGCACTGATGAGTTAGGAGGCCTTCATGCGGACTGAACAAATTATTTGTCTAAATCGCGACGGAAGTAAGGGCGAGGATTGTGGCCACGTAAAATCGATTTAAGCCCCCCAGTGGAAATCATTCCACTGACCGTTCCAAGGCGGTTCTTCTGTGGCGGTTTATTTATGGTGTTGTTTGTTACTTACTGTGTGTATCACTTGTGTCTTTTTATTTTGGATGGCCATATGGCCATTTTGTGGGAAAGTAACTGTCCTTATGGCCTTCCTTTGTTTAGGTTTCCATTATGGTCTGGTCGCTTTATGTTTGTGTTTCTTTCCTTTGGTGTCTTTGATGGGTGGAGTAAGTTAATTGTATCGATTCCTGATCCTTGTTTTACTTCTACTTTGGGAAAAGTGTAATTTTAATGATGTTAAATTTTAGCAATTTAAATGATTCCCTTTGTGAAACTGACATAATGACCCCTAGGCGTTCAAAGTAATAGTTTACGACGATTGGTTTAAGTAAACAACGAATCGGGGTTTTGGTTCTTCTGTCGCTGTTTATTTTTGTACTGGTTTGTCTTTGGGTGTTTGTGTCACTAATGGTATTTTATTTTGGATAGCCTGTTGGCCATTGTGTGGGAAAGTAACTGTCCTTTTGGCTTTCCGCTGTTGGTGTTTCCATTAGGGTCTGTTGTTTCATGTTCACGTGTCTTTCCCTTTGGTGTCTCTGACGGGAGCTGTGGGTTGATTGTATCGATTGATCATTGCCTCCACTTATAATTTACTATGATTGAGTTGTTTTATGTTGGCGGTTGTTTTTTGCTTGCCACCATTGGCGTCATGGATGAGAGTTGTGAGGGGATTGTTTCGATTTCTGATCATTGCCTTTACTTCTATTTTGCGCGAAATAATGAGTCCCACAGCCGGGGCAAACAAAGTTGTAGTGTTCATGTATCATCACGAAAACACGCCTATATAATTCTGACCCCCTCGAACCCCGGTTTTATATCGTAAAACTGGGGTTTACAGGGGTAAACCTTATTTTTCTTATTTTTGCTCTAAAGTATAGATTGTGGGTACTCGTTAGAACCGCCTCGATGAGGCGGTTCTAACGAGTACACACAATCTATATTTTGAGCAGAAATATGAAAAATATTATAATTTTTCATCTTAAAATTTTCATTTTTTCGGCGATAAAGGTTACAATGTATTTGTATAGGCGTGTTTTCGTTATGTAGTAACTATAGTACCAGATGTTTGACGCCATGTTCTGCAACGGAAGGTCTGGTGGTTTTCAGCCTGGTAATCCGGTGTTCGCCCACCTCTCATTAACGATCGGCTCGAAATAAGCGAAACAAAATCACTTGAACAGGTCCGTGAAAGAAACCCCCCCACCCCTAAACCCGACTTTATATAGAGCAAACTGGGGACATTATTTGTCTTGACATAGTTTGTGGTTACGCACCCACAACCTATGTTTTTAATATACCTAAGAAACATCACAAAAAACACGCCTATATAATTTTGACACCCTTAAAGGCATTTATTCTGTAACAGTAAAACACACCGTGTGTCCATAATTGTTTTATTGCCCCCTGTGATATACTGACTATAGCAGATCAAAGGCGGCCCTTAATAGGGTGATTAGTAGCTCTTGTTGAATCCCCTGACTGAGACACTTAAGGGGAAAATCAATAATGTACACCAGTCAACAGTAAGTAATTTATTGATTTTCCCCAAGGCGGCCCCTTACCTGTTGAAGACAGAGGACTCTTCTCCAGTGAGCACTGAGGGCTACATAATATTATGTAATGAAATGATAGTCCTCAATAATCAAGAATAAATGCCTTAAATCCTAATTTTATACAGCAAAACTGGGGTTTACATGGTATACATTATTTTTCTTATATATGCTCAAAATCATAGATTGTTGGTACTCGTTAAAACTGCGTCGCAGAAATGTGAAAAAAATATCAGGATTTTTATTTGATTTTTATCTGAAACTTTTAAACTGTAGTGGTAAAATTATACCTATGTATTTGCATAGGCTTGTTTTCGTATTTCGTTATGAATGTCACGAATTTTCATAAAAAATTAACTATTTTGGAGATGTGGAAAAAAGCTATAACGCATGGCTGTGTTATCGTAATGAGAACCGTAAAACAAAAACTCTAACACAGCGGGCCTTTATGGGCAATGGCAAATAACTGCCACTACGCAAACACGCCTATACAAATATATTGCCACCTTTATCGCCGAAAAAATGAAAATTTTAAGATGAAAAATTGTGATATTTTTCTTATTTCTGCTCAAAATATAGATTGTGGGCACTGGTTAGAACCGCCTCGTTGAGGCAGTTCTAACGAGTACCCACAATCTATATTTTAGAGCAGAAATAAGAAAAAATAGGTAAATCCCCGGAAACCCAAATTTTACTATATAAAAGTGGGGTTCAAGGGGGTCAAAATTATATAGGCGTGTTTTCGTGATGGATTTATTCTACAATAAATCAAGGCAAGGAAGAGCGTGACGAGTGACGTCATTAAACTTGCCAATTTATGATGTCAATAGTCGATTTCATTTACGTTAGACGGTTTAACGTCATATTCTCACATCTAAAACGTTAGAAAAGGGTATAAATGCATGTGTTTCAGTCGATAAGTTCAGCGGGATATCTTCTAACAATGGCAAAAAGTTGTGAGATTTTGAAGGAAACATCAGCATTATTGGCGATTTTCAGCCTGTTAAAATCGAAATAGATAAACTCAAGTCTGTGATTTGTACGCGCGCGTGATTTGATCTACTTTACAACTGACCTCCAAACTGTGATTTATTACTCAACAAATCACAGTTAGAGCTGATCTATTTCTTAGACAAAAACAACAACAAAAAAAAAAAAAAACGGTCATTTTGTACCCAAATCAATACGTACCCGAGACACTGCGGGTTGATTATTTCATAACCACTTTTATTTTCAACTTTAGTCATTTCGCACCCGGTTTGATCATTTCGTCACCACTTTTATTGTTGTATTTTACACGTTTGGGCCATTTCGTACCCAAGTCACTACGTACCTATATAGATTTAAATGAATGAATAAATTAATAAGAAACTAGTTAATGCAGTTTTTTTATCATTTGTACGGTTTGTTTATTAATTTGCCAGACCACATTTAAACATAATGTTTGAAACCATTTAACGATGGTGAGTTATACACTGTATCGCGAATGATAGCAGGCTCCCCGAGTATTGGATTTGTGACTGTGAGATGTCCAGCGTCGTCGCTCGTCGTCCATGCGTCAACTTTTCTTGTGAACACTCTAGAGGCCACAGTTTTGGTTCAATCATCATCAAACAGGGTCAGAATGATAAGTATGACAGTATGTCGGTCAGATTCGAACATGGGTCATGTCGGGCGTAAATGTAGGTCAGTAGGTCAAATCTTAGAAAAACCTTGTGAACACAGTTTTAGTCAAATCTTCGTAAAACTTGCTGAGAATGATCATCCTGACAATATCTGGGTCAAGTTTAAATGTAGGTCGTCGATTCAAAAGGTAGGTCAGTACGTCAGATCACAGAAAAACGTGAACACGCTAGAGGTCATTGTTTTGGTCCAATCTTAACCACGCTTGCTCAAAATGATCATCTTGACAATATCTAGGTCAAGTTCGAACATTGGTCATGTCGGATCAAAAATTTGTCAATAGATCAAATCGTAGGAAAACATTGCGAACACTCAAGAGGCCACAGTTTTGGTCTGATCATCATCAAACATGCTCAGATTGATCATCTTGACAATATCTGGGTCAAGTTTGAACATGAGTCATGTCGGATCCAAACGTATGCCATTACGTCAAATCATAGGAAAAACATTGTAAACATACTAGAAGCCACAGTTTTGGTCCAGTCTTCACGAAACTTGCTCAGAATGATCATCTTGATAATATCTGGGTCAAGTCCGAATATCGGTTCTGTTGGGTCAAAACGTAGGTCAGTAGGTGAAATCATAGAAACCCTTGTGAACACTCTAGAGGTCACGGTTTTAGCCAAGTCTTCATCAAACTTGCTCAGAATGATCATCCTGACAGTATCTGGGTCAAGTTCGAAAAAGAGGCATGTCGGATCCACACGTACATGTAGGTAATTACGTCAAATCATAGAAACAAGAGGCTCAATGAGCCTAAACCGCTCACCTGAGGAACTTAAGTTTTAACAATTCACAGATTTGACTACTAAATCTGCTAATAGAATCCAGCCCATTGACCCTTACAGGATACAAGTCATCATTATTGCATTGCATTCCAAGTTTGAGACTTCTAGCTTCTATAGTTCCTGAGAAATCTTTGATGAAAATTTAACATTGGTCAAAATGGAGAGAAAGAAGAATGAAAGAACAGATGAACAAATAAGCTGAGAAAGCCCTAATGTCTCTTACACAAAATAAGTCATCATTATTCTATTGAATACCAAATTTGATGCTTCTAGCTTTTATAGTTCCTGAGAAATCTTTGATTAAAAATTTAACATTGGTCTATTATCTCTATATGGAGAGAAAGAAGAATGAAGGAACAAATGAACCAGACTAGCTCCAAAACCTAATGCAGCCTTTCCCCTTGCCCAATGGTGCTACACATAAAATTTAAACAAGATTGGTCGACTGCCTTCTGAGATGTGCTTCATTGAAAGTGTGGACGACGGATGGACGGACGACAGACGACGGACTCCGGAGCCTTGGTATACTATCAGCTCACTGGAGCCTTTGGCTCAGGTGAGCTAAAAATTCAAGTCGCTATTTCTGTCACAACATTTTCCCTACGTTAAGTCTATGGGCAAATTTTTTTGTCTCTCAAGGTCACGTAACTCCGAGGTCAATATTCCGATTCGGCCCAAAATCGAACTTAACCGAGATTTTATGCCTGTCCTCGTTACCTGCAAGTTTGAAGCTGATATGAATAAAAATAAAGTTGCTATCGTGGTCACAACGTATTTTTTTATGCTCAAGGACAGGTAACTCCAAGGCAAATATTCCGATTCAGCCCAAAATCGAACTTAACCGAGATTTTATGTCTGTCCTCGTTACCTGCAAGTTTGAAGCTGATCTGAAAAAAATTCAAGTCGCTATCGTAGTCGCAACATTTTCCCTAATTAAGTCTATGGGCAAATTTTTTGTCGCTCAAGGTCACGTAACTCCGAGGTCAATATTCCGATTCGGCCCAAAATTGAACTTAACCGAGATTTTATGCCTGTCCTCGTTACCTGCAAGTTTGAAGCTGATATGAATAAAAATAAAGTTGCTATCGTTGTCACAACATATTTTTTAATGCTCAAGGGCAGGTAACTCCAAGGCAAATAATCCGATTCGGCTCAAAATCGAACTTAACCGAGATTTTATGTCTGTCCTCGTTACCTGCAAGTTTGAAGCTGATTTGAAAAAAATTCAAGTCGCTATCGTAGTCACAACATTTTCCCTATGTAAAGTCTATGGGCAAATTTTTTGTCGCTCAAGGTCATGTAACTCCGAGGTCAATATTCCGATTCAAACTTAACTGAGCTTTTATGCCTGTCCACGTTACCTGCAAGTTTGAAGCTGATCTGAATAAAAATAAAGTTGCTATCGTGGTCACAACGTATTTTTTTATGCTCAAGGGCAGGTAACTCCAAGGCAAATAATCCGATTCGGCCCAAAATCTGACTTAACCGAGATTTTATGTCTGTCCTTGTTACCTGCAAGTTTGAAGCTGATCTGAAAAAAATTCAAGTCGCTATCGTAGTCACAACATTTTCCCTATGTTAAGTCTATGGGCAAATTTTTTGTCGCTCAAGGTCACGTAACTCCGAGGTCAATATTCCGATTCGGCCCAAAATCGAACTTAACCGGGAATTTATGCCTGCCCTCGTTACCTGCAAGTTTGAAGCTGATCTGAATAAAAATAAAGTTGCTATCGTGGTTACAACGTATTTTTCATGCTCAAGGGCAGGTAACTCCAAGGCAAATAATCCGATTCGGCCCAAAATCGAACTTAACCGTGATTTTATGTCTGTCCTCGTTACCTGCAAGTTTGAAGCTGATCTGAAAAAAATTCAAGTCGCTATCGTAGTAACAACATTTTCCCTATGTTAAGTCTATGGGCAAATTTTTTGTCACAAGGTCACGTAACTCCGAGGTCAATATTCCGATTCTGCCCAAAATCGAACTTAACCGAGATTTTATGCCTGTCCTTATTATCTGCAAGAATGAAGTCGATCAGAAAAAAATTGACGGAGCTAGAGTGATGACAAGCTTTTTCCTATGTTAAGTCTATGGGAGCTATATGTTGCCATGGTAACCAGAGTTCCACTCAGATCTGCATGAAAACCTTATGCAGTCTTTCCACTTGCCCAATAATGTTACACATGAAATTTGATCAAAGTCGGCCAAATAGTCTTCAAGATATACATTTTTGAAATTCACATTAACCCTCATGCAAAAATGCACAAGGGCAGGTAACTCCTAAGTGTATGATCAGATTCTGCCAATTATCGAACTTGACCGAGATTTCATGGCTGTGCTGGTTATCTGTAAGAATGAAGCCAATCCGAACAAAATTGAAGCAGCTACAGTGATGACAACATTTTCCCCATGTTAAGTCGATAGGCAATTTTTCGGGCGCTCAAGGGGACGTAACTCTTGAGTGAATTATCTGATTCGGCCCAAAATCGAACTTGACCGAGATTTTATGCCTGTACTGGTTATCTGCAAGAATGAAGTCGATCAGAAAAAAATTGACGGAGCTAGAGTGATGACAAGCTTTTTCCTATGTGAAGTCTATGGGAGCTAGATGTTGCCATGGCAACCAGAGTTCCACTCAGATCTGCCTGAAAACCTAATGAAGCCTTTCCACTTGCCCAATAATGCGACACATAAAATTTGATCAAAGTTGGCCAAGTAGTCTTTAAGATATACATTTTTGAAATTCCCATTAACCCTAATGCAAAAACACACAAGGGCAGGTAACTCCTAAGTGAATGATCCGATTCTGCCAGTTATCGAACTTGACCGAGATTTCATGGCTGTGCTGGTTATCTGCAAGAATAAAGCCAATCTGAAAATAATTGAAGCAGCTACGGTGATGACAACATTCTCTCCATGTTAAGTCAATAGGCAATTTTTTCAACGCTCAAGGGCACGTAACTCCTGAGTGAATAATCCGATTCAGCCCAAAATCGAACTTGATCGAGATTTCATGCCTGTCCTCGTTATCTGCAAGAATGAAGTCGATCAGAAAAAAATTGACGGAGCTAGAGTGATGACAAGCTTTTTCCTATGTTAAGTCTATGGGAGCTATTTGTTGCCGTGGCAACCAGAGTTCCAATCCGATCTGCCCGAAAACAGAATGCAGCCTTTCCCCCTACCTGATAATGCTTCACATGAAATTTGATCAAGATTGGCCCACTGGTTCCGGAGATATACTTCTTTGAAAGTGTGGACGACGGACGACGACGACGGACGACGACGGACGACGGACGCCGGCTCGTGGTATACTAATACCTCACATGAGCCTTCGGCTCAGGTGAGCTAAAAAGGTTGAGAACACTACAGAAGCCACAGTAGTGGTCCAATCTTCATGAAACTTGCTCAGAATTATTATCTTCACAATATCTGGGTCAAGTTTGAATATGGCTTATGTTGGGTCAAAAGTAGGTCAGTAGGTGAAATCCTAGTAAAACATTGTGAACACTCTAAGAGGCCACATTTTTGGTCCAATCATCATCAAACTTATTACCCCTCGCACAAAGACGTGTTGTGGGGTATAGCATTTTTCCTGTATGTAAGAATGTGTGTATGTGTATATTGGATTATGTTCGCACATACATGCATTCATACGTCGATACGTACTTTTTTATGGCTCAAACACCAACTTTTATTGATTGATTTTAATATAAATTCACACAAATGTTTGGTATGACAAAATCTTAAGTGAGTTCGACTTTCAGGGTCCTAGGCTCAATGTCGAGATCACTGTATCTATTTTTAGAAAACACTGTGTTCTCTAGCGCCTGCCTTATTGATATACTTTTATAGAACTTCACACAAATGTCGTGTATGATAATATCTCGAGCGATTTCGACTTTGGATCTTGGGCCCAAGATCAATATAACTGTGGCTTTTTGTCATCAATCTAATGCATACATTTATTGACGGATTACACAGTGGTGTGTATGATTATATTTCGAGCAAGATCGACTTTCAACATGCTTGGTTGAAGGTCAAGCTCACTGCAGCAGTTTTCATAAACACACTGTTATGACTCTGGTACCTTAATTTATTGATTGATTTTAATTTAACCACATAAATGTCTGGTATGATAGTTTATCGAGCAAGTTCGACTTCCAGGGTCCTTTACTCAAGGTCAAGGTCACTGTGACTATTTTAGAAAGACTTTGTCATCTCTCTAGCGCATACATTTATTGATGGATTACACAAGATTTAATGTTGTGCATGATAATATCTCGAGCAAGACCGAGTTTTAGGTTGTTAGGTTCAAGTGCAAGGTCAATGTAGCTATTTTTAGAAATTTTCGTTATTGCTCAAGTGCCTTCATTTATTGATGGATTTTAATAAACTTCACACAAATATTCAGTATGCTAATACCTCCAGCAAATCAGACAATCACAGCCAAAGGTAGTATGGGCTATTTTTGAAAAGCTTTGCCATCACTGTAGCCCCTGCAGTTATTGATGAATATTTATGGTGGATGTGATAATATCTCTAGCAAGTTAGACTTTAGAGGCCCTGGGTGCAGTGGCTATTTTTAGAAATATTTTGTCATCACTGTAGCGCCTACATTTATCAAAGGATTTTTATGTAACTTTCACAAATAATGGGTATGATAATATCTCAAGCTTGTTCGACTGTCAGGGTCCTGGGCTCAAGGTCAAGGTCACTGTGGCTATTGTTAGTAAAACTTTGTCATTACACTTGCGTGTACATTTATTGATGGGCTGTGATGTAGCTTCACACAAATGCTGGGTATGATAATATATGAAGCAAGTTCGACTTTCAGGGTCCTGTGGCTGTGTTTAGAAATAAAAAAAACTTTTGCATGGCTCGAGCTAGCACCTAGCTTTATCAATGGATTTTGATGTAACTCCTCACAAATGTTCGGCATGTTAATATTCTCAAGCAAGTTCAACATTCAAGGTTCTGTGCTGAAGTTCAAGGTCACTGGGGCTGTTTTTGGAAACACCTTGTTATGGCTCTAGTGCCGACATTAATGGATGGATTTTGCACAAATGAACATGATAGCCACCAGAGTTAAAATATTCAAACCTTCAACTGACCTACTCATAAACAGCTAGTCTAGACTGATTTTATAGAACTTCACAGAAATGTTCCTTGGGCCATTGGCAATCAAAATTGCTCAAACCCTCCACCCCACCTTACTATATTACCTACCATTCCATTTGTAAAGTGTGTATCAGGTGCGCGATATTGGGCCATCATGGCTCTTTTGTTTAAAAGTTAATTAAATCATCTATTAGCATTCCCATTCAGCCTGCCAAGTTTCAAAGCAATACCTTAAACAGTTTTCGAGATATCTTTTTACAAGATTAAAAATACCGAATTGTTTAAAAGGCAATAACTCGAGGTAAAATTTCCAGATTTTCTTTACATCACCTGAACAAGTCCGTGAAATGAAGACCCCCCTAAACCCCACTTTATATAGAGAAACGGGGGTTTACGTGGGTATTTTTCTTATTTCTGCTCCAAGACATAGGTTGTGAGCACCATCAACCTATGTTTTGAACATTTATAACAAAAATGTCAAGGATTTTCATCAGAAAAGTAGCTATTTTGGAGATGTGAAAAATGCACTATGTTGCACGGATGTGTTATCGTAATGAAAAGGTAACCAAAGTAGAAGTAAAACAAAGATCAGGAATTGATACAATTAACTTACTCCATCCATAAAAGACACCAAAGGGAAAGAAATACAAACATTAAGCGACCAGACCATAATGGAAACCTAAACAAAGGAAGGCCATATGGACAGTTACTTTCCCACAAAATGGCCAAATGGCCATCCAAAATTAAAAGACACAAGTGATACACACAGTAAGTAACAAACAACACCATAAATAAACCGCCACAGAAGAGCCGCCTTGGAACGGTCAGTGGAAGATTTCCACTGGGGGGGCTTAAATCGATTTTACGTGGCCACAATCCTCGCCCTTACTTCCGTCGCGATTTAGACAAAAAATCAAGCCATTCTAAGCTTCAAGGCAATAGCTTAACGAGATATCGATGTTATTTTATAAAAATTGAAATGACTCTAAAATAGGAGATAAACATATTCGAGTCAATTAAATCTTAATGAGTAATTCATTTGTGAACTTAAAAAATAATAGCATGTTATCTGATGCAAAATAAAGCAACTTGCGTATCTGGCGAGAAGTTACAAAAAAGACCGTTACACCAACAACAAAAATACAGGTCTCCTATTTTTAATGAGAAATCCATTCATCACGAAAAAACGCCTATATAATTTTGACCCCATCTGAACCCCACCTTTATACAGTAAAACTGGGGTTTCCGGGGGGATATATAATTTTTCTTATTTCTGCTCTAAAATATAGATTGTGGGTACTCGTGAGAACCGCCTCGATGAGGCGGTTCTAACGAGTGCCCACAATCTATATTTTGAGCAGAAATAAGAAAAATATCACACTTTTTCATCATCAAATTTTCGTTTTTTCGGCGATAAAGGTGGCAATGTATTTGTAAAGGCATTTTTGCGTAATGCAGGGATTTTCAAAACACTTGCATACATGTTTCTAAAGTGATGCTATGCAAAAGAAAGCAACACGATTAAATGGCCATAAATTTCAAAGAGCACGGACCCGCTTGACTGAGCAAAAATATCAGCACCAAGTGCTTGAAGCAAGAATACTCAAAATTTACGCTCCCCAACTGAGCACAACCGAAATCAATCAACTATAACTGAACACAACACCCATAAAATTTGTGCTCACCGCATTAGTACAGGCAAATGCTAAAGCAAACTGTAACATAGATTTCACACACCGTCATAGCTTCTGCTTATGAACTCGACAGGTTCTTGTGGTGGCGTGGTACTGACATACCCTACTATCTATCTTGACCCACTGCTGACATTTCGATAATTTTAGGGTATGTATATTTATCGGCCATACTGGAAAATCATGCATACCCGTGCTATCTCAGGAAAATCATGCATTCCAGTGCTAGCTCGATAAAATTGAGCGAAATATAAATACAGGCTACAATTATAGACATATGCAGCAAATATAAGCAGAATAGGGATGTCTACTAAAACCGAATTTCCCTTGTAGGATATTGCTAAAAACTCCATAGGAATCCACGGCATAAGAGGTCAGTACAGTATCACCACTTTAGTGCGAATAACACCGCGCATGAACACATCGTGCCATAACTGCACGTTAAGTGCATGGTGAGAAATATTGTGCCAACCATTTTTCATCTAAGATACCTTAGACACTCTGGCTTTGCCATATATCTACTAAAATAATTTTAAACGTGCCGAAGCACCAGGTAGGCTTCTGCGTTCTGCATTCATCTCGTCACAGGGTTTAGAGGAGAGTTTATTTCACGGATTTGTTCACGTGAATTTAAATTGGTTTAAAATTTAATGGATATATCTCTTGCTCAGGCCCAAGCATTTCACTAAACATCAAGACTCTACCTCAGACACATTTGAGATACACAATATTTCAGTGTTGTTTTATTAAAAGGCAAATAATTCTAATATCGGAGATAATTTGGATAAGGACAAAAATACGCATCGCCAACTTTTTATGAGAAATCAATATATAAAATTTCAAAACACTAGTCAACATGGTTTGTAACTTATGCTATGCAAAAGAACGCAACACGGTAATATGTCCAGAAACTGCCAAGAGCCATAACTCCTATAAAATTTCATTAAATTGGTTAAACATTAAGGCAGATATATTCGCCCTCAGTCCATTTTGCTATACCAAATATCAAAGCTCTAGCTGAAATACTTTTTTTGCGATCGCTTGCACACAAGTGTTCAATGTTGTTTTATCAAAAAGGGAAATAGCTCTAAAATGTGAGATAATTCGGATACGAAAAGAATACGGGTCATATTTCATTTAATGACAATTTCAAAACACTAACATACTTGGCTCTAAAGTGATGCTATGCACAAGAAAGCGTGACGTAAGAACGAACAAACAAACGAACGAGTGAATGAACGAATAAGCAAGAAGCAGTATGACCTAACTTTTTCAAGTAATATAGAAATAGATCCTCAGGAAAAACCACATACATATTAATACTACAGTAACTTGATCTGACGCATTGTATCACGTCGAGTGGATGTTTCCAGATCAGCGTATCACACGAGACGCGCAGCGTCGAGTGTGATGCGTAAGATCTGGAAACATCCAAGAGACGTGATACTGTGCGACAGATCAAGTTATTTTAGTGATAATACGTTTATTATATACCTTTTTTCGCTTTTAATAAAGTCTTTTGTCAACGTAAATTGGCGGGAAACTTTGACGTTACATTCTGTGTGTAAGTGACGTCATCATTTCGAACGTTTGGTTCCGCGTTATCGATGGCTGTTTTCTAACGTCGCAACAAATGCCGGGACTCAGGGTTTGCAGGAGTGTGATACGGAATCGGAAAACGCGAGTGCGTGATACGGGATTCTGTATTTTTGTGTCGGAAAACTGATAGTAGACAGCAGTATTTCTTGTAGGTATATAATAAAATAAAAGATTACAGCCTACATGCGGACTGAACAAATTATTTGTCTAAATCACGACGGATGTAAGGGCGATGATTGCGGCCGCGTAAAATCGATTTAGGCACCCCACCACCACGTGAAATTCTTTTCACTGACCGTTCCAAGGCGGTTTTTCTGGCGCTGTTTAATTTTGTTATGGTTTGTCTTTGAGTTTTCGTATCGCTTATATCATTTTGTTTTGGATAGCCAATTGGCCATTTTGTGGGAAAATAAATATTCTTTCGGCTTTCCACTGTTGATGTTTCCATTATGGTCTGATTGTTTCATGTTTGTGTTTCTTTCCCTTAAGTGTTTGTGATGGAAGCTGTGCATCACGTGAACAAGTCCGTGAAATGAAGACCCCCTTAACCCCACTATATATAGAGAAAACTGGGGTTTACGGGGGTAAACATTATTTTTCTTATTTCTGCTCTAAGACATAGGTTGTGGGTACTCGTTAGAACCGCCTCACTGAGGCGGTTCTAACGAGCACCCACAACCTATGTTTTGAACATTTATAACAAAAATATCAAGGATTTTCATCAGAAAAGTACCTATTTTGGAGATGTGAAAAATGCACTATGTTGCACGGGTGTGTTATCGTAATGGGGTTAATTTAATCGATTCTTGATCATTGACTTCACTTCTATTTTGTGACTCTATTTGTGCCAGTTCTCATTACGATAACACATCCGTGTGATACAGTGCATTTTTTCAAACTTCAAAAAAGGTATTTTTTCTGATGAAAATTTGTGACATTTTTCTTATTTATATTCAGAACATAGGTTTTGGGTGCTCGTTAGAACCGCCTCAATGAGGCGGTTCTAACGAGTATCCATAACCTATGTCTAGGAGCAGAAATAAGGAAAATAATGTTTACCACCCTAAACCCCAGTTTTCTCTATATAAAGTGGGGTTTAGAGGGGTCTTTATTTCACGGACCTGTTCACGTGATGTTTATGAACGAGAGTTTGATTGCATCCATCCCTCTGAAAAGCCCTAGGTATCACTGTTAACTGGTCCAATCGCCGCCAATGGTGATTAAACATAGTTTGTTACGCGTGGGCTCACTTATTCCCTAGAAATCTCATGCGGAGGGAGGGGATCTGACCAGTCATCATTGATGTACGCACCGACTCAAGACATTTCTGGCAGGATACGTTACATTACGAAAACACGATTTTCCTGAAAGTTTACCAGAAAAACCTGAAAAATTTCCTATAAAAATCTGACATTTTCATATATCTGCTCAAAGTACTGTGTGTGTGTGTGTGTGTGTGTGTGTGTGTGTGTGTGTGTGTGTGTGTGTGTGTGTGTGTGTGTGTGTGTGTGTGTGTGTGTGTGTGTGTGTGTGTGTGTGTGTGTGTGAATTCGGGTTTAACGTCGCTTTCAACAATTTTTCAGTCATATCACGACGGTGTCTGGTTGCGACAGGGAGCTCAATGCTCACTTTTATAGTGCTGCCTCACTGAAGTATCATGTCCCAGAGACATTACATGATACCACACCCAGTCACATTATCCTGACACTGGATCGACCAGTCCTAGCTCTACCCCGAAAATCTGAGTGCCAAGCAAGGAGCAGCTAGCGCCATTTTTAACGACTTTGGTATGTCGCGGCCCGGGATCGAACCCGTGACCTCCCGTTCCCCGGAGCGGACACTCTACCAACTGAGCTATCGGGGCCGGTCAAAGTACTGAGTACCTACAAGTTAATTTTCAGCAACAAAATTGTACAACCCTGTAAACCCCAGTTTTACAATATGAACAAGAAATGGTGTTTGTAAAACACAATGCCCCCAAACATAATTATGCTTGCCCCTAAATGGCATTTTTCCAAGGGCCATAACCAAAAGCATGTGTGTGTGCATGCATGCATTTGTAAGTGAGTGGATGCCTGATGTCTGCATGAGTGTGCATGTACATGCATGCATGTGTGCATGTATGTATGCGTGCATGCATATATGAGTGAGGATAAGTTACTGATATATAGCCGTCCAATGGGAAAATTGTATAATACACAGGTATAAAATTGCAGATGCCAGCAATAATATAGAACATGAATGTGTGCAAACGAAATGACTTTCTGCAAACGGATATGGCCTTGGGAATTTTATATTCCTTTCATTTTTCTAGATATTACGTAATTGAATTTCTAAAGAACCCTATATGATCAACGTCATGAGAAAATCCGTTTTTGGCATTTGCGAATAATAAAGGTGTAGATTAGCTAATGCATGCTCACAGTTTGATCAGACCGTAGTATTCGCTGCTTGGACAATATATATTACCTTTAATACACATCTAAAAGTTAAGGACTTTGTAGTCTGTATAGCTGAGCAAACACGTTTTTGCATTGTCTGATCCCAAACCCTTTTCGCTTGTTAAATTACCACGTGTTATTATAAAATCCAAGACGGTTTGTTTGGTTTAATGAACTGCATACGGATCCTCATTAGTGGGTATTCGGCGAAGGTAGGACAATGTGAGCATGTTTGTTGCCGAAAAAAAATACTGAATTAGAATTCCTTTTTATTTGGATATAAAGGATGAGGTATATGTTTTTGACATTGATGCAGGACAGACTGTTTGAGGTCCAGACCTATCCCATTGTAACCCTTTAATATTGTGTCACTGATAATACAAAATTTTCGGTTCTTTGTATATAATTCAAGTTGCAATATTTCAATTAAACCTGGTGTGTACTCCCTCAGAAAACAACGAACTATACACAGAAATAATATAAAGGTACCCACCATATAAAAATGAATATTTTATACAAGTTCTACAAATCAATTATGGAATCAAACGTGATTATTGCAACGATTGGTTTGTTAAATATACTTATTTTGACGAAACTTACGGGGAAGTATGAATAAATATGTATCACAGGGTCTTTTTTTTAAATCTTACAGACTGTGACTAGTTTGAGAATAGCATGAAAAACAAACTGATCTTTATCAGTGGGTTTGTACCGTGTTTGAGCATTTTGTACCGTGTATGATAATTTGTTCTTAGAAGGGTAAGCCCTTGGAGAATAGAAGTGAAGACAGTGATCATGAATCGATACAATTAACCCATACCTCCCATCAGAGACACCTATGGAAAAGAAACACAAACATGAAATATCTAGATCGTAATGGAAAAATCAATAGCGGAAAGCCAAAACTACGTTCCCTAAAATGGCCATTTGGCTATCCAAAACAAACAAAATAAATGCGATACACACATTCAAAGAATGTATCCTAGTAGTTCTAAGTGCGATGCTAAGAGGCACAAGTACTGTTCGCCTATATGCACTGTGTCTACCGTTTCTTCACTTGTAAACGGTAGACGCATTTCTGTATTAAACATGTCCGAATTGACGTGCACGTCTACAGATTTGATGTATGCGATAACTTGACGTGCTGCAAACTACAACATGTAATACGTTGGTCAAACTAATCGCATGTTAAAAACAAGATTTAACGAACACTTCGTAGAATGAGTAAAGTAGAAGTAAAACAAAGATCAGAAATTGATACAATTAACTTACTCCACCCATAAAAGACACCAAAGGGAAAGAAATACAAACATTAAGCGGCCAGACCATAATGGAAACCTAAACAAAGGAAGGCCATAAGGACAGTTACTTTCCCACAAAATGGCCATATGGCCATCCAAAACCAAAAGACACAAGTGATACACACAATAAGTAACAAACAACAACATAAATAAATCGCCACAGAAGAGCCGCCTTGGAACGGTCAGTGGAAAATTTCCACTGGGTTAAACATAGACATGTTCTTGCATCGTCATTTTAAACTTACAGGCAATTCTGTAAATGATATTTCTAAGGATTTACATCTATTGTGGATGGGTTTGTTTCTTGCAAAATTTATGATAAACGCGATGATTTTGATTTTGAGATTGTAAACTTTCCTTTTTGAGATGGTGATGTTCCACTTGCGCCATCCTATGGCGTTAATATTTCACAATTAATTCAATTCATGTAACTGACATAAACACTGGTAGTTAACTGTTAACAGCTAAACTTCTTAATCAGGGTTATCGGTACCATAAACTAGGCAAAGCCTTTTCTAAATTGTATAAACGTCATTTTGATTTAACTTCAAAATTCAATATTGAACTTAAATCTCTTCTGCAACAAGGTCTATCGGAATCAGAATTTTATGGTGACTTAATATATAAATTTAGAAAAATTTATAATCGCAATGACTTCAGCACCCAATTTCGTAAAATCAGTCTTCGATATAAAATGATTGGTACAACATAAATGTTATACGACAGACTGCATGCATGGTAGTTAACCTAATCACGGTTGACAACTTTGCTTCCCTCTTTCATTTCACGCCGGTGGGTCAGGCCTCAGATTCTATGACGGTTCCAACGTAAAGGCTTATTTCGGTTGGTACCTGATGCTCTGTCTCTGGTCGAGCCCATCGGAGCCTAACTGTTGGTTTTCGTTTGCTCCAGAATTTCTGTTGTTCCTTGCCGTCGAGTCCTCACCGATGTTACATCTGCCTGGTTGTTTGAATTTGTGTTCACGGAGATGTTACACTGATGAGATAGGAGGCCTTCATGCGGACTGAACAAATTGTTTGTCTTAATCGCGACGGAAATAAGGGCGAGGATTGTGTCCACGTAAAATCGATTTAAGCCCCCCCCCCCTCCCCTAGTGAAAGGTAACTTCCTTTTGGCTTACCGTTGTTGGTGTTTCTTTCCCTTTGGTGTCTCTGATGGGAGCTTTGGGTTAATTGTATCGATTCCTGATCATTATCTGTTTGTTTCTTTACATCCAGTAGAAAAATACTAGGATATAAGTTCTACAGCTAGGATTAAACTTATTAAACGTCATGAGACTGAATTGAAATGGATAACATTAAAATTACAGACACCTTTTCCATTGGGCTTTTAACGGCAATATTTATCATGAGGCTAATATTTCTTAAATGCCAGATTTTGCCTCACTTCTATTTTGATATTTTCTCGCTTCTGGACTGTCGAGAGCGTAAAACTAGATCGCAAGCCACCAGAAAATAAATGCAACTATCAACGTAAACTACTTGCTTTTAAAATATACAATACCAGATTGAAGTGGCTGTTTATAATATTATTGGATTTATTATTGCTTGCATTTCTAATTTCATTATCCATTTCTGTATTACGTATTCTGGACAACGAGGCGAAGACATTCTACGATACTATTAATCGGTTAAACAATGCTGCTCTTTATACTAAGCATGCTCTTCGTCTTTCATCGATCCTGAAATTAACAACAAACGGAGTCTAACTGTTGGTTTTCTTTTGCTCCAGCAGTTCAGTGGTTTTTGCTGTCGAGTCCTCACCGTTGTCTCACCTCTGGGGTTCTTTGATTATTTGTATTCACGGAGATGTTGCACTGATGAGTTAGGAGGCCTTCATGTGGACTGAACAAATTATTAGTCTAAATCGCGACGGAGGTAAGGGCGAGGATTGTGGCCACGTAAAATCGATTTAAGCCCTCCAGTGAAATTGTTTCCACTGGCCGATCCAAGGTGGTTCTTCCTTGGCGGTTTATTTATGTTGTTGTTTGTTACTACTTACTGTGTGTATCACTTGTGTCTTTTTATTTTGGATGGCCATTTGGCCATTTTGTGGGAAAGTAACTGTCCTTATGGCCATCCTTTGTTTAGGTTTCCATTATGGTCTGGTCACTTCATGTTTGTGTTTCTTTTCCTTTGGTGTCTTTGATGGGTGGAGTAAGTTAATTGTATCTTTGTTTTACTTCTACTTTTTATATACTCAGATTCAATGAAAACGCACCACTTTTAGAATTTTGATTTTTTTAGTTTTATGTAAAAATGACTGACTTTTTCAACTGATAAATGCGATATTATAAAGTTGTCACCGAAGCGTGTTTTTTTTTGACACGAATACTGCGTGATTTTCATGATGTGCATGTGCACGTACAAAATGCAAAAATTGCAAAATTTTCGTAATCGTGTTATTTTGGCACTTTCTGTTCCATCATTATAAGGTCCGGATTCTTTACGTTTAAAAGCCAGTGAAACATTTCATAAGAACAAGCCAATCGGGCGCCTAAGTAACGTTGATCGCATCGTGCCCTCGGTATGGTTGAAGGCGGGCTTTCATACTGCAAAGTTGCAGAGCGTATGGGTTGTGTGCTCACTACGATTGCTCGATTGGTTGCAAGGCACAACGCTACGGGGTCTGTGGACGTCAGCAGGACAGTAGCATTGTTTTGAGCCATTTACGCGACCGATCCATGACGTCTGTGTATACTACCCAGGAGACAGTGGGAACCCTTAACCTACGCGTAAGTGCCTTAACTGTATGGCGGCGTCTCCAGAAACGCGGTACTTCTAGCCATAAGACGTATAGGTGGCAAAGTTTTGAGGAGGGAACGTCAAAACTAAGTGGTGTCGACAGCGTATCAGTTGGACAAACCGCGTTGGCGTGGTGTACTGTTCCCGGACGAGTTTTTGTGTTGAAATGATTGATAGGTGGAGTAAAGTATGGCGTCGACGTGGGGTGGGGCGATTTCAAGACTGCTTTGTTCAACAGGTGCCACGTTTGGGCGGTGGTAGCGTATTGGTGTGAAGACTGCTCTCATGGCACCACAAAACCCAAATCATTGTTGTTGATGGCAATTTAACCGCCCATCGGTACATCTATCAAATCTTTTAGCCTGAGGTGGTGCCGTTTTAACGCAATAATGGTGACGTTACGCTTTTCCAACAGGACAATGCAATTGTCCATTCTGCGAGGCTAACCATGGAACCATGGACATTTTCAATCAAAATGATGTGCACGTTCTTCCTTGGCCTGCGTTTTCTGCAGATTTTTACCCAATTGAGCAACTTTGGAACCAACTCGAAAAACGTGTGTACAGCCGATGTCATCCGCCAATCAACCTTAACCAGCTTGCAATGGTGCTACAGAAAGAATGGGACAACATCACACAAGACCAGATACACCGTTTAATTCGAAGCATGAGGCTTCGATGCCAAGCAACACTTCATGCTAATGGTGGACATACCTGGTATTAGGATAAATGACTTTCATATTTTGGGTGTGTAGACTTTTTCGAGTCTTCGTATCTCTGCATCCAATGAAATGCTGTAACTCTGTTGTGAGTCTGTGGATATGTTAGTGATAATTATTAAACGTGATCAAATGCTGGAAATATTGGGAATCAATATCTTTAAGAGTTTTCTAAGACATATAGTATGGAAGTGATATAGTCTTTAGGCGTACCGTTGGTAAACTGTCCATGTTTCACATGCATACAATAGTTTCGGCAGCACCACAGCTCTGTAGACTTTCAGTTTTGTGTCAAGTCTGATTCCACTTCGATCCCAGACACTACTTCGTAGTCGGCAAATGCAGCACTTGCTTTTGCAATCCTGGCATTGACTTCATCATCAATGTGCACGTGTCTTGACAATGTGCTCCCAAGTTAGGTAAATTTGTCTACCATTTGCAAATTTTGACCTTTCACTGTGATGGTGGGCTCCTTGTAAGGCTTACCAGGTGCTGGCTGATAGACTACTTCAGTCTTTTTGATGCTGATTGTGAGATCATAGCTATCACAGGAGTTGGATACTTGATCTGTGCCTTGTCATCAGGAATGAGGAACTCATCCAGCACCTCTATCTGTACCTTGGATTTGGCTTTCAACCTTCTGAGATTGAAAAGCTTTCCATCAAAGCAATACCTAATAGGTATGCCATTGTCACCATCCTGGAAAGAATCTGTGAGCATGGCAGAAAACATCATGCTGAACAGTGTTCGAGCTAATACAAAGCCCTGCTTGTCTCCGTATGTCACAGGGAATTGATATGAAAACTCACCATCATTTTGGACCAGTGCAAGCATACCATCGTGGAACTGTCTCACCATTGCTATGAACTGCTTTGCTACTTCACCAAAGGTCCTCACGACCGACTGCGTCAAATGCTTGGGTGAGGTCAACAAAGGTCATGTAAAGGTCTATGTTTTGTTTCTGGAATTTCTATTGCAGCTGCCTTGCTGTGAAGATCAGGTCAATTGTTCCTCTGTCCTTCCTAAATAGAAGTGGAGGCAATGATCTGGAATCCTGTCTTGCCACTTAATCTTTAAGAGTTTTCTAAGACATCTAGTATCTTTCTGGTAGAAGCCCTTAATGTTCAAGATGTTCATTTAGTCGGTTAAGTAGTACTCTTGCAAAGGCTTTCCCAGCATTTGACAATAAGGAGATGCCGCGGTGATTGTCACAGATCTGAGGGTTCCCTTTCCGTTTGAATAGGTGAATAATTGACGCATCCTTAAATTCTTGAGGGATGGTTTCTTTTCTCCGCATATGTGAAATATCTCTGTCAACTTCTATGCAACTGGAGTACCTCCTGCTTTGTACATCTAAGCAGGTATTGCATCTGGTCCTGAGCCTTGCCAGACGCCAGAAGTTTTATTGCTTTCACTGTTTCAGTAACGGTTGGGAACTGATTACATTCAACCTGTGATAGCATCATCATTAGTAGAGGATGGCCGATTAAGAACACAACCAAAGTGCTCAGCCCATCTTTTCAAAATAGCCTCTTTGTCAGTCAGAAGACTAGAAACGAGAGTATGTTGAGCATAAAACCTTTCAAGAATGGAAACTCTGCCTTCTGAAACTAGAAAACAAACGCATGTTTTTCTACTCACAAAAATACGAACGTATTACCACCTTTCTGAAGTTTGTTTTGATTCCATCAGACAAGACCGCCAACGACGTGGACGTTTTTTGACGGTTTCACTATTTTATCACGCTTCAGCAACAACTTGGTGGTACTATGTCCTATGAAGTACAGCCTTTATCTTTTCGATGGCTGTAGTTGATTGTGCCACATTTGTCATTCAGCCACCAAATTTGCTGTATGTATTACAGAAGGCAAAGACAAGCTTCCTACGTTATATTGGTTACCTAAACATAATAAAAGACAAAGCAAAGCACGGTTTATTGCAAATTCAAGCTCATGTACCACCACTGAACTTTTCAAATTATTGCGACAAAGTCGTTGAAAGACCTGGGAGAAATCTGTTTTGGTCTATAAAAATTCTAATGACGTCTTAAGTTCTATCATTGCCGTCACTTTTATTAGCTAAATTGAAATCCAGACGTTTTTGTGCTTCAAAACAGAAGTGAGGGCAATGACCAGGAATCGATACAATTATCCCACAATTCCCATCAGAGACACCAAAGGGAAAGAAACACAGACACGAAACAACAGACTCTACTGGAGAAGCCAAAAGGACAGTAACTATCCCACAAATGGCCAATTGGCTATCCAAAACAAAATAATACAAGTGATAAAACACTCAAAGACAAACCATAACAAAAATAAACCGCGAAAATGAACCGCCTTGAAACAGTCAGTGAAACGAATTCCACGTGCGGGGAGGGGGGGGGTGTGGGGGAGGGGTGGGCTTAAATCGATTTTACGTGGACACAATCCTCGCCCTCCCTTCCGTCGCGATATAGAAAAATAATTTGTTCCGTCCGCATGAAGGCCTCCTAACTCATCAGTGCAACATCTCCGTGAACACCAAAATCAAACAACCACAGAGATGAAACAACGGTGAAGACTCGGCAGCAAGAATCCACTGAAATGCTCTAGCAAAAGAAGACCAAAAGTTAGACTCTGATGGGCCCACTTTATTTCCCTCTTTCTAAGGAATAGGATTGTTGCAACCCCAGTGGCATTCGTTGCACTGACCGTTCCAATGCGGTTCTCCTGTCGTAGTTTTTTGTTACGGCTTGTTTCTGAGTGCGTGTATCGCTTATATTATTTTGTTTTGAATAACCAACCGGCCATTTTGTGGGAAAGAAACTTTCCTTTTGACTTCCCGCATTTTGGTGTTTCCGTTAGGTGCTAGGTTCTAGGTTTTTCATTTTTATGTTTCTTTCCATTTGTTGTCTCTGATTGGTGCTGTGGGATAATTGTATCGATTCCTGATCATTGCCTTCACTTCTATTTTATTTGCACGCCGGTGGGTCGGGCCTCGGTTTCTATGACGGCTCCAACAGAAAGGCTTAATGAGAATGAGAATTTAATTTTATGTAATGTTGGTTGGTGCCTGATGCTCTGTCTCTTGTCGGGCCAATTGGAGTCTAACTGTTGGTTTTCTTTTGCTCCAGCATTTCAGTTGATTCTTGCTGCCGAGTCCTCACTGTTTTTTTTTCATCTCTGTGTGTGTTTGTGGTCTTAATGCGGAAGGAAATTATTTGTTTAAATCCCGAGTGAAGAAACTGCGAGGATTGCGGTAGCGTAAAATCGACTTAACCCCGCCCCCAGTGAAATTATTTTCGTTGACCGTTCCAAGGCGGTTCATTTGTCGCGGTTTATATTTGTTATGTATTTGAGTGTGTGTATCGATTATATATATAAAAAAAGTAGAAGTAAAAGTTTGATAGCCAATCAAGAAAACACGCCTATATAATTTTGACCCCTCTAACCCCACTTTTATATAGTAAAACTCGGGTTTGCAGGGGTAAACCTTATTTTTCTTATTTCTGCTCTGAGAAATATATTGTTGGTACTCGTTAGAACCGCCTCAATGAGTACCCACAATCTATATTTTGAGCAAAAATAAGAAAAATATTACAATTTTTCATCTGAAAAGTTTCATTGTTTCTTTCCCTTTGGTGAATCTGATTGGTGCTGTGGGTTAATTCTATCGATTCCCTACCATTGCCTTCAATTCTATATTTTAACGCTGCCACACGTTGCCTTGAAACTGCCTGTATTGAAGTTAGATATGATATATAGAGGATCTTACATGAGTGTTCATGTAAGATCCTCTATATTTTATATCTAACTAAACGAGATGAGGAAAAGGGATAAAATGCGAGGCTTTGTTGAGCGTTTTAACACTTTTCCTCAACGAGTTAAATAAATTCAATAATACATGAGCACGAATGCAAGATTCTATTTATCATATGATATTTAAAACGCACTTTTTTCACGATTGATTACAAAAATGTCAATATTCCGACGTTAGTAAACGCGGCGTCCTTACGGACGTCGTACATGTAACGTTACGAGACGTATCTAGCTAATTTGCATATTTAATCCACTAGTGGATTATCGAAAATATTACATGGCGTTATTACACTCTCAGACGCGACGTCATATGATAAATGTAAATATTATCCTCTTGAAAAGTGGAATACGCCATAGAGCTGAAAAGTGTCTACTGAACGAGAATGACTGCACAAGAAGTGCTAGTTTTCGTCAGATAGGCTATCGAGTGCACGAATTTCAGGAAGCTGTGGGTTAATTGTACCGATTTGTGATCATTGCCTTCTTTTTATTTTTAATACCGGTTATCGGTATTATAAAACACTCCTCTTATGCAACAAAGTCTATCGTAGCCCGAATTTTATGGTGACTTAGAGTATAAATGCAGAAAATATATACTTCCAATGATTCCAGTACAAAATTTCGTAAAATCATTCTTCGACATTAAAATAATGGGGTACAACATTAATATTATACCACAGACTGCATGGATTGTAGTTAATCGGAGTCTAACTGTTGGTTTTCTTTTGCTCCAGCATTTCAGTGGTTTCTTGCTGTCGAGTCCTCACCGTTGTCTCACCTCTGTGGTTCTTTGATTTTTTGTGTTCACGGAGATGTTGCACTGATGAGTTAGGAGGCCTTCATGCGGACTGAACAAATTATTTGTCTAAATCGCGACGGAAGTAAGGGCGAGGATTGTGGCCACGTAAAATCGATGTAAGCCCCCCCCCCCCCCACAGTGGAAATCATTCCACTGACCGTTCCAAGGCGGTTCTTCTGTGGCGGTTTATTTATGATGTTGTTTGTTACTTACTGTGTGTATCACTTGTGTCGTTTTTATTTTGGATGGCCATTTTGTGGGAAAGTAAGTGTCCTTATGGCCTTCCTTTGTAAGCTTTCCATTATGGTCTGGTCGCTTAATGTTTGTGTTTCTTTCCCTTTGGTGTCTTTGATGGGTGGAGTAAGTTAATTGTATCGATTCCTGATCTTTGTTTTACTTCTATTTTAATAACTTTGCTTCCCTCTTTAATTGCACGCCGGTGGGTCTGGTCTCAGATTCTATGACGGTTCAAGCGTAAATGCTTACTTTTGTAATATTGGTTGGTACCTGATGCTCTGTCTCTGCCATCGGTGTCTTACTGTTGGTTTTCTTTTTCTCAAACATTTCAGTGGTTTCGTGCTATCGAGTCCTCACCGCTTTTTCATCTCTGTTTTTGTGCTCTTGGAGATGTTGTACAAATGGGGTAGGACGCCTTCAATGCCCTTCATGCGGACTGAACAAATTATTTGTCTAAATCGCGACGAAATCAAGGGCTTGGATTGCCGCCGAGTAAAATCGATTTAAGCCCCGTGGTGTACCTCGTTTTAGCACTGACCTTTCCAAGGCGGGTTTTATGTCGCGATTTATATTTTTTATAGTTTGTCTAGAATGGTATATCGCATATTTATATTTGTTTTGGATTGCACTTTGGCTGGGCATTACGCAAACACGCCTATACAAATACATTGCCACCTTTATTGCCAAATAAATGAAAATTTTATGATGAAAAATTGTGATATTTTTCTTATTTCTGCTCAAAATATAGATTGTGGGCACTCGTTAGAACCGCCTCATCGAGGCGGTTGTAACGAGTACCCACAATCTATATTTTAGAGCAGAAATAATAAAAATAAGCTATACCCCCGGAAACCCCAGTTTTACTTTATAAAAGTGGGGTTCAAGGGGGTCAAAATTATATAGGCGTGTTTTCGTGATGGGAAAGTTACTGTCTTTTTGGCTTTCCGCTTTTGATTTTTCCATTAGGGTCTTGTTATTTTATGTTTGTGTTTCTTTCCCTTTAGTGTATCTTACCGGAGATGTGGATTAATTTTTTATCGATTCCTGACCACTGCCTTCACATTTAATTTACCTATATATTATGTTGGTTGTTACCAGGTGTTCTGTCTCTGTTTGGCCCATTGTAGTCTAACTGTTGGTTTCCGTTGGCTTTAACATTTCAGTTGATTGTTTACTCTCTGTGGTTGTTTGATTTTTGTGTTCTTGGAGATGTTGCACTGATGAGTAAGGAAGCCTTCGTGCGGACTGAACAAATTATCTATTTAGTTCGCGATGAAAGTAAGGGCGAGGATTGCTGTCGTGTAAAATCGATTTGAGCCCCCTCCCCCACTTTCAGTGAAATTCTTTTGGCTGACAGTTCCAAGGCAAGGCGGTTCTTCTGTCTCTTTTTTGTTGTTGTTATGGTCTGTCATTAAGATTGTGTATCGCTGATGCATTTTTGTTTTGGATAGCCAATTCGCCATTTTGTGGGAAAGTAACTGTCCTTTTGGTTTTCTGTAATTGATGTTTCCATAAGAGTTAAGTTATTTGGGCCCCGTCAAGCGATTTTGGTACTTATCGCCTATGCAAGCAGCGAAGGTTCAGGCGAGCCTGCGCATCCGCGCAGTCTCGCCAGAACCTTCGCTGCTCGCTCATACAAGCATTGAATCAAGAGGAACCTTCAGACAAAAAGCCATATCCCTGGCCCTTCTGAATGGCTGGGCATGCGCAGTTAAAACTTGTCATGACGGAATGCTCGAAGACCCAAATTCGCTTGGCGGAGCTCATTTAATTCTTGTGTTTCTTTCCCTTTGGTGTCTCTAATGGGAGGTATGGGTTAATTGTACCGATTCATGATCATTGCCTTCACTTATATTCAGTCCACTATATGAGCACATAACAGAACAACTAAATTACAGAGAAGACACAGAGCCTAAACTATTTATTCCTTTACCAAACACTCCAGTTAAAATACATTGTACATTTCACTGCCGAAACAAGATCGAAAAATGTTATATGAAAATGTGTGATATTTATCTTGTTTCTGCTTAAAATACAGAGTTAGTGTTCTCGTTAGTCCGCCTTATCGAGGCGATTCTAACGGGTACCAACAATATATGTATATTTTAGAGCAAAATATGGATTGAGGGTTACGTTAGAACCTCCTTATCGAGACGATTCTAACGAGAACCCACACTATTTAATAACAGAAATATCAACAATAGGGTTTAAAACTAAAACACATTTTATGATATAAACGTGTGGCTCGAGGGGTCCGAATTATATCGGTGTGTTTTGATGGATTAAATATCAAGTGAATGGCCAGATATAGGCATGATACATTAATGGTTGAAATATAAAGATCTTACATAAAATAGGAAATTCTCTAACAGTATGCACCTATTATGTTTTCTCTAGAGTGAAAATGCCGGGTATACCCTCGTAATTATAATATTTTGAAAATTATATGGCCAATTAAACTCCCCAGTGGTTCTCGCTCATCACGTGAACAAGTCCGTGAAGACCCCCTAAACCCCACTTTATATAGAGAAAACTTGGGTGTACGGTGGTATACATGATTTTTCTTATTTCTACTCCAAGACATAGGTTGTGGGTACTCGTTAGAGCCGCCTCATTGCGGCGGTTCTAACGAACACCCACAACCTATGTTTTGAACATTTATAAGAAAAATATCAATGATATTCACCAGAAAAGGAGCCATTTTTGAGATTTTAAAAATGCACTATATCGTACGGGTGAGTTATTGTAATGTACTGACCGTCCTAAGGCGGCGGTTCTTATATTGTTTATTTTTAATGTAGCTCTGACGGTTTTCGACGGGGCTCTTTATGTTGTATGTGCTTAAGGCTGTGAATTATTATTTGTTTATTTTCATTAATTGTGTCTGTTGCATCTTGATTTCCTCTCGTTGGAAAGAGGGTGCTTGCTGCTGTGCTGTTTTTGATTTGTTCTTCATTTTCCTTTTTGTTTTCCTCATTCATTACGAAAACATGTCTATGTAATTTTTACCCCCTTGAACCCGACTTTTATATAGCAAAACTGGGGTTTCCGGGGGTAAACCTTATTTTTCTTATTTCTACTCTAAAGTATAGATTGTGGGTACTCGTAAGAACCGCCTCGACGAGGCGGTTCTAACGAGTACCCACAGTCTATATTTTGAGCAGAAATAAGAAAACGTATCACAAATTTTCAACATAAAATTTTCATATTTTCGGCGATAAAGGTGGCAATGCATTTTTATAGGCGTGTTTGCGTAGTGGTTAGTTACTCTTCCATTGGTACCATTGGTAGGCTGTTGGTTTTGAGTGTGGCTGTTCCTGGGCAGCTACCTTACAAAATACAGTCCAACCTGTATTAAGCAAGCACCTATGGGATATTAAAAAAATGCTTGCTTAACACAGATGCTTGCTTAACACGGGTGAATTTTAATGCATTTTCCTTTTTCGATAACTGAATGCCTGCTTGCTTAAGATAGGTTGTTTACTTAATAGAGGTGGCCACTATGACAGGTTTGACTGTATAGAACTAGATGCACGGGCCTCCGTGGCCTAGTGGATAAGAGCGCTGACTCTTAGTCATTAGGTCTCTCACCGCCGTGGGTTCGAGCCTCGCTCGGGCCACGTGTGAGACGCCAAGTTCTGCAACGGAAGGTCAGGTGGTTTTTCTCCGGGTACTCCGGTTTTCGCCCACCTCTGATTAACGATCGGCTCGATATGAGTGAAATAATCTTGAAAGGGCCGTAAAACCCAAACCAAAAAAAAAAAAAAAAAAATAGAACTTGATGCCCAGGAAAAGCCACCATCAAAGGTTACAGCCTACCAATGGCACCCAGTGTAACAGAAACTAATAATGACGAAAGCAAGAAAAGGAAACGAGTATCACAAACAACACTACAACCCATTACGTTACAACACCCGTGCGACATAGTGCATTTTTCTCGTCTCCAAAATGGCTACTTTTATTATGAAAATCCGTGATATTTGTTTTATTTATACTGCAAACATAGGTTGTGGATGCTCGTTAGAACCGCCTCATTTAGGCGGTTCTAACGAGTACCCACAACCTATGTTTTGGAGTAGAAATAAGAACAAGAGCACCGCATGCGGGTGCCAACGCTCGGCTGCAAAATTCTAAGTCGAAAAAGGGGCATAACTGTGCCAAAAATATTTTGAGAGTTACCTCACCTATTGGTATGAGTTCCCCATTTCATAATGAACAACTAGTCCGAGTTTCAAGTAAATATGTTCAGTAATGACAGAGATATTACAAAATGTGCAAGTTTTTGCACGACGACACAAACGACGACGACGGCGACGGGGACGCAGACGACGCCAGAGCTATAACAATACCTCGTCGTTTTCTTCGAAAACAGCCGAGCTAAAAATAATGTTTACCCCCGTAAACCCAAGTCTTCTCTACACAAAGTGGGGTTTAGGGGGGGGGGGGGGTCTTCGTTTCACGGACTTGTTATCGTGATGCAGCTCCCTCTTCCCCGCAAGGCGCAGCAGGCACAATTGAATAATACATAACCATGAGCATCACAACATGAAGAGCCCCGTCGGAATATCCGACAAAGCTACATTTAAAATAAACAACATCAGATATGTTATATGGGCCCCGTCAAGCGATTTTGGTACTTATCGCCTATGCGAGCAGCGAAGGTTCAGGCGAGCTTGCGCATCCGCGCAGTCTCGCCAGAACCTTCGCTGCTCGCTCATACAAGCAGTGAATCAAGAGAGGAACCTTCCGACAGAAAGCCATATCCCTGGCCCTTCTGAATGGTTGGGCATGCGCAGTTGAAATTTTTCATGACGGAATGCTCGAAGACACAAATTCGCTTGGCGGGGCTCATTTTTCTATTTTCTGCTTAACCCTATCCAACTCATATACGTTTTTTTACCTGTCCGACCCCCCCCCCCTTTTCTCAGTCCAAGAACCACCTAAAATCTGCATTTCTCACCCCTGGACAGCTTTGTTTGCATTAGGATTAGTTGGCAGAAAAATGGCCTGTTTTTCGCCCCCCCCCCCCCGCCCCCACTAAAAATATACCTATTGGGGTTTGAAGGGGAGGGCTGCCATTCCCCCCCCCCCCCCTTCACTGCCGAAAGAAAAAATGTGGGTATGACCCAGCCGCTGAAATGAAATCTGAGGGTGTCCGGGGTCCAATATGCCTCGAAACTGATGCTGGCAAAACATGATGCAGACATTGAAAATGGCCATCGCCAAACCCTTTAATTGTTGCCTTGACAGCAGTGTGAAGATTAAGATTAGATAAAAAAAAAATACATGTGAAATCACACTTTTTGACAAGTTTGAGATGCCCCCTCGTTATCATGGAAACACTGATTTAGCTTAAAAAAGTTTCATTTGAAAGGCTACTGCCCAGTGAACATTCCTGCCGAGTTTGATGTAAAACAGACAATTCACTATGAAATAATGGTTATATGAACTTGCTATCCTAGGCAACACTGTGAAAATCACCAAAATTCACAGGGTTTCCAAGTGGGATACGGTTAAACACATGAATGTTGTGTTTTCGTAATATATTCGACAATATGTGTATCTATTCATCTTGACATTCCGTCATGACAAATTTTAACTGCGCATGCCCAGCCATTCAGAGGGGCCAGGGATATGGCTTTCTGTCTGAAGGTTCCTCTCTTGATTCACTGCTTGTATGAGCGAGCAGCGAAGGTTCTGGCGAGACTGCGCGGATGCGCAGGCTCGCCTGAACCTTCGCTGCTCGCATAGGCGATAAGTACCAAAATCGCTTGACGGGGCCCATATAACATTTCTGATGTTGTGTTTTTCTTCTGGTGTTGAGCTTACCACGATGAGGAACTATGATGCTGAGCCACTTGCCGCGCTAGCAAAACTAATCGTTTTCAGCAACGTCCTAACATTGTCGTCATCAACATTACCAACGGTTCCTGATCAGTCATTTGCTTCTGTCTCACACATTCAACAGCAGCTATGTCCTTTAACAGATGAGTCAAAAAGAACCAAATGCTGTGGGTTTTGTTCCGTGGACCACTATTGCCATATAACAAATCTTTGTTGTTTGCAATACTATGAAAGCTTTCAACAGATTATTAATACGCGATTCGAAAGGTAAGCTGTTTCCAAATCACGAAAACACGTCTTTAGAATTTTGATCCTCTTGAACCCAACTTTTATATAGGAAAACTGGGGTTTACAGGGGTAAACCTTATTTGATTTATGTCTGCTGCAAAATATAGATTGTGGGTACTGCAATCTATACTTTGAGCAGAAATAAGAAAAATATCACAGTTTTTCATCTGAATTTTTTTTTTCGGCGTTAAAGTTTACAGTGTACAGTAGAACGTCAATGGCTCGAACACCGATGGCTCGTTTACCATGGGTGTGTCGAACCCATTCTTGAGCCCCTAGTGAAATCCTCTGCATAAGAAATAGTGGAGGATAATTAAGAAGATTTTAGTCTTTTTTCTTTCAAATGTATGCTGTGTGTACTCATTAGAATCGCTTCGCTGAGGCGATTCTAATGAGTACACACAGCATTCATTTTCATTATAGAACACCGAAAAGATGACTAAAAGTATCTCGTTATGCCTCCTGACAGTAACCCCAGTGGCTCGAACTACCCCTGTCTCGAACAGATTTTCGAGGTCCCAAAGGTGTTCGAGCCATTGAAGTTCGACTGTAGTTGTATAAGCGTGTTATCGTAATGACCTACTTTGGGACCAGCTGCTTCCACAGCAGTCATCGAGGAGATAAAATTTACTGCCCCCGCCCACGGGGGATTGAAAAAAAATAGATGGGCTGCATGATGCTTCTACGCAGGGCTGAAACCAACCGCAAGCGAGTACTGGTAAAAACGCTTAGAGGATCTAAGCCTGCCGACGCAAAGCGGTGCGAGAAACGGACCGTCCATGCTTATAAACCCTATTGGTTTATTGGGCGGCAGGGCTTGAGAAGTCCCTCAAAATGTGAAGCAATGTCTTCAAAATGACCTTTACAGTGGTGACGGTGACGTTAAATCTCAAATCAAACAAACAAACAAACGATATTTATACACGGCATGATTTCAACTTTAATATCCATTACGATAACACATCCGTGTTGTGATAAAGTACATTTTTCAAACCTCAAAGAAGGCAATTTTTCTGACGAAAATTTATGATATTTTTTTCTTATTTATACTTCAAACATAGGTTTTAGGAGTACGCACAACCTATGTCTTGGAGGAGAAATAAGGAAAATAATGTTTACCCCCTTAAACCCAAGTTTTCTCTATATAATGTGGGGTTAAGGGGGAGGGGGGGGGTCTTTGTGCCACGGACTTGTTCACGCGATGAGTCAATTTCTCGATCTTAGACGGGGATGTCCCCCTGTATTTCTCATCTTATTCGTACCGCTAGAATTTCATCTCATGTTGACGATTTTAATAATCGGAATAACTTTCTTACTGCTAAACTTCTAAACAGAGCTATAGGTATCATACACTTGGGAAATTATTTTCTAAATTGTATCGACGATACTCTGAAGTAGTTGAAAATTACAAAGCTAATTTAAAGACACTTCTGCAACAGGGCATATCAGAACCAGAGCTTTATGAAGATTTGGTTTATACATTAAAAAAAAAATACGAAGAAATCTGATTTCCGGAATCACTTCAATAAGATCATTAAACGCCATAAAACATTATGAAAACACGCCTATACAAAAACATTGTAACCTTTATCACCGAAAAAATGAAAATTTTAAGATGAAAAATTGTGATATTTTTTCTTATTTCTGCTCAAAATTTTAGAGCAGAAATAAGAAAAATAGGGTTTACCCTGTAAACCCCAGTTTTACTATATAAAAGTGGGATTCAAGGGGGTCAAAATTATATAGGCGTGTTTTCGTGATGGAATGGGGTACAGTATACGTTTTATGCGGCACACAGTATGTCTAGATTTTAACCCAGCCATGGTTTTGTGGCCACGTAAACTTAATTTAAGCCCCCAGAGCCCAAGTGGAATTCGTTTCATTGACCGTTCCAAGGCGGTTCTTTTGTCGCAGTTTATTTTTGTTATAATTTGTCTTTGAGTGTGTAACTGTTATGATAAGTCGTTCGTTCTCACCAGTTTTCGCACACACCCAAGCTGTTATCCCTGTCTTACTCCTATGTACGTTTTAAGATGCTTCGATAAAAACTGAAGGATATATGTTGATGACAATGTCAATATAAGCAATCTGCAATCAAGGGGACACTCTATGATAAAAAAGCCGCCCTCACCAGTTTTCGAACTCGTTCGAGCTTTTATCCCTGACTTACTTATTTGTATGTTGCAAGAAGATCCGATAAAATATGAAGGGGCTTCGGTTATGGCAAGATTAACGATAGGCATTTTCAGCAATCAAAGGGACATACCTCTAGAATAAATAGGCCGACTTCACCAGTGTTTGAACTCGTCCGAGCCTTTATTCCTGACTGACTTCACTGTCGGGAAACAAACTCCGTGGTAGCTATCATTTGTGCTTACGTCACACGTTAGGAAGTTTGTTCGGGTACGATTTATGTTCGGAAAACAGGTATTTCCATGTCTTTCTTCAATACCTTCCATTGGAGAAATTTGACACGTAGCGCAGTAGGTGACGCATAAATTCCCATTTCTTTGGCTATTTTCATTATCTGTGTGCTTCCCATGGTGGTTGCCGAGAACACTTGGGACAAAACTCCGAACAACTGACTGTTAGCGAACACGGACAGTTCAAGAAAATCCTCTTTTTTGTCATAGCCCACACTAAAGAAAAGTTCTGATAACAGGTTCGCTTCGAAGCACCTTCGTCACTTACCTACACCCATCCCTTTGACAGCAGCAGAAAACCCCTCGTCGAAGTGTTGGAAGAGAAAAAAAGTAATAAAATAAAAGCGTGCACGGACTTCGGCCACGAGCAAAGTGAGATAGCTTCCACGTACGATCTTTCCTGAAGGGTTTTGCAGATTTACAAACACGCTTGATATGCATAGTTCCTCTCTTTTTAGCTACACGGAGTTCGTTTTCTCAATAGGATAAACTTGTTTCAAAATTAGAGTAAATTGTTTAACAAAAACTAGGTTTCATTTTTTTCTCTAAACGAAGATTTGTATCGTGTCAGTCGCTTTCTAGTTCAATGAGCAAAGCGACTCGCATTTTGTTCAGTGTGATTCAGCGATGTTCCATGTGATTCTACGAAGTGTGGTTTGTTTGTATTCGAGTTTGACGGCCTATTCAACACTATTTTAGGTCATGTTTGAGCCGGTCAGTTTACTTTATCCACACTTTTCCTGGGCAGGCATATACGTAAGCGGTTAACCGGTGCAGTGCACATTCTTTCCTCAGAAACTGACAACTTCCCTTCTTGAAACAGCAGAAGGGATAGAATGACGGAAGAAAAGATTTCATAATCAATCTCCATGAAAGAATTTTGCCGACTACGAAGAGTGACTTCCGAAAATTGAGAAGCGGTTCAGTATTTAAATCTACAACAGGTCTACAATAAAAGCGAGTGTTTTTTCAATCTGTCGACGCATTTTCGTTTGGTTTCCTTGGAGTTGTACGACCCTAACAAACTAAGTTATATCGAGCAAGACAGTTTACGTAACCACATTTTATCTTCCCTGCAGCTGCTGTTGTGCCATGTGGCGGTCGTAAAAGTTCACCCGTACATCATCCTAGTGCATATTATATTTTCTGGTTCTTTGGGATAATTGACTTTATTTAGAGAATTTATTTATCTTCACTGCAGCTGCTGTTATGTTCTGTGTCGGCCGTACAGTCTCCCCGTACATCATAATAGTGCAGATTATATTTTCTCATTGAGTGCATTTAGAATAATATTGAAAATAGAATTCTGCTTAAGCCGGTGCCGTTGTTGCACATTTCAGTACTGGTCATGAATAGACTCAATAAAACCTGTCTGCTATTTTCGTTTATTTGATGTATTCTTTGCTTCCAAAGGATCTAACTATTCAGAATTTATTTATTCATCCAGAACTGTGAAAATTATTTTGCCAGAGGCTGACACCTGCCTTTCACGAATCCACAGAAGAGAGAGAGAGAGAGAGAGAGAGAGAGAGAGAGAGAGAGAGAGAGAGAGAGAGAGAGAGAATTACCAAAGTAAATATTTCAATGTTGCCGAACAGGCGGGGATCGATCATCAGTCAGACACGTTTCGATAAATTTCTGAAAAAAAGTTAGTCCTTTGGAACTGAAAACTATTGGGATGTTCAAGATTTTTCTGGGCCCGACCAGGCCTCATGCGTAAACCTCAACTATTCCGTATTAAATCCCGCAGTCTAATAAATGATTACAAAGGACTAGTAAATATATATAACCCACTGAGACCATTACCTGATTTACCTACATATGTGAGAACATAAAGGCCCGGTCTATGTGCAAAATGTGTAAAGTAGTCTGTATGTGCTCATATTCATATCAGAAAAAAGAGCTGATCCGCACACACTAAAAAGGGATTTTTACAAAATTCATACATGTATGTTTACTTGTATGCGGGTCGGTTTCAACTCTTCAATGGAAGCATAATGCAGCCCATCTATTTTTAGCTCACCTAAGCCGAAGGCTCATGTGAGGTATTAGTATACCACGAGCCGTCGTCCGTCGTCCGTCGTCCACACTTTCAACGAAGTATATCTCTGGAACCAGTGGGCCGGCCTTGATCAAATTTCATATGAATCATCATCAGGTAGGGGGAAAGGCTGTATTAGGTTTTTGTGCAGATCGGATGAGAACTCTGGTTGCCACAGCAACAAAGAGCTCCCATAGGCTTAACATAGGAAAAAGCTTGTCATCACTCTAGCTCCGTCAATTTTTTTCTGATCGACTTCATTCTTGCAGATAACGAGGACAGATGAAATCTCGATCAAGTTCGATTTTGGGCTGAATCGGATTATTCACTCAGGAGTTACGTGCCCTTGAGCGTTGAAAAAATTGCCTATTGACTTAACATGGGGAGAATGTTGTCATCACCGTAGCTGCTTCAATTATTTTCAGATTGGCTTTATTCTTGCAGATAACCAGCGCAGCCATGAAATCTCGGTCAAGTTCGATAACTGGCAGAATCGGATCATTCACTTAGGAGTTACCTGCCCTTGTGTGTTTTTGCATTAGGGTTAATGGGGATTTCAAAAATGTATATCTTAAAGACTACTTGGCCAACTTTGATCAAATTTCATGTGTCGCATTATTGGGCAAGTGGAAAGGCTTCATTAGGTTTTCAGACAGATCTGAGTGGAACTCTGGTTGCCATGGCAACATCTAGCTCCCATAGACAGCTTGTCATCACTCTAGCTCCGTCAATTTTTTTCTGATCGACTTCATTCTTGCAGATAACCAGTACTGGCATAAAATCTCGGTCAAGTTCGATTTTGGGCCGAATCAGATAATTCACTCAAGAGTTACGTCCCCTTGAGCGCCCGAAAAATTGCCTATCGACTTAACATGGGGAAAATGTTGTCATCACTGTAGCTGCTTCAATTTTGTTCGGATTGGCTTCATTCTTACAGATAACCAGCACAGCCATGAAATCTCGGTCAAGTTCGATAATTGGCAGAATCTGATCATACATTTAGGAGTTACCTGCCCTTGTGCATTTTTGCATAAGGGTTAATGTGAATTTCAAAAATGTATATCTTGAAGACTACTTGGCCGACTTTGATCAAATTTCATGTGTAACATTATTGGGCAAGTGGAAAGACTGCATAAGGTTTTCATGCAGATCTGAGTGGAACTCTGGTTACCATGGCAACATATAGCTCCCATAGACTTAACATAGGAAAAAGCTTGTCATCACTCTAGCTCCGTCAATTTTTTTCTGATCGACTTCATTATTGCAGATAATAAGGACAGGCATAAAATCTCGGTTAAGTTCGATTTTAAGCAGAATCGGAATATTGACCTCGGAGTTACGTGACCTTGAGCGACAAAAAATTTGCCCATAGACTTAACATAGGGAAAATGTTGTGACTACGATAGCGACTTGAATTTTTTTCAGATCAGCTTCAAACTTGCAGGTAACGAGGACAGACATAAAATCACGGTTAAGTTCGATTTTGGGCCGAATCGGATTATTTGCCTTGGAGTTACCTTCCCTTGAGCATAAAAAATACGTTGTGACCACGATAGCACCTTTATTTTTATTCAGATCAGCTTCAAACTTGCAGGTAACAAGGACAGGCATAAAATCCCGGTTAAGTTCGATTTTGGGCCGAATCGGAATATTGACCTCGGAGTTACGTGACCTTGAGCGACAAAAAATTTGCCCATAGACTTAACATAGGGAAAATGTTGTGACTACGATAGCGACTTGAATTTTTTTTCAGATCAGCTTCAAACTTGCAGGTAACGAGGACAGACATAAAATCTCGGTTAAGTTAGATTTTTGGCCGAATCGGATTATTTGCCTTGGAGTTACCTGCCCTTGAGCATAAAAAAATACGTTGTGACCACGATAGCAACTTTATTTTTATTCAGATCAGCTTCAAACTTGCAGGTAACGTGGACAGGCATAAAATCTCAGTTAAGTTCGAATCGGAATATTGACCTCGGAGTTACATGACCTTGAGCGACAAAAAATTTGCCCATAGACTTTACATAGGGAAAATGTTGTGACTACGATAGCGACTTGAATTTTTTTCAGATCAGCTTCAAACTTGCAGGTAACGAGGACAGACATAAAATCTCGGTTAAGTTAGATTTTGGGCTGAATCGGATTATTTGCCTTGGAGTTACCTGCCCTTGAGCATAAAAAAATACGTTGTGACCACGATAGCAACTTTATTTTTATTCATTTCAGCTTCAAACTTGCAGGTAACGAGGACAGGCATAAAATCTCATAAGTTCAATTTTGGGCCGAATCGGAATATTGACCTCGGAGTTACGTGACCTTGAGCGACAAAAAATTTGCCCAGAGACTTAATTAGGGAAAATGTTGCGACTACGATAGCGACTTGAATTTTTTTCAGATCAGCTTCAAACTTGCAGGTAACGAGGACAGACATAAAATCTCTGTTAAGTTCGATTATGGGCCGAATCGGAATATTTGCCTTGGAGTTACCTGCCCTTGAGCATAAAAAAATACGTTGTGACCACGATAGCAACTTTATTTTTATTCATATCAGCTTCAAACTTGCAGGTAACGAGGACAGGCATAAAATCTCGGTTAAGTTCCATTTTGGGCCGAATCGGAATATTGACCTCGGAGTTACGTGACCTTGAGAGACAAAATAATTTGCCCATAGACTTAACGTAGGGAAAATGTTGTGACAGAAATAGCGACTTGAATTTTTAGCTCACCTGAGCCAAAGGCTCCAGTGAGCTGATTGTATACCAAGGCTCCGGAGTCCGTCGTCTGTCGTCTGTCCATCCGT
This sequence comes from Lucinisca nassula, assembly GCA_963580285.1. Lineage (NCBI taxonomy): Eukaryota > Metazoa > Mollusca > Bivalvia > Lucinida > Lucinidae > Lucinisca > Lucinisca nassula. The sequence continues at coordinate 157,196,326 of OY757010.1, forward strand.
CGTCCACACTTTCAATGAAGCATATCTCAGAAGGCAGTCGACCAATCTTGTTTAAATTTTATGTGTAGCACCATTGGGCAAGGGGAAAGGCTGCATTAGGTTTTGGAGCTAGTCTGGTTCATTTGTTCCTTCATTCTTCTTTCTCTCCATATAGAGATAATAGACCAATGTTAAATTTTTAATCAGAGATTTCTCAGGAACTATAAAAGCTAGAAGCATCAAATTTGGTATTCAATAGAATAATGATGACTTATTTTGTGTAAGAGACATTGGGCTTTCTCAGCTTATTTGTTCATCTGTTCTTTCATTCTTCTTTATCTCCATTTTGGCCAATGTTAAATTTTCGTCAAAGATTTCTCAGGAACTATAGAAGCTAGAAGTCTCAAACTTGGAATGCAATGCAATAATGATGACTTATATCCTGTAAGGGTCAATGGGCTGGATTCTATTAGCAGATTTAGTAGTCAAGTCTGTGAACTGTTAAAACTTAAGTTCCTCAGGTGAGCGGTTTAGGGAGCTTACCACTAAATGTTTTCCATAGGCGACAATAGTAACCTTTTACACGCTCCCACAAAAACTACACATACAAATCCTTTCAAACCTTACTTGTTTATAGAGCCACCCTTGCTCAACAAGTTAATGAGAAAAAATCCACATGCTGTCCGGCTCCTTTTCAAGTTATGGTCCGCCATGTTTGTTGACCTTCAGATTCGCAGTGAATGACAAGCACATTTTTTTTTAACGCAGGGTGCCCATATAAAATCAGCAACAATTTCTATGAGCTTGCAGATATAATTATAAAACATGCATCATTTCATTTCCTTATAAATATCCTTTACTCACATTGGAATGAAACATGGGATATATATCCAATGGAAGCAAGCTTGGTATTTAGACTGCAACTAAAAGCTCTGTCCCAAAGTGATAAAACCCGGCACCTCCGGCATTTAGTGCAATGCTACCTATAGGATCAATGCTTTACCCTTTAAAGTGGCTTAGCTTTCCTTCTGTACATTAAGTGAGATATCCACAATCAAAATCAATATGTTTTAGTTGCTTGTTCCAGAGTATAACTTAGAAAAATTGGTGTTTCATTCAATACTGTCATTCTGCGGCCAATGGCTCCGAACAATGAATGATGAAAAAATAGCTCAAGTGATCACCTTCTGCTCTGAGACAGCAAACAATCCATAGCCCATCTACTTCTGGTTTACTGCTTTCTGTGGTATGTCTTCAACCTGAAGAGAGAACAGTATGCTCTTCAAATCTGTTTAAAAGAGGTACTTTTACTGATTTTAGAGCATAACTGTTGTTTCAGTGCATTTTTGAGCATCATGTGCCATAACCGCCATTGTCACTTTTACAACAGACAATATTAGATTATTTCCCTTTGCTCAAAATTAAATTCAGCCATGTTACAAATTGTGGAACTGAACAAAAAAGATCAATTTTACAGTTTACCACAGAAAAGATGCATTGCCCTTTTGACTGTGACACTACGCCAGGCTCGGGCCATTTGTCCCTCCAGGCGACAGTGTAACAAAGGCACTTTACTTGTTATCAATGTCTTAAATTACACCTTTCTTGCACATATATATGTTACTGCACAGCATTGCTCTATGCTATCTAAAGCTCTTGATGGCTATAATACTGTCAATGGGCACTACAAAAAAAAAAACCCAGTGGTCTAGTCCCCTTACCCCACCCACTCCAATATGAATCTCCCAATTAACAGCAAATGACCAGCCAACTGTTGCTTCTCTATTTTAAAACAATGTAAACAATCATTTTATTTCCTCCTGTTATCAGAAAAGCAGCAATTAGCATCAAATTTCTCATCTCCATTTCAACCCAGCACTCAAGCCATTTACCTTGTGGCAGAAAATGAAACCCCACATCATAACATTATCAATATTCAAACAAAAACCAAACTCTGCTCTAAGCGGAGGAACGGTTCGAGTATCAAATGTCAGCATGAAGGTGACTGCTTTTCCAACATTGATATGGGCATGAATATTGGTAATGAAGAAGAGTGGGCTAGGCAGTGCTTTGAGGAGCTGGCTGATACTGGGCTTGAAGTGGAGTATTTAACTACAGACCCAGACTCTTCAGCATACAGGGCAGCAATGCAACTATATGAGGACGGCATAACTTCAACCGAACCAAAACACTTACTGGACACGCGCCATGTTTCGAATAACCATAGGAAATTTATCAAGAATATGACAGAGCTCATAAACTACATACCAGGAAATACTAAAATTGAAAGGCAGAAACTGCACCAAAAGCTTTCTGTTGATCTTGCAGACAGATGTCAGGCAGAATTCACACAAGCTTTTAAAAGGTTTTCCGGTGAAACATCCAAACTGAAGGCAGCTCTGTCATATACTTGTGATGCTATTGTAGAATGTTACCATGGCAACCATGACCTTTGCACTATGTATTCATTTGTGTGTCTAAGCACTAGCAACATCACATGGTTGGAAAAGATCCCCTGCTTAGATGCAGGCTTTGTTTTGCAGGCAAGCGATGATAGCCGTGCTTTGATACGCAAATGCATAGATTATCGCCTAAGTCAAGGAATGCTGGAAAAAACCAAGCTCAACTCTAATACACAGAAGTGTGAGGCCTCCAACCGGAGTATGCGAAGGTCTTTACCAAAGAATAATACCTTTATTCGTAATTTTGCTGGACGTGCTCATAGTGCAGGGCATAATATCAACCATGGCCCTGGTGAATCAGTATTTAAGCTTTGCAAACTGGTCGGCTCACCAATTTCTCCGGGTACACGGGTAGCTCGAACTTTAAACAGGTACCAAGAGCTCTTTTCAATTTGTATGAAAAACAGCAAGAAGAGGCTAAATATCAAAAAAAACATACTGCTGCCTGTGTGGCCGGAGAAATTCAGAGCTGATCATACGTACACGAATTTAGATAAGCCCAAAAGAGTTAAAAAGAATAAAAATAGCTTCTGATTCTTGTTTTGTAAACTTACTTTACATTATACAATGGGGGTTATGGAGTTTAGAACAATGCCCTTGTTTTTGGCAGGACGTTCTTTCCATATTTGTCCCCTGCGGCTCTAGAACAAGATGACTAGGTTTGATGCAAACGCCATTGTGGCATAAATGTGACACCTCCAATCAGTGACCTTCAGCATCATGAGATGCAAAATCAGCCTTCAGAATTTTATTTGCTGCCATGTAAGCAATTCTGTGAGTCCGTTCCATTTGCTTTGTCGCATCTGGCCAGTGCACCAACATTTTCCCATATTTCCCGGCCCCCACCCACACATTACAATGCTGTGGTCCCTGATCAGAGAGTTTTTTTTTTTCGCTAATTTTTCTAGCAGACTTTCCATGAAAGCATCCATTTTGTCTGGAATGATCCCAGAATATCAGACGGGTGCAAAAAAGCCTCGTTTCAAACAGAAATAAGAAGTTTCGAAAGTACCTGATTTTTTGGCTATAGGGAGCTTACCACTAAATGTTTTCCATAGGCGACAATAGTAACCTTTTACACGCTCCCACAAAAACTACACATACAAATCCTTTCAAACCTTACTTGTTTATAGAGCCACCCTTGCTCAACAAGTTAATGAGAAAAAATCCACATGCTGTCCGGCTCCTTTTCAAGTTATGGTCCGCCATGTTTGTTGACCTTCAGATTCGCAGTGAATGACAAGCACATTTTTTTAACGCAGGGTGCCCATATAAAATCAGCAACAATTTCTATGAGCTTGCAGATATAATTATAAAACATGCATCATTTCATTTCCTTATAAATATCCTTTACTCACATTGGAATGAAACATGGGATATATATCCAATGGAAGCAAGCTTGGTATTTAGACTGCAACTAAAAGCTCTGTCCAAAAGTGATAAAACCCGGCACCTCCGGCATTTAGTGCAATGCTTCCTTTAGGCTCTTTGAGCCTCTTGTTTCAAGTCCCGATGGACGGGGCCGAGCCATTTAAGATATCAGAACGCAACGATTTAATCAATTTGGAATCTACATGTCGCCCGAACGCCCACACCAAATTTCACCTGCATCTAATAATTTCACATGTCGAAATTGTGAATTTTACAACAGACGGGCTTACGTGCAGACGATAGACGGAAAACGGACAGCAAACCACAGCATAATGTTACCGATGCTCCAGATGTGCAACATACAGAAAATAAAAATAGCCTACATGCGCACGAGACTTAAATGTTAGCGTCCACGGACACGGATTGGAAATGATAGCTTCCACGGATATGATTGAGAACGTTAGCTTCCACGGACGAGTGTAAAAATGTTAGCTTCCACGGACATGGATTTCCATAAACAAAATGCATATATTAATCATTGTTGCTGCTAGTTATATATAATCAGCATATATTTATTTGCCATTATACCTGAAAAATTAATATTGAAGCCATGGAACACCAGCCAGCAGTGTGTCGTTATTGTGGTAAAATTTTTCGGAGCCATTCAGGTCTAACTGACCATGAAAGGAGTCATATCATTCAGGCGTCATACAGATGATGTACCCACTATCTCCTTATACTAGTGACACACGAAGGCCTTGCCAAATGTGTGGCATCGATATTCGCTACCGCCTTACAGTCTGGGAGGTCGTTTGATGAATTTCAAGATGGCCGCCATGTGCATCTTAGATTTTGTTTGTTTGATTTGAGTTATGACGTCCCCGTCGTCACTGTAAAGTCTATTTTGGAGACGTTGCTTCCCGATCAACTGTTACCCGACATTGAGATGAAATGACATCTCAAGCCCTGCCACCCAATGAAGAGAATAGGGTTTATAAGCATGGACGGTCAGACTCGCACCGCTTTGCCTAGACAGGCTTAGATCCTCTGAGCGGTTTACGTAGCTCTCACCTTTATACTTGACAATATTTATATAAGATTTGGTACTAAGTTATTTAGACAAGTTGTGGGTATTCCGATATGTAATAATTGCGCACCCATTGTGGCTGATCTGTTTTTGTTTTCTTATGAGAGAGACTTCATGATGTTCCTTTCTGCTGAAAACCAGTCTGAAATCATTGAAGCTTTTAGCTCCACTTCTCGACATTTGGAGTATTTATTAAATACTGACAATACCTATTTCGATGGTTTGATCAGTCAAATTTACCCCCTGAACTGCAGGTGAATAAAAAAATTCCGAGGCCCCGTTTTTGGATTTACATCTGTCTTTTGTGGATGGGTTTGTTTTTTGCAAAATTTATGATAAACGCGATGATTTTTATTTTGAGATTGTAAATTTGCCTTTTGGGGATGGTGATGTTCCTCGTACGCCATCCTATGGCGTTTATATTTCGCAATTAATTCGATTTTCCAGAGTGTGTAGTCAGGTACCTGATTTCAACACTCATAATTAATTGTTAACTGCTTAACTTCCTAATCAGGGTTATCGGTACCATAAACTACGCTAAGCCTTTTCAAAATTTTATACACGTCATTCTGATTTAATTTCAAAATTCAATATTGGACTTAAATCTCTTCTGCAACAAGGTCTATCGGAACCCGAATTTTATGGTGACTTAGTATATAAATTCAGAAAAATATATAACCGCAATGACTTCAGCACCCAATTTCGTGAATTGATCCTTCGATATAAAAAGGTTGGATACAACATAAATGTTATACGACAGACTGCATGCATGGTGGTTAACCCAGTCACGGTTGACAACTCTGCTTCCCTCTTTAATTCCAAGCCGGTGGGTCAGGCTTCAGATTCTATGACGGTTCTAGCGCAAAGGCTTACTGAGAATTAGAGAGATGTAATTCAATGTAATGTTGGTTGGTATCTGATGCTCTGTCTCTGGTCGGGTCTATCGGAGCCTAACTGTTGGTTTTCTTTGGCTCCAGCATTTCAGTGGTTTCTTGCTGTCAAGTCCTCACCGTTGTTTCGTCTCTGTGGTTTTTTATGTTTTGTGTTCACGGAGATGTTGCACTTGTGAGTTAGGAGGCCTTCATGTGGACTGAACTATTTATTTGTTTCATTTGCGACGGAAGTAAGGGCGAGGATTGTGGCCACGCAAAATCGATTTAAGCCCCCAGTGGAATTCGTTTCACTGACCGTTCCAATGCGGTTCTTCTGTCGTGGTTTATTTTTTATATGGTTTGTCTTTGGGTGTTTGTGGCGCTTATATTATTTTGTTTTGGATAGACAATTGGCCATTCTGTGGGAAAGTAACTGTCCTTTTGGCTTTCCGCTATTGATGTTTCCATTAGTTTCTGTTGTTTCATGTTTGTGTTTCTTTCCCTTTGGTGTCTCTGGGAGCTGTGGGTTGTATCGATTGTATTTTACCAGTTCTTGTATTAGGAGATAATATTCCTTTAATATACGAGAGAGGTTTAAACATAAGCTCCCTTTTTCATCAGTGCTTTATTATCTCTGTCCTCTCTGTAGTAACTGATAACAATTGGAACAAGTTTTCCTTAACTATTTGTCCTGGCTGTTTTCAGTTACCGAGGAGAGCACAAAAGCAGCGAAAGAAATAATTGAAAGGAAGATCCATCAATACACCGAGGTGATAAAAACATAATATCACATTACATTGATTCACATTTTTCCTATTGGTGAACAGCGAATTCGAAGAGTTACTATCAAAAATAGTCTACCAATGCCTTTGCAGGTTTGTTTTGCTGCAGAAAGACTTGGCCAAACTAGTAAGTCTGGCCCAGAAAACATGAACACTTCATATTTTCCAGTTCTTTGGTGTATTCCTTGCTCCCAAAGGATAGTCCTTTTATAGAACATATTTGTTACAGAATCTGTTTGGGGGCCTGATTGGTATGGCTTCTTTCATGGTCACTGAAACCTGAACGGCTCCGAAAAATATTTCCACAATTACGGCACACTGCTGGCTGGTATTCAATGGCTGCAATTAATAATTTTACAGGTAGAATGGCAAATAAATATATGCTGATTATATATTACTAGCAGCAATAATGATTAATACATGCATTTTGTTTATGGAAAGTAGAATAAAAATCGAAAAATGAGTTCCTTTTAGAGCAATGAAAACATTCATAAGAAAGAAGATGGGCCATACTACGTAGTTTCGGCTAATAAAGCCTCATCAGTGACCCTGTAATGATCCGGCAAAGAAAGCCAGAGGAAGCATACTGCAATTTTGCGAATTTCGAATAGGCAGTCGATTCAAAGACTGATATAAAACAAAATGGGGTCATATATATAGATTATGCTCCAACGGCGATATACCTCACTTTCTTCCGCTATATCACCGATTGGAGCATATATATTATACCACAATTTTCCAACGGCGATACAAACTATATCGCCGACTTCCAACGGCGATATAACTCACTTTCTTTCGCTATATCACCGATTGAAGCACTTTACATATATATAATATACCACAATTTTCCAACGGCGATACAACCAACATGAAAATGAATGGATGGACAGACACCAACATTGGACAATGATACCCCAATTACCATCACTTTATATAGGGAAAAGATGGACTTGCAGATGTATACATTATTTTTCTTATTTCTGCTCAAAACATAGATTGTGGGTATTCGTTGAAAGTCGAGATAAGAAAAATATCACAAACCTTCTTTGTTTCCCTGGGCGTAGTTTTCTCTGTTTTTTTTTCCTAAAGCCGCCTTAAGCACTTCCAACCCCTTTTCAAAAGCTGCTTTTTCCTGAGGGGATGGAATTTAAAGCAACATTAATGGCATCCTCAGAAAATTTTGAAACTGATTTAATTGAATGAGCCATTTTGTAATCCAGTTGTATGGTAGATTTCTCAAACCTGATGAAACTGTAAACCGGTGATAGGTTAAATTATTATGTGACACGCGTGTCATATACGTCATCGGTGATAAGATAAAAACTTTCCTCTGATGTTTACACTGATAGTCCAGTAGAGAGGTGGACAAAAAAATATTCACCCATGTATTCATCTTTGATACAAAGGCGGTGGATCGTTTTTTATTACTATTTTATTGAACAAAATTATGTGTCTTTTATCTTTTTTTGAATAACACTTAATGCCTCTAAAACGACGTTCGTCATTGTCAGATTCTTAGACACTTTCACCATTGAGATAAAGGTATCTTTTAGCATTTATGAATAGGGAAGACCCTGACCAGACTGCGCACCCTTATAGTCCGAAAGTCGTTACGGATATAATCAAAGTACAGAAAGGCCTGACAGTCGTTACGGATATAATCAAAGTACAGAAAGGCCTGAAAGTCGTTACGGGAATAATCAAAGCACAGAAAGGACCGTGAATCACCGTAATGCGTAGCTTTTAACAGTCAGTAAAAGAAATTTGCAAAGAATTAGAATGAAGAAATCTGCATATTTAGTTTGTGCTCCTATAAATAGGTGGTGGGTCATTATTTACTATTGTAATTTTATTCAATAAAATCAAACATTTCCTATTTTTTTTTTTACCTCGGCTAAAGCCTGTACCTTACCTTCCTCAATAAGTTTTTTTCTTTCCGTTTCACTTAATCCTGTTTGTTTTGAGTGTATGCTATCTTTCAGTTTATTATATTTGTCTAATTCATCTAAAATCAATTTAAATTCATTCTCAGATATCTGTCCGTCTGTCAAAGCCTTAGAAATCAAATCCTTTATACTATTCAGTTTTGAATCTGCAATAGTTTTAATCTCATAATGTTTTTGTGTTTTTGCATGTAATCTACGTCTAACAAGTTTAACACACACACCCAAACTCCCACACACAACAGCACCAATCTCTAAAGGCAACATAATTGGAACAGCCAATCCAACACCTGCCAAAATAACACTTGTTGATATCAAACCAGTATCAACACCGTCGGTAATATTTATACCTCGTTTATACTTTTTATACAATGCTTTTCTCACATCTCTCTCATTAATTAACGTCTTCTCTATCTCAGAAATCTTCTGCAATCTATAGTTCTGCCCATCTTCAACAGGCAATTCAGGATATAATGGTGCAGTAGGTTGTTTCATTTTTTTCTTGATAACATATATTTTTTTTTATTCAATAAATAATTCAATTATCATCGAAGCCACAGTATTAACACATGTAGCATTATTAGTCTGACAAACAAAATCAATTGCATCACCAGCCTCAACCTTTAACGGTGTAGCAAAGTTATCGTGTTTTCTTAAAATATTATTCAATGATATATCATATCCTGCTTGTGGATTTCCATTAATTGCAATCGCCACAGACACATCGCCTTTTGTTCTTTTACTCGACAGTCCAACACCTATTATCTGGCCAGGAAAGTTCATCACATATCCAACACCTACTTCTCTACCACCATTTCCAAAGCCAAACACTTCATTCTTCTGTAAGGAACCTTTACTCTCCGCACAAATGCTTATCAATTTTCTGTCTGGCATATTATCAACCTTATTATATAATAATCGATGATTGACATACATATCCCGAAATCTATCTTGAAGTCCTGTATGTCTATCATTCAATGTATTTATTTGTGTAAATGCTTGACTTCTCATATTAAATATTTCTTGTTTCAGCCCCAATGCATCTACGTGTTTTCTCTTAGCACCAAATATACTCATTTTTTTATTATAATTATATAATTTCCAAAACGCAATTAATTGGTAGATGATTAATTACCTTGTTGTTATTTTCATCCCTGATTTCTAATTTCAATTCTGCTATAGCATCATTCACCAAACACTTATATTCTGGATGCTCAAATCTCACTGTTGTTATCTCTCCAAACTCTTTATTTTCCACTGGAACAACAGCCAACACAGTACTCGGCATACCATCTAAATAATTATTTGAAGTATTAATCTGTTCCAAATGAACATACAATGATTTATAAACAGCAAAATCTACAGCTCTCTCACCATAATGAGTTTCATTAACAGCAAACTTTCGCTTATTTCCAAACCCCAACATTTGTTTTAAGCCCTTGCTTATCTTCAATTCATCCGGTGTAATTAAAGAAGCAATTCCATTTGTTTCATTTACAGATAATGTAATATTATTACTTTGAAATAAATCTGCTATTTGTTGGAAACTATAATAACCATCTATAATCTTATGAGGTCTCTCTTTAGTCTTCTGCAAATATTCATCAACAACATTATACCATCCAACACCATATGTTATAGATTTCAAACCAATACGTTTATTCCCATCTCTGTTATCAATGTATTGTTGCAAGTTTATTGTCTTGTCAATATTCGAAATTGTATGATACATTTTTATTTTTTTATATATAATCAATAATAAAAATGATACCTAAAGAATTCAAGTACAATTCCAATGCATCATATAACCCCAATACTAAATATACCGAAAAGAATATTGAACTTATAAAACAAACGATTTATGTTAATAAAGACGACCATTTTCCAGTAACGTTTCCCGACTTATTTCAAAACTATCAAAATCCAACATTACACACCAATGAACCGTGGAATACATGGCTTCATTCATCATTTGACTGGTGGCAATGTCAATTAAATTTTGCTGTCTGGTGTGCCACTGCAGGATGTGGAGTAAGTTATCAAGACCATTTGCAAAACACTTCAGGACTAACTAAAACAGTATATACATTTCATGTTTATTATTGTATTGCTCGTATTTTGAAAGAACTTCAAACACCTTTACCAACAGATGCATCATTTTGTTATTACAAAAACCCATACGACAAAGCAACCTATCAAAAGTTATGCAATGAATTCAATGTTTCACCTAATACAGATTGGCGTCAAAAATTAGAAAGTAGTTCTAAATGCAGTGGTCTAGGGAGTTACACACAATATTTTAAACCAGATGGAAAATACAGACAAGAACATCGAAGTGAAGGACCATTCTTTAATCCAAATGATAAAATAGCACATACAGTAGATATAAGTGACGCCTGGACAATGTTTATATTAGACAAATCAAAAGGATTAACAAAAACAGGTATTGAACGAATTAACGAAAGTATTAGAATGTTTGTATGGGCTCTATTAGGAGCACAATCTCAAACACGTGTAGAAATACTAAAAATAGGCACAGGATTTGATGCTCAGAAACAATTTCTTGCTAACATTGAAGACGCTATTAATAGTCCAGTTGATTTACCAAGTCAAATACAAAGATATCAAAACACACTCAAATATGCAAGAAGTAAAGTAGATTTTGTTTATGGTATTGGATTATATATGTCTCCCAGTAATATGATTTTACAAATTGGCACTATCGCTGGATATAATAATAAAATTGTAATTGCAACAGAAAATCAAACACTTGGTTTCAATAGTGATGTAAATGTTAAACCTGTTGCACCTACTACACAACCTGCAACTATACAAGGCACACCAACAAAGAAATCTCTACCAGAACCAAAACATCAGGAAACAAAGAAATCTCTACCAGAACCAAAAATCAAATCTCTACCAGAACCCGTTGAAAAAAAAGAAGCAATACAACACGAAGACAACAAAACAGCATTAATAGTTGGTAGTATTGCAATTGGACTATTAATTATGTATGCAATTTATTAAGTTCTTTTTTTTCTTATAAACTCTCTTGCAGATGCATATAACAATCCAGCAACCAATACAACTAATGCCCATAGATGTTCTCCAAACCAATTAACAACTTTACCCGCAGAAGACAACAACCAAGACACAATAGAACCAATAACACCTGGTAACGCAGTAGCTACTTTTCCTGCAAGGGTAGAAAGTAATTTACCAAGATTTGATAATTGTTTCTTAACCCAATCTTTAACACCACCTTTTGGTGGAGAAGGAGGGGTTGAAGTAGTACCACCAGGAATAACAGCCTCAACAATAACTCCAATAATCATTCCAAAAGCGGTTAAAATACTAACAATTGTAATGCCTTGTTCTCTGAATAATGTTCTAATTCTTTCACCCAATGTAGTGTCTTCTTTTAATACTTTGTTTATAGTCTCTTTGATTCTATTTACCTGACTACGTAGTTTATCTTTATTAACATTAATAACTTCCAATCTTGCACTTCTCTCACTTTCTAACTCTTTGATTCGACTACTTATCCTTTCTATTTGAAATTCATCATTGTCTGCTTTGGCTTGTTCTAATTTTGTATTTTCTTTTGCTAAGTCTTTATTTGTTTCATTCAGTTTTGCCAATTCATTTGCTATCTCTTCTTTGACTGTTGTCATTGCATTTGCTATTCCATCAATCTCTCTTTTTGTCCAATCTGTTTGTGTTTCTTGTTCATTAGTAAATGATGTCTCCAATGTTTTCACAGCAGTTTCTACATCAACTGTTGTATTTAATAGTTCTTGAGTTTGTTCTTGTGATGATATATCTTGTAAAGGTATTTCTTCTTCTGTTTGTGTTATTTGAGTTCTCGTTTGAAGTAATTGTGTGAATGCTTTTCTACCTTCTTTAAGTCTTGTAGCAGATGGTTTAAAATCATCTACACCTAATACATTCCTAACAAAATCAACACCATATTTCCTTTGCAAAGTATTAAATGATAAAAATGTTGCTATTTCATCTGGTGCATTGGAACGATAAAATGTTAATGCAATATCCTTTCCACCTTCATCTTTAACATATAACATTGGTCTCCCTATATCATCTTTCTTGAGAGACAAACCTTTGATTTTACGTTTAGATTCATCATTCCTTTCGTAAAATCTATCTATCATTTTTTGACCTATGCTATTACGCGAGTTTTCCAATCATCACCGGTTAAATCATTCAAACCAGCAAACTGACTATTTAATGTTCTCTGAAACTGCTCTTCATCTGTAAAAGATGTTTCTGCTTCTTCATCATAATCCTCCCTGTCATACTCAGGATTTTCATATTCAGCCATTATTTATTTATTATTTAAAAATATTTTTTATCTTTTAATAAAAACATGTCAGCTTACGGAGATAAACTAAACCCTTACAGAAAAATAAGAGAACCACGTGGTGTAAAAGGCATTCGCCAAAGTGTAGTAATAACAAATAACCCTTCAACTATTGACCAAAATCAACAATTGTTAGTGAGATTTCCTAATCTAAGTGGTAATGATGTTATTGTTCCCGGAACAGTCAGATTAGCATTTGAAATTGAACTAACCTCTAAAGATGCAAATGCAACTATATTTCAAAACATAGGAAGAGCAATAATTAAGAAAACAACAATTAGAATAAGTGGAAATGAAGTTATGTCCATTGACGATAGTGACATCTATCATTGTTATATTGATTTATGGAAGACTATTACAGAACGTGTAAATATGGTATATCAAGGCGTTGGCAAAGAGAACATGTTGAAACATAGAGTGGGTGCAGGAAACGCAACAGCAGATAAAGAAGATCAAGCCATCGCAAAAGCATATGGAAACAGGTTTTGCATCCCACTTGATTTTGAATTATTGGAAACCCATATGCCTTTTTATCAAGCTGGATTAGGAGATAGACTTGAATATGAACTTACATTCAATGATTATAATAAAGTAATTAAATCAGGCGATGCAACTTCATCTTATACAATCAAAAATATTTGTTTGGAATTTGATATTGTTTCTGATACTGAATTAGCAAGACAAATAAGACAGCAAGTTGATGGTAAAATGGTTATTTTGTATGACAGAATACTAAGACACAGAAAAATAACTAAAAACAAATCTGATACACTATGGAATATCAATCTAAATGTTCCTGCAAGAAGTATGAAAGGAATTCTTATGCTATTCGAAGATCCTGAAAGGGCCAGCACAGAAGAATATTATAATCCAGAAATTACAAAAGTGGAAATGACAATAGAAGGGATTCCGAATCAATTGTATAGTCAAGGAATGAAGTCCCACCAACACTGGGACGAAATAAATAAATTCTTTGCTTTGAATTCAAAAAGAAACAAAGAAACAAGTATGGTTGTTAAAGATTTATATTTTACTGATACAACAATAGAGAAATATCTAACGAACAGGTATGCTTTATGGTTGGATTTACGTTCAACTGATGATAATACACTTCATGGTTCTGGAAGAAGAATTGAAAATGCATCAGAAGGTATCACAATACAAATAACGAAAGAAGCAGGAGCAGATGAACCAATCAATCTTTATTTGTTTGTTATACAAGATGCACAAATCAACTTTGAAGATGGTAGATTTAAAGAAGTCAGTTATTAATATTTTTTTTACAAATAAAAATGGAACTACCAAAATATCCTCATTGTGCTATTATATGTGGTCAAACTGGATGCGGGAAAACAGAGTTTGTCCTTGACCTTTTGGAAGAGGAATATCGTCAAGTATTTAAACATATTGTTATACTTTGCCCAACCATTCAATGGAACAAGGCTTATAAAAATCGTGAGTGGGTTGGTGATGTTAGAAAGCCTAAAACAAAAAATATAACAATTGTTAATCCTATTGTTAATGGAGAAGAAAAACTACAAGAACTATTAAGAATGTTCTTTAATAAATATGCTGGTCATTCTACTCTCTACATTATTGATGATTGCAGTGCAACGAAAGAACTAACAAAGAAAAAAGATATGTTATCAGAATTAGCATTTTCTGGTAGGCATGCAGAACAATCAGTGTGGGTTATTTCGCAGAGATATAATTCTGTGTTAAAAGATTTAAGAGAACAAACAAAATGGCTATGCATGTTCTACACAAAAGATAGAGATAGTTTTGAAAATTGTTTAAGAGAGAATGATGTTATTCCTACTTTGGAAGAACGACAGAGAATAAAAGAAGAACTGAAAAAAAAGAAGCATCGTAAGTTAATTTTGAAGACTGACCAGCCTACTGGTTATTGGTTGGTTGATTGATTATTTTTTTAGCAATGATTAAGTAATGCTTATACAATGCTGTAGCAAATCTTAAGTAATGCTTATGCAATGTTTTAAGTAAAATAGCAATACTAAAAAACAATGCTGTTAGAAATATTATCAATCACTGCAATCTTATCAATAATCATAACAAACACTGCAATCTTATCAATAGTCGGATATGCGATGTTTTATTTTTTAAAAATAAAAAATAAATTACATAAAATAAAAATGAATGCTGAAGAATTATTACAAGACATTGAATGTGAAAGCACTTATGTAGAAAATAATGAACAAGAAACAAAACGTGAGCGATTATCAGCCATTGTTGCTGGTGGTGGTAGTAAGCAGTATCTTGGTAAAGACTTACAACTATCAGACATTGATACAATGACAGCAGAACAAATAAACAAACTTTACTGCAGATATGAAGCAAGATTGGGAGCAAGTATGACTAAGACATTAGGTAATTCTTTTATTAGCTTATATGTGATGGGTGTATCAAAGTATTTCAATGTTGTTAATCCACCTAAACTGATACAAGACTTAGAGGAAGACCCTTTTATCAATCACGCTTTGACAAGTTCGTGTTGTGAATTGTATTATAGATATGGAATGTATCTTGCTCCATTAACTGCAATGCTAACAACAGCAAGACATATTGATTTTAATAAAAAAGAAAATATCCCCTTAGAAAAAAATGAGTGATACTGAAGTTAAAACAAAAGACCCAAGACGAGTATCTGCTGGTAAGAAAGGTGCAGAAGCAAGAAAAAGAAATGCAGAATTAAGAAGAAAGGAGACTGAAACTATAAAGAAAGAAAACATGGAATTAAAATCTATAACAAAAGATGATGAAGTCGGCTCTCCAAATTCACAGAATATAAATATATACAAAAATTATATACCATTATGCATAACAGTTGGAGTTGTTGGAATAGGATTGTATATGTACAAGTCTAAACAAGTTGTACCACAACAACCTATGATGCAACAACCTATTATACAACAAAAAGAAATTGACCCATTTGAATTTAATTAATTTAAAAAAATAATATTCTCATTAAAAAAAATGACAACCTCAATAGACGGAAAACAAATTGCAAACATGTTATATCATGCTGGAGTGGAAACTGTATTAACTGTTGGATATTCAGATTTAGGTAGAAAACTATTGAAAAGACCACCACCAAAAGTAGATTTTAATATGACAGATATTGGTATGTTGTCAATTGATATATTACTTGCAATGGCAACAAAGGATATGCTTGTTAAGCAAGGTATTATTCCTGCAGATATTATGAAGTAATTTTAATATTTTTTTTTTCCATTATATAAAAATGGCAAGTGCAGTAGCATTAATGGTTGGAGGAGCAATTACAAACGCCTTAGCCTTTTCAGGTAGTAATTATTTATTTTCACATATGGGTAGTAATAGTGATGAAGAGAGAAAACGACATGATAAAGCGATGGAACAATTAGAATCAGCAACAACTGCGTGGAATGAGAAGAGAACAGAAAGATTGGATTTTATTAATGAACAGTTAAAAAAGGAACATCATGCTTTGAATGAGTTCAGTGATGCTGATACTGCTATGAGACAGTATTACTATATTACAGGAAAACAATTGCCAGATAATTTATCCACACCATTACCACCAAAACCTACATTAAGTGATTTTTACACTCCATCAGAAGACCAGAAAAATAGAGAGATTGCATTTGTTGTTAGTGGTATGGCATTGACAGGATTTGTTGCTTGGAAGTTGATGTAGGTAAAAAAAAAATATTTTTTGACATAATCTTTCTTTGGAAAAACTAAATCATAAGCATGATATTTATTTTTTTTATTATTCTTACATGGTTTCAAACCAAGTGGTCTTACATAAAATGGTGGTTCTTTACCTTCTATCTTCTTTGTGAGATGTGCAGGACTCCATACTTCACCATTGTCTTTGAGAGTTAAAATTACACTCACACCATTTTCTGTGTTAATTTCTCTGTAGTCAGTGATTGTATAAATGTTGTTGATTTCTAAATCAGTCCATTTCTTTGTGTCAAATTGACTTTGTTCCTTTAACAGCTCTTCAAACTCTTCTTTTGTAGGTGTATAGTCATCATCAAGCAATTGTGCTATATTTTGCGTTTGTGCATTCTTTGACATCTTTTTATATATAAATATTTTTTCTTAAATAAAAATAAATGGAGAAGATATACTATAGTCCAAAAGGTTTCTGGAAAGGACACTCAGCTGTTGGTAAGTTAGCAAAAGAAGCAAAGGTTAGTCAGAAACAAGCATTAGAGTTCTTAAAGAAACAAGCAGTATGGCAAATATATTTACCTGCACCTAAGAAAATAATAAGACCTAAATTTGATGTGTCTGCAGAGAATGAAGTTCATCAGGCTGATTTGTTGTTTTTACCTCACGATACTATTGGTAGAAAAACATACAAGTATGCATTAACAGTGGTTGATATTGGAACAAGATATAAAGAAGCCGAACCTTTGACGTCGAAAGATAGTAAAGAAGTTGCAAATGCTTTTGAGAAGATTTATAAAAGGCATTTGAAGTATCCTAAACTATTGCAAGTTGATCCTGGTAGAGAATTTATGAGTTCCGTTTCAACTTTGATGGAAAAGCATAATACCAAAATAAGAAGAGGTAGAAAAGAAATACACAGAGACCAAGGAATAGTAGAAAGATTTAATAGAACCTTAGCAGAAAGATTGTTTGGTTATCAGTATGCTAAAGAGATTGATACTAAAAAAAGAAACAGAGAATGGGTTAAGAGATTATCTGATGTTATTAAAGCATTAAATAAGGAGACGAAAAAACCTCCTCCAATTATAACAAGAAAAGTTGATGCTGAAATTTGTCCTTATGCAAATGTTAGATATTTGTATCAACCTGGAGAATTAGAAGGTGGTGGAAAGAGAAGGGCTACTGACCCAGTATGGTCTGTTGATATTCATAAGATTGACTATCATATTATAACGCAGGGAATAAGAGTTTATTATTTGAAATCTCCTGCACCTAAGAGAGGGTTTGTCAAAGAGGAATTACTTATTGTTCCGGCTGATACCCATACGCGTATGTCGTGATTCCATCTGGTGCTATGTATCTTTTTGTGTCTAAAGGAGAAAGTGTAGTCTTATTTACTTTTAATCCATATATGTTGTGATGCATTGAGCGTAGCATGTTCATTGAGTGTGTGTATTTTTTTTTGTTGAATAATGCATCTCTGTAGTTTTCAAAATTGATTTGTTTTTTGATTACATATTTTTTTGTTTCTTTCGCTTTTTTGATGACTTGTTCATCTGCTCTTAATACTGAATATAATTTAGGACGAAGACCAATATATTCTGATATTGAAACACCATCACATTCATCCTTCATCTTACCTATGACCTTCTTGTTTGTTTCATCGTATAGTGGATGTTCTTTTGGATAATCAGAGAAGTCGTATTCATCTTTCATTTCAGACATATCTTTGTAAGCATCTTTGGTTTTGATATCTACTAATAAACTATCGGTGTCGGTGTACAGCAAGGTGCAGTTATCACCATACTTCTTTTTCAATGTATTATAATACCAATCGTACATAAGATGTTTTGATAAATCTAAAACACAGAAGCCAACATATATTGGTTTATTTAGAGTTAATCTTGTTTTATTCACTTGAATGGCAGATAAATCATCAGAGAACTTTATTCTACGATTGAAGTTTGGTTTGGCTATTATCTTGCGGATTTTTTCATTTTCGCTGCCATCTGTTTTGACTAATTTAATATCAACTCTTTTACGTATGTTTTCCATTGTTTTGCCAAATACTGAATTGTTCATAAGTTTAAAGAAATCTTTTTCAAATGTAGTCTTTGCTTTTTTACGTAATTCTGTATTCAGACGTATGTAAGGTTCCATCCAAGGTTTCTCATCAAATTCTAATATTCTGTGTATTTTTGTTATTTTCATACCAAGTTGTTTGTATAGTCTCAAGTTCTTGTAATGTACTACATATTTCTTCTTATCCATTAGATTGGGGACAAGTTTTTCTGTTTTTAACATACTATTTTCAATTAGTTCATTTTGATAGTCGGATAACCATTCTTTTTTAATTGCTAATTTTTCAGGTGCAAGTGGATAGTCGTTATGTAGTTTATGTAAATGTTTGGGATATTCTAAATCTACTTCATATATTCTTCCTCTACCTTTTTTTAGTGGTTGAAGTTCTCCATCTATTAAATCTTTATTAGTTATCCATTTGAAACCACCATATGGAAGTGGTTGGCTCATTGAATGACCATATAAATTATTTGCATCTAAATACATTATGTAATTGTCTTCTTCATCTGGATTATAATCTGCGACATATTTATTGTTTGCTTTTGCGTGTCTTTTAGAAACCATACTTATTCCACCTCTCATTCCTTTTTCAATGAAAAGATGCATATCCAAATCTGATAGAAGTTGTAATTCTATTTTTGTGTATTTTAGAAGAGCATCCCAAGATAGACCAGGTGCAGTGTAGTAATGTAGAGGGTCAAGTTTATAGTTATTCATACAGGTTTCTCTAAACTTTTGAAAAACATCTGCAAGTAAGAGAACATCTGTTTTGAGATATAAATCATGATAATCACCTAATGTTTTACAGTTAAATTGTTTCCATACTTTTTGAGCGTGTTCATAGTCTTTTTGTTTGATACTTTCATCTGTTAGAGAACTGTAGAATTTGTCTATTGGTGGTAGTTCAGTTTCATTGAATCTTTCTTGATTGTCAATATATTCGTATGGATAGATACCTTTACGAGCAAGAAGATGTGAGTTAGTTGTATGTTTTACAGTTAATGGTAAGTCTGATTCGTTGAGTTCTTTATATCTTGTATTGTGGCATTTTTTACATTTTGCTGTTAATAACCAATTTTCATTGATGTTTATTTCTTCTGTATCTTTACATTTTTCACATTCTCCTACACCAATTGCTCCATCTACTAACTTTTCAAGAGAGGAAGCCATAAATTGAAAACTGTCTAAGAATTTTAGCTGTCCAATGTTGAATGAGATGAATTTCTCTGAATTATTTGCAATACAAGTAATGTTTCCACTTGTTTTGTGTATTTTCTGCATTATTAGATGACTATCATAACCTTTTAAGTTGTGGAAGACAACTGGAATTTTGGTTTTATTTGGTTTGATTGCAAGTTTGAGATTACAAGATTTATGTGCTGGTCCTCTATATTCTCCTGTGAAATGACAGTGGTCTTTTACTTTTGGGTTGTTTTTGTTATTTCCTATTTCTTGTTCGCATATCCAACATTTGGTGGCATTTTCATAGTCTTCAGTGTTTTGCTCTGTTAATGGTTTGGGGTGAGCAAAGATGTTATTGATATTGCTAACCTCACATTTTAAGTGATTCAAAAATACTTCAACAACATCTTTACCTCTGTAGATAACAGGTTTTTTAGCTTTACCATCATATCTGACAACTTGATAACCGAATCCACACGCTTCGTGTTCGCTTGTTATTTCTGATTTGTCTCCTTTTTGTTCTGTTTTAGGTTTGATTATGCTTTCAAAGTCGGCATAGATAACAAATGGAACAGGCATTTGGTTTTGATGATTTTTAAACTTGATAAGACCTTTTAATGGCATTTCTATTCGCATTGGAGATTTATTTATGCCTTCACAGTCTTCTTTGTGTTTGATTAGTAGGTCTTCTCTTGAAAAACCGTGAAGACATCTTTCACAAAAGTAAGTAGCTCCGTGCTTGTTATTCTGATTACGAAGTAATCTATTTAGACTTTTAATCCAACAGTAGTGATATTTTGTTTCCTTTTGTGGTTTTTCATCTGGATTATAATTTTCATCAATTTCCTCTTCAACTTCTGTTATCAAAAGCAGGTTAATTCTTTCTTTATCATTTGATTGATTTGAAATATGATATGGAAATACAGTAAGTTTCTCTGTCTTTTTTGTGATTGTATATCCATAAACATTGATTGCTATATTGTTTTGTTTCTCAACTTTTGGTATTTGTGAGATTGGTGTGGGAAAGTCAATTCCTTCCATATTCAGATTAGGACATTTTTTATAACTATATACATTATTCAAGTTATTCTTTGCTGGATATAAGGCAGATTTTAATGCCCATTCTAAACATCTATTATCATTGTTTTTCATATTAATTATTGCTTGTTTGTTTGCTATTACTTTTGGAAGAGGAATATATGAAGAACCTTTGAGTGGTTCATATTTTGCTATGTTAACATAGAGTTTGATACAATGGTCAATTTCTAAACCTGTTGCGGTATTTGTGAATTTTTCAATCCATGTTTGTATATAAGTTGTTTGTTTGTTATAGTTTTCATCTAAATTATTTTCATTAAGAACTGCACATTGTTCTCCGTGTGATGCACCGATAACTTCTTTTCTTTCACCATTAAGTTCATCTTTAAAAAACTTTATAGATAACCCAATTGAAAATTTAATACCATTGTATTCTTTAATGTTTTCATTAATTTTATCTATAATGACAGATTTTTTATCATTAAACAAAATATTTGGGTCTTTATATTTATGAGCATCTATTTCATACGCTTTGAAGTAATTGCATAATGGTTTATCAACTAATTTCAGAGCACTTTTCTCTTCTTTAGTATCATCATCTATATCTTCATTATTAATTTTTTCACTTGTTTTAACAGCATTTTGTTGCTGTCGTTTTCTTTTCTTTTTATTTCTACGTCTTTTACGCAGATTATCTAATGCAGAAGTTTGTTGTGGTGCATCACTCTTCTGTTTCTCAATATCTAAGGATTTAAGACCCTTGTCTAAAGCCTCATCACTAATTATTCCTTCACTGTGCAATTGTATTAGTCTCTCTACAGAACTCATTTTTTGTTTTCTTTTAAACTATAAAAAAATTTTTAAATATAATAATAAAAATGGATATAGAAAAAGCAAAGATGCAAAATATATGTGCTATGTTGCCGTTAGGTTCAAATAAACCATGTAAAAACAAATCAGTAAAGCATTCTATATACTGCAAGGCTCATAATTTTATTATAAAACATAACAAAAGTAAAGTAGTGAAATGTTTGCAATGTGGTAAAGGTACTACAGCAAAATATCAAATCTGTGATAAGTGTGGTGGAAAGAATTTTAGAGAAAAACAGAGATATTTTAACTCTATAAAACCTTTTAAGCAGGAAATTGCAAGATTGAGTATGATAGAGTGTTGAGGATGATAATTTAATTTTTTTATGCTCAAGTCGGCGATATAGTTTGTATCACCGTTGGAAAATTGTGGTATAATATATAGATTATGCTCTAATCGGCGATATAACGAACGAAAGTAAGAGTTTTCTACAATTTATTTTTAGAATGCCCAGATATGCTGCCTGGTGACGGTTCTTGTTTATCGAGTTGCTTAGCAACCTTTCTTAATTAAACCGATTACAGTGTTACCAGGATTTTTTTGTATTTTTTTCTTTTTTCAACCTTTTTTATCGCTTAGTAACACTTTTTATTTAAACCGATGACGGCGTATAACATTTTACTCAATATTCCGTCATAAAAAGATCATGTCATTTCCGGGATTCGAACTCATGCCCCACCATTTACAGTCCAAACCGTCTAGACCACTCGGCTATCACGGCTTGTACTTGAATAGCAAGAAATTGAACGTAAATAAATGACTACGCTATCAGTGTGGCGATAGGTAAAGATAAATTGACATGTAATAGTCGGTTTATCTGTCTGTCTGCTCATATAACTCAGGATAAAATATGAATGTGTCTTTCGGTGATTATAAAGTCGTTTGCAAGATTGAATAGGATAGAGTGTTAGTTCTGCGGTGCAGAATATATGTGGTATGACTTGTCTATAGTGTGTTAGTTGTTGTTCTGCTGAGTAATCACGCCAATCATGATTTACATTGATTCATTTTTCTTGTAATCTTTGTTGAGGACTATAGTTATAAGTTCATTTTCTATACACACACACTATAACTGATAAAAAGGCCTGCGCAAGCCTATCTGTATAGGTCATGACCTTTATCCGTGAATCAGTCCAGTATGTCATTTCATATCTCAGATATAGATGTATTTGAAAGAGGATGTGTTTGGAAATTAACATTATTGTTTATAGAGGTATAAAATATAGTGTATATATTGTGGTGTATTGTTGATGTATATTGTGTCAAAAATTGTATTTACATTGTTTTATGCTATGTATAATGCTTCAATCGGCGATAAAGCGAACGAAAGTGAGTTATATCGCCGTTGGAAGTCGGCGATATAGTTTGTATCGCCGTTGGAAAATTGTGGTATAATATATATGCTCCAATCGGTGATATAGCGGAAGAAAGTGAGGTATATCGCCGTTGGAGCATAATCTATATATATATGGGTCCAGTAAAACAAAGATCAGGAATCGATACAATTAACTTACTCCACCCATCAAAGACACCAAAGGGAAAGAAACACAAACATTAAGCGACCAGGCCATAATGGAAACCTAAACAAAGGAAGGCCCTAAGGACAGTTACTTTCCCACGAAATGGCCATATGGCCATTCAAAATAAAAAGACACAAGTGATACACACAGTAAGTAACAAACAACAACATAAATAAATCGCCACAGAAGTGCCGCCTTGGAACGGTCAGTGGAAAGATTTCCACTGGGGGGCTTAAATCGATTTTTCGTGGCCACAATCCTCGCCCTTACTTCCGTCGCGATTAAGACAAATAATTTGTTCAGTCCGCATGAAGGCCTCCTTACTCATCAGTGCAACATCTCCGTGAACACAAATAATCAAAGAACCCACGCCATTCTACCTGTAAAATTATTAATTGCAGCCATGGAATACCAGCCAGCAGTGTGTCGTAATTGTGGAAACCCGTGTCCGTGGAAGCTAACATTTTTGCACTCGTCCGTGGAAGCTAACATTCTTAATCTTATCCGTGGAAGCTATCATTTTCAATCCGTGTCCGTGGAAGCTAACATTTAAGATTCGTGTGCATGAAGGCTATTTTTATTTACTGTATGCTGTACATCTGGAGCATCGGTAACATTATGCCGTAGAGGGAGTTCGATTTTCTACCAGGCTATGGTAGTGGAAGTCAAAGTGTGCACGTTCTTCCCATGGTTTCCATGTTCCTGCACCAGTGTGATCGAACGACGTCTGGTAGATGTTTGGTTGACTGGTACACAGACCATCTATTTCTTAAATAGAAGTCTGTGTAGCAGTCTAGATAAACATGGGGTGCACACTAATGTCCGGCAAACGGGGGTTAGTGGTGCGTTATCCCTAATATCTCCACTTCGGGTGGTTAGAAATTAATAAAATTAGTATCAAATACAGTTTTAAGCTCCATTCTAAAAGATTAAAAAAATAAAAAAAAATTAGGGGTCAATTTTTTAAGTTAATTTGTCCGGGAAAATTAACTTCAGAAATGAACCCTTAAAATTTTAAAAATGAAAAATAATTTTTAATAATATTTTAGAATGGAGCTTAAAATTTTATTTAATACTAATTTTATTAATTTCTAACCACCCGAAGTGGAGATATTAGGGATGACGCACAACTACCCCCATTTCCCGGACAAAATACCAACCTTTTCCCGGACAATACGCGGACATTAGTGTGCGCCCTTTCGCCGCCATCTTTGTTGCGTATGGTGTGACGTACCTACCAGAGAAACCCACGCTTTAGTCTGGTTCGACCAGAGTGACGTCACGACTTTCCCGCCATGCTACCGGACCGCTACCAGACTGTGTTCGATCACACTATGGTTAACCACTTGTTAACCATGGTTGACCACGGTACCTGATCTAACTACTTCGTAGTTTGCTGTCCGCTTTCCGTCTATCGTCTGCACGTAAGCCCGTCTGTTGTAAAATTCACAATTTCGACATGTCCAGAACCATGTTAGATGCAGGTGAAATTTGGTGAGGGCATTCGGGCGACATGTAGATTCCAAATTGTTTAAATCGTTGCGTTCCGATATCTAAGATGGCTCGGCCCCGTCCATCGGGGCTAGAAGAAATAGATGGGCTGCATTATGCTTCCACGCAGAGTTGAAACCGATCCGCATGAAAGTAAACATACATGCATGAATTTTGCAAAAATCGCTTTTTTGTATGGATCAGATCATTTCCGCCTGATATGAATATGAGCACATAGGCCCCCTACAGACTACTTTACAAATTTTGCACATAGACCGGGCCTTTATGTTGTCGCATATGCAGGTAAATCAGGTAATGGCCTTAGTGGGTTATATTTTCTTGTCTTTTGGAATCATTTATTGGACTGCGGAATTTAATAGGGAACAATTGAGGGTCACTGATGAGGCCTCGATGGCCGAAACAAGCTAGTCGGGCCCAGAAAAATCTTGACCATCCCAAAGTTTTCAGTTCCAAAGGACTACCCCTTTTTCAGAAAATTATCGAAAACATGTCTGACTGATGATCGATCCCCGCCTGTTCAGCAACATTGAAAGAAGCCTCCGTGGTGCAGTGGTTACGCTACTCGCCTTGTAAACCAGGGATCGCAGGATCGATCCCGGGCTTCTCCAGACTTTCGGATGAGTCTTTAAACCGAGGTCCCGTCTCCGTATGACCTTAGATGTTGGTGGGACGTAAAACTAAAACTCACTCACTCAGCAACATTGAAATCTTTTCTTTGGTAATTCTCTCTCTCTTCTGCTGATTCATGAAAGGCAGGTGTCAGCCTATGGCAAAATAATTTCCACAGTTCTGGTTGACTACCTATGAATAAATTATGAATAGTTAGATCCTTTGGACGCAAAGAATACAACAAATAAACGAAAATAGCAGACTGGTTTTATTACGTCTGTTCATGACCAGTGCTGAAATGTGCAACAACGGCCACGCCCTCTAGCACCGGCTTAAGCAGAACTCTATTGCACGACCCGCAGAAAAAGCGACCGACTGAAGTCGGTTGATTTTCTAAGAGTGCCCTAAAATCACCGTGTCATTCTGTCAGTCTGTCTGTCCGTCCATAACCCGTTTGTGAAAATTGGTGATAGTGACTTAACCGATTGGAATATTTAAATAATTTTTGGCATACTGATAGATATCAATGAGATCTAACCAATGAACTTGCCAAATATTACATCACATTTAGTATAGCCTCGCCGAGGCGAAAAATGTGAAAGTTTTCGAACTGCTTCTCCTCGGAAACCGTTGGGCCGATTTAAGTCAAATTTCATATGGAGCCTCTATGGGATGGATAAAACCAAAATTTGCTCATGGGGTCCAGGTCACATGACCAAAATGGCCGCCAAACCATATATGGTAAAAACCCTTCAAAAATAGTCTTCTCCAGAACCACTGGGCAGATTTCCACGAAACTTGATAAATAGCATCTGGGACGTAGGCCCATCATAAAGTGCTAAAATGGTGACCCTTGGTTGATCTTGACATTCTTTGTGCCTAGGTCAAACTTTGACACATATGCTTTTGTATTGGAAAAGTAAGAATGCATTTTATCCTGCAAACGATTCAGAATACAGTACTAAAGTATAAGATATATTTTTGCTCCTTACGATAAGGCGCATTTATTGTGGGAACCGTTTTAGGTCCAGGTCACATGACCAAAATGGCCGCCATACCAATATATGGTAACACTCATAAAGCTAAAAGCATCCGGCGGGTCGTGCACTTCAGATGAAGCACTGGTTTTCAATATTATTATAAATGAACTCAATGAGAAAATATAATCTGCACTATTATGATGTACGGGGAGACTTTGTACGGCCGACACAGGGCATAACAGCAGCTGCAGTGAAGATAAATAAGTTCTCTAAATGAACTCAATTATCCCAAAGGATGAGACAATATCATCTGCACTAGGCTGATGTACGGGTTGACTTTTTTCGGCCGCCACATGGCACATGTTAAGCAGCTGCAGTGAAGATAAAATGTGGTTAATTAAACTGTCTTGCTCGATATAACTTAGTGTTGACTGGGTCGTACAACTCCAAGGAAACCAAACGAAAATGCGTCGACAGATTGAAATACACTAGCTTTTTATTGTAGACCTGTTGTAGATTTAAATACTGACCCACTTCTCATTTTTCGGAAGTCACTCTTCGTAGTCGACAAAATTCTTTCGTGGAGATTGATCATGAAATATTTTCTTCCGTCATTCTCTCCCGGCCGCTGTTTCAAGAAGGGCAGTTGTCAGTTTTTGGCGAAAGAATGTGCACTGCACCGATTAACCGCTCACGTATATGCCTGCCCAGGAAAAGTGTGGATGAAGTAAACTGATCGGCTCAAAAATGACCTAAATTAGGGTGGAATGGTCAAACTCCAATACAAACAAACGCTCTGCGTAAATTCAAATGGAACATCGCTGAACCAAACTGAATAAATGGGAGTCGCTTTGCTCATTGAACTAGAAAGCGACTAACACGATACATATCTTCGTTTAGAGAAACAGAATGAAAAGTAGAAGTAAAACAAAGATCAGGAATCGATACAATTAACTTACTCCACCCACCAAAGACACTAAAGGGAAAGAAACACAAACATGAAGCGACCAGACCATAATGGAAACCTAAACAAAAGATGGCCATAAGGACAGTTACTTTCCCACAAAATGGCCAAATTGCCATCCAAAATAAAAAGACACATGTGATACACACAGTAAGTAGTAACAAACAACAACATAAATAAACCGCCACAGAAGAACCGCCTTGGAACGTTCAGTGGAAAGAATTCCACTGGAGGGGGCAACCTTGTTTTTGTTAAACAATTTACTCTAATTTTGGATATATATAAACAAGTTTATCCAATTGAGAAAACGAACTCCGTGTAGCTAAAAAGAGAGAAAATATGCATATCAAGCGTGTTTGTGAATCTGCAAAACCCTTCGGGAAAGATCGTCCGTGGAAGCTATCTCACTTTGCTCGTGGCCGACGTCCGTGCACGCTATTATTTTATTACTTTTTTCTCTTCCAACACTTCGAAGAGGGATTTTCTGCTGCTGTCAAAGGGATGGGTGTAGGAAAGTGACAAAGGCGCTTCAAAGCGAACCTGTTATCAGAACTTCTTTTCTGTGGGCTATGAAAAAAGAGGATTTTCTTGAACTGTCCGTGTTCGCTAACAGTCAGTTTTTCGGAGTTTTGTCCCAAGTGTTCTCGGCAAACATGGGAAGCACACAGATAATGAAAATAGCCAAAGAAATGGGAATTTATGCGCCACCTACTGCGCTACGTGTCAAATTTCTCCAATGGAAGGTGTTGAAGAAAGAAATGGAAATACCTGTTTTCCGAACATAAATCGTACCCGAACAAACTTCCTAACGTGTGACGTAAGCACAAATGATAGCTACCACGGAGTTTGTTTCCCGACAGTGGACTTACATGAAAGTTTAAGGCAGATGCGAAAACTAAAGGCGCTATGGTGATGACAAGGTCAAAACATAGGCATTTTCTGCCACCAGAGGGACGTACATGTAAATCTATAATAAACAGACTGACCTTATCAGTTTTCTAACTCATCTGAGCTTTTATCCCTGACTTACAAACATATACGTTTAAAAAAGATCGGATAAAAACTGAAGGGGCTACTGTGATGACAAGGTAAAAAGTAAGCATTTTCTGCAATTATAGGTACGTACCCTATGATAAATAGGCCGACCTCACCAGTTTTTGAACTGATTCGGGCTTTTATCACTGACCTACTTATATGTAAGTTTCAAGAAGATCCGACGAAAAAAAACCGGAAAGGGCTATGTTGATGCCAAGGTCAAAAATAAACATTTACATCAGTTTTGTTTTAACTCATCCGAGCTTTTATCCCTGACCTACTTATATGTAATTCAAGAAGATCCAAGAAAAACTAATGGCTACGGTGATGCCAAGTTCAAATATAGGCATTTTCTGCAATCGAAGGGACAAAACCCTGTGATAAAGAGGCCGACCTCAACAGTTTTCAAATTCATCCGAGCTTTTATCCTTGACTAACTTGTTATTAAGTTTCCAGACGATCCGATCAAACCGAAGGGTCTACGGTGATGACAACGTCAAACAAGAGGACGAAGCTGGTCCTATATCGCTCACCTGAGCTAACAGATTCAAAGTTTCAGGAAGTGCCAACCTTTACTGAAGGATATATGCGAGGACAATGTGATGACAAGTTAAGCATTTTCTGCAATCAAGTAGAATGTAACTTTATGATAAATAGGCTGACCTCACCGGTTTTCAAACTCATTCAAGCTTTTATCCCTGACTTGTTTATATGTAACTTTCAAGAAGATCCGATATAAATTGAAGGGGCTATGATGATGACAAGGTAAAAAATAAACAATTATTTGCTGCAATCAAAGGGATGTAACTCTTTGATAAATAGGCCTTACTCACCAGTTTTCAAACTCCTCCAAGCTTTTCTGCCTGACTTACTTGTTTGTTAGTTTCATGAAGATCCGATCATGGCTGAAGGGTCGGCAGTGATGACAAGGTCGAAAATAAGCATTTTCAGCCAAGCAGGGGACATAACTCCATGATTAATGGACTGTCATTGCTAGTTTTCAAACGTGTCTGAACTTTTATCCCTAACTTTGAAACATATAAATTTCATGAAGATCCATGAAAACTGAAGGAGTTACAGCTAAAAGAGGCATTTTCTGCAATCCAAGGGGTGTAACTCTATGATATATAGGTTGACCTCATCAGTTCACGAACTCATCCATTTTATCCCTAACTTACTAACATGTAAGTTTCAAGAAGATCCAATAAAATTGAAGGAGCTATAGTGATGACAAGGTAAAACAGCAGGCATTTTCTGTCATCGAGAGGACATAACTCCCTGAAATACAGGCTGACCTTACGAAGTTTTTAACTCAGCCGAGGTTTTATCCGTTACTTACTCACATGTAAGGTTCAAGATGATCCGATGAAAACTGAAGGGAGCTTTGGTGATGAGAAGTTAACAAAAGGCATTTTAAGCAGTAAAAGGGACATAATTCTACGTTAAATAAGCCAACCTCGTCAGTTTTCGAACTCACCCGAGCTTTTATCCCTGACTTACTTGTTTGTAAGTTTCAAGAAGATCCAATCAAAACTGAAGGGGCTAAGGTGATGACAAGGTCGAAACTAAGCATATTCAGCAAAGTAGGGGACATAACTCCATGAGTAATCGACCTACATCCCTAATTTTCAAACTTATCCAAGTTTTTAATCCCAACTTCTTTGTATGTAAGTTTCAGGAATATCTGATCAAAACTGAAGGGGCTATGGTGATGACAAGGTCAAAATAGGCATTTTCTATAATCAACTATAATCAAGGGGGACATAACTCTCCGAAATATAGGCCGACCTCACCAATTTTTTAACTCGGCCAAGGTTTTATCCCTTACTTACCAACATGTAAGTTACAAAAAATCCGATGAAAACAGAAGGGGCTATTGTGATGACAACGTCAAAAATAGGCATTTTGAGCAGTAAAGGGGATGTAACTCTACAATAGATGAGTCAACCTCATCAGTTTTTTTTAAATCATCCAAGTTTTTATCCCTTACTTATTTGTTTGTAAGTTTCAAGAAGATCCGATCAAAACCGAAAGGGCTACGGTCATGACAAGGTCAAAAATAAGCATTTTCAGCAAAAGAGGCGACATTACTCTGTCAGTAATCGCCCCACATTGCTAGTTTGCAAACTCATCCAAGCTTTTAACCTGGACTTACTTGTACTTAAGTTTCAGAAAGTTCCAATCAAAACGGAAGGGGCAACGTAGATGACAAGGTCGAAAATCGGCATTTTCAGCAATCAAAGGGATGTAATACTATGATAAATGGGCCAACTTGGCCGGTTTTCGAACTCATCCAAGTTTTTATTCCCAGCTACCTTACATATACGTTTCAGAAAGATCCGATGAAAACTGAAGGGGCTACGGTGATCACCAGATCAAAAATCGGCATTCTCAGCAATCAAAGGGATGTACCTCTATAATAAATGGGCCGACTTGGCCAGTTTTCAAACTCATCCAAGCTTTTATTCCCAGCAACCTTACATATAGATAAGAAAGATCTGATAAAAATGAAGAGGCTACGGTGACGACAAGGTAAAAAGTCGGCATTTTCAGCAATCGAAGGGACGTAACTCTATGATAAATGGGCCGACTTGGCCCTTACCCGAACTCATCCGAGTTTTTATCCCAAGCCACCTTATAAGTTTCAGAAAGATCCGATCAAAACTAAAGGGCCTACAGTGATGACAAGGTCAAAAATCGGCATTTTCAGCAATGAAAGGGATGTAACTCTATGATAAATGGGCTGACTTGGCCGGTTTTCGAACACATCCAAGGTTTTATACTCAGCCACCTTACATATAAGTTTTAGAAAAATTCGATCAAAACTGAAGGGGCAATGTTGATGACAAGGTCAAAAATCAGCATTTTAAGCGATCAAAGGGATGTAACTCTATGATACATTGGCCGACTTGGCCGGTTTTCGAGCTCATCCCTAGTTTTATCCCGAGCCACCTTACATATAGGTTTCAGAAAGATCCAATCAAAAGTGAAGGGGCTACGGTGTTGACAAAGTCAAAAATCGGCATTTTCAGCAATCAAAGGGATGTAACTCTATGATAAATGGGCCAACTTGGCCCTTATTCTAACTCATCCGCGTTTTTAACCCCAACCACCTGACGTATGAGTTTCAGGAAGATCCGATCAAAACTGAAGGGGCTACGGTGATGACAAGGTCAACAATCGACATTTTCAGCAATCAAAGGGACGTTACTCTATGATAAATGGACCGACTTTTTTATGCAAAGCTACCTTTCATACAAGTTTCAGATAGATCCGATCAAAACTGAAGGGGCTTTAGTGACGACAAGGTCCGAAATCGGCATTTTCAGCCATCAAAGGGACGTAGCTCTATAATAAATGGTCCAACTAGGCCGGTTTTCGAACTCGTCCGAGGTTTTATCCCCAGCCACCTTACATATAAGTTTCAGAAAGATCCAATCAAAACTGAAGGGGCTACAGTGATGACAAGGTCAAATATCTGCATTTTCAGTAATCAAGGGGACGTAACTCTATGATAAATTGGCCGACTTGGCCATTTTTCGAACTCATCCGAGATTTTATTCCATGCCATCTTACATACATGTGTATAAGTTTCAGAAAGATCAGATCAAAACTGAAGGGGCTACGGTGATGACAAAGTCAAAAATCGTCATTTTTAGCAATCAAATGGACGTTACTCTATAAAAAATGGGCCGACTTGGCCGGTTTTCGAACACATCCAAGTTTTTATCCCCAGCCACCTTACATATACGCAATGGAAAGATCCGAACAAAACTGAAGTGGCTACGTTGATAAAAAGTTCAAATATCTGCATTTTCAGCAATCAAAGGGACGTAACTCTATGATAAATAGGCCGACTTGGCCGGTTTTCGAACTCATCCGAGGTTTTATCCCCAGTCACCTTGCATATAAGTTTCAGAAAGATCCGATCAAAACTGAAGGGGCTATTGTGATGGCAAGGTCAAAAATCGGCATTTTCAGCAATCAAAGGGACGTAACTCTATGATTAATGGGCCGACTTTGCCGGTTTACGAACTCATCCGCGTTTTTATCCTCAGCCACCTTACATATAAGTTTCAGAAAGGTCCGATCAAAACTGAAGGTGCTACGGTGATACAAACACTTTCCCATTGTAAGTCTATGGGAAATTGGGATTGCCATAGCAACCAAAGTTTTCATTCAATTTTAATAAAAAGCCAAATTCTTCGTTGCCCCATCCAAGGCATGCTACAGATAAGAACTGATTGAGATCAGCCTGCAGGCTGCAGAGATATAACTGGTCAAAGGTTGTGACGGACAGACGACGGACGGCGGATGACCAGTTATACTATAAGCTCCCCTGGAGCCTTCGGCCCAGGTGAGCTAAAAAAAGCATTTTCAGCAAAGTAGGGATACAACTCCGTGAGTAATTGAGCGACCTCGCTAGTTTACGAACTCATCCACGCTTGTAACCCTGACTTACTTGTTTGTAAGTTTCAAGAAGATCCGCTCAAAACTGAAGTGGTACGGTGATAAAAAGATCAAAATAGGCATTTTCAGCAATGAAGGGGACGTTACTATTATGATTAATGGGCCAACATAGCCGATTTTCGAACTCATCCTAGGTTTATCCCCAGCCATATTACGATGCGATCAAAACTTAAGGCGCTGCGGTAATAACAAGCATGTTCCCGTTGTAAGTCTACGTCCCATTGTGGATGCAATAGCAACCAATGTGTTTATTTGATTTCGAAGAAAGGCTTCTGTCGCTGAGACATGCTACAGATGAGAAATGCAGCTTGACTGTTGCAGAGAGATATAACTGGTCAAAGGTGTGGACGGACGGACGAACGACGGACGACCCACTTTACTATAAGCTCCCCTGGAGGTGAGCTATTTATATATCGTATGGCCCACAAACTCAGTTTTTTCATAAAGTGGCGTGGGTCAGGCCTCAGACTCTATGACGGCTCCAGCGTAAAGACTTACTGAGAATTAGAGAGAACCTAATTCCATGTAATGTTGGTTTGTGCCTGATGCTCTGTCTCTGGTCGGGCCCATCGGAGTCTAACTGTTGGTTTTATTTTGCTCCAGCATTTCAGTAGTTTCTTGCTGTCGAGTCCTCACCGTTGTTTCATCTTTGTGGTTGTTTGATTTTTTGTGTTCATGGAGATGTTGCACTGATGAGTTAGGAGGCCTTCATGTTGGCTGAGCAAATTATTTGACTAAATCGTGACGGAAGAAAGGCCGAGTATTGAAGCCACGTAAAATCTATTTAAGCCTCCCAGTGGAAAACGTTTCACTGACCGTTCCAAGGCGGTTCTCCTGTCACGGTTTATTTTTGTAATGGTTTGTCTTTCAGAGTTTGTGTCGCTTATGTTATTTTGTTTTGGATAGCCAATCGGCCATTTTGTGGGAAAGTAACTGTCCTTTTGGCTTTCCGCTATTGATGTTTCCATTACGGTCTGTTGTTTCATGTTTGTGTTTCTTTCGCTTTGGTGTCTCTGATGGGAGCTGTGCGTTAATTGTATCGATTCCTGATCATTGCCTTCACTTCTGTTTTTAAAGGGGTTTATATAGCACGGACGTGTTATCGTGCTGGCTACAACCCGGTAACCCTACCTAATAACACGGCTATTTCCCTCGGCTATTTTATTGGGATATCAACTCTCCACATAATGCTTAGTCAGCTATCCTACATCTCGGTAATCCTGGCTAACAACACAGCTATTAACCCCGGCCAGTTTATCGGAATGTCAGATCCCCACTGCCTGGACTCGTCGGAGGTTAAATCACGGCTTTAAGGGGAATGGGAACACCGAGCATATTTTCCCACCATTTTTTAACGGGAGGCAACTTTCGGGATTTCCTGTTTGCTTTTCTATAATCCCTGTCCCACTGAAAAAGGGGTCAACTCTTAAAAGTAAGAATTTGCTCCCCAGGAGCAAATTCTTTCCTTTAAGAGTTGATCCCTATTGACATGGGAGACAAATATACTTTTGCAAGTGTTGCCTCCCTGAAGGTGTTCCCACCCCTCTTAAATCATTGCATTCATTTCTATTTCATTTAAGCCCCGATATAGCTCGATATTCCCGCCGCCGCAGAAACCGGACTTTCAGGCACATGTCTCGGGCTCAATAAAACCGAGTCTGCTATTTTCGTTTATTTGGTGTATTCTTTGCATCCAAAGGATCTAACTGTTCAGAACTTATTTATCTTCACCGCAGCCGGTGCTGTGCCGTGTGGCGGCCGTAAAAAGTCTCCCCGTACATCCATCATAGTGCAGATTATATTTTCTGGTCCTTTGGGATCATTGAGTTCATTTAAAATCATTTTGAAAATAGAGTTCTGCTTAAGCTGGTGCGAGGGGGCGTGGCCGGTGTAGCACATTTCAGTACTGGTCATGAACAGACTCAATAAAACCGAGTCTGCTATTTTCGTTTATTTGGTGTATTCTTTGCTTCCAAAGGATCTAACTGTTCAGAACTTATTTATCTTCACTGCAGCTGGTGCTGTGCCGTGTGGCGGCCGTAAAAAGTCTCCACGTACATCCATCATAGTGCAGATTATATTTTCTGGTCTTTTGGGATCATTGAGTTCATTTAAAATCATTTTGAAAATAGAGTTCTGCTCAAGCCGGTGCTAGGGGGCGTGGCCGGTGTAGCACATTTCAGTACTGGTCATGAACAGACTCAATAAAACGGTGTTAAACCGAGTCTGGTATTTTCGTTTATTTGGTGTATTCTTTGCTTCCAAAGGATCTAACTGTTCAGAACTTATTAAGAGAGCTGTGCTGTCCCTGATAAGACACTGCGTGTTATGGCGTACGCTCTTGGGTAAGGATACTTGACATTGTCCGTTTTATATTTGTAGATTAGCGTGTGTCATGCCGGAGTTAATAAATGAAGAAAATAAGCACTGGCGACCTGAGTACGTGAAGGCTGTAAAGATAGCCAACCATTGCAACGACGAATTTGTGGAAATTGAGAGCGTGTCATACCTGATAAGAGAGCTTTGCGAAAATCCAGCACTCATTTATGATATTGACAGAACACTTCCTGTAGGCGTTTATGCTATTGGTGGTACATCATTGAATACGTATAAAAATAGATTTTGCGCTCAGTGCAGCGAACACATTAATATGCAACATGTTTTTGTTTGGGGTATTGATATACGCTGTGAAAAAGCCATTGATGTTTTTGATCCAGATGAAGAAATATTGTCTCTGGCTGAACGCTCTCATTGCAATATCTACTTCTATACAACCAGCCTAACGGGATTGGTACCGTGCCATATACCTTCATACACGATTTCCGAATGTAATGTTACTGGACTTTGGACTGAATTTGACAGTTCGATTGAAGATGCATGCAATTCGTTTCTGGACCCATTTAATAAAACATACAAGAACTATTTCTGTTATCTTTGCAACAACAACAATCCAGTGCCTTTTGATCAGTGGACTTGCAAGGATCCGCTCTTGAATCAAGAAGAAGAAGAAGCGCCGTTTTCTTATTCGATTGGTTTTGAGGCAATACAGCAAATAAAGAGTCGGGGGTCGCTGAAGTGCAACAATGTGACACAGTTTACGGATTTGAAACTGGTAGGTGACATAGAGCATATTTACTTTTTTGAGATGAATATAAAAAATATTTCATCGAGTGTGTTGAAAATATCCGAATTTTCACGAGTGCGAAGCACGAGTGAAGATTCTGATATTTTGAACACACGAGATGAAATATTTTTGATATTTTTCGAAAAAAAAAAAAAATATTTTTATTTTATAACATTTTAGGACACTTACTATAATTGATCAATCGGATCTTACGTCACATTTTTTGACTTAGCTATGACGTCATAACTTTCAGTTGCAAACCATAAACAGAACGCCATTTTTAAAACAGCATTTTTACAGTTCAAAGAATGCTTTTTCAAGGTATTTTGCATAATTATTTTACAGATAACATAAATTTTGGCGAGAAAAGTAGTCCGGGCTGCTACCGTGAAAATAACATGGCCATGTTATTAAAATATCATTTATATTCTCACAGTGTGAAATATCACTATCATCTGTTTCAGATACGCATTGATTTCACTGCTATGTATTAAATAAAGGGGAGTTCTTAGACTTAAGATATAGATCAGCTCAGTAAATTGTTGAGTAACAAACCGCAGTCTGAGGTCAGTCGTAAAATAGATCAAATCGCGAGAGCGTCGCAAGAGTGATGTTTACTTACAAATGAACAACAAACCGTGATATTAAAACACTAAAGATGAGCCGGTTCTAATGAGCACCCACAACATATGTTTGGAGTCTAAAACAGGAAAATATCACTAACATTCATCAGAAAAGTAACCGTTTTGGAGATATGAAATGAGCCCCGCCAAGCGAATTTGTGTCTTCGAGCATTCCGTCGTGACAAATTTTAACTGCGCATGCCCAGCCATTCATAGGAGCCAGGGATATGGCTTTTTGTCTGAAGGTTCCTCTTTATTCACTGCTTGTATGAGCGAGCAGCGAAGGTTCTGGCTAGACTGCGCGGATGCGCAGGCTCGCCTGAACCTTGGCTGCTCGCATAGGCGATAAGTACCAAAATCGCTTGACGGGGCCCAAATAATGAACTACGCCACGCAGGTGTATTATCCTTATGTATATCCGACTATTATAATTTAGCCACGAAAACATATATTCTTCGTGTACGTGCATATTGAAAAACATACAGCTGGAGAATCCACTTAGTCAGAGCACACTGGTCCCTGTCTGTATGGAAAACCCTCGTTCAAACTACAGTTGTTCCCTCCCATTTTACCGTTTAAAGAATCTGCGACTATTAAGAAGCTCAAAATAAAGTAGTATAATAGGGAATAAAAGGTTCCTTCCCCCTTAATTACTCAAAGAGATAAATGTTGTTCACATTTGTTTAGTAGGCCTCGCCGAGGCTATTCTAACAAATATCGCAAACATATATTTCTTGGAGTATTAGAATACAAGAATCTTTCCTAGCAAACAGACGAAGTCTTTGCTTTTCTGTAAAGAGGCTGGAACAACATACTTAGGCATTCATATCTCGGCTGGAATCTCGTTCAAATTTCAGAGTTCATTAGAATTGTATTCACATCCTAAAATAGTTTTTCCAAACCAACAGGAATCAAGTCCCATTACAACACACACACACACACACACACACACACACACACACACACACACACACACCGTCCATACCATCATGCTTTAACATCTTCAGACTAGCTGGTTATGACCCTTCCAAAGATGCGCCAGACTGCTGTTTGCCCTTTTGAAATTGCAAAAATGGGGTTCCCTTGACATTTTATCTGAAATAAAGTATGTCAAGGTACTTTCATCTCTTTAAGATTGAAAGTTCATGGCCGTGAACTTGACAAGTGGCTCCTAATCTCCAAACAGCTGCGCTCTGCGTTTTGTTGCCCTGACTGTCGCAGATTTGCTTGGGTTGAAAAGACTTTTGCGAGCCTGTAGTCCATTGCTATAGTATATCAAGATTCACAGAAGTGCTGCAGTATCAGTCGTGCTTGAGATCTTGTGATATAAAAGGCTGTCATTAGCAAAGAGATGAGCTCCAGATCTGACTGTCTGTGGTAAGTCATTTATGACTAGGCAGAACAACAGAGGTCGAGCATGGCACCTACCTTGATGGACGCCGCTGTCGTCATGCAAACAAGTCCTTGGTAAACCGCCTATATACAGGGGCAGACGGTATTCATGCGGGCGTACAACACATTTGTTATGTCTGCTACTAAGCAAAAATAATAGTAACTCATTGGCTCATTCTACTACGGTATTTTGGCAGTATTGTCTGTGTGTTCCCAATATACGTGCATCGTGTCTGTCAAAAGTACGGAATTCGAAAGAGGCAGTCGTGCGAAAGTCAGCTTATTCGGACCAACTTCAACGACATTGAAGCAGAAATGAATGAAGGCCAAAAGGGACACTGTCGTTCTTGACTGGAACTCTTTTATAAGATTGACCATGGTCTGGTTGCAACCCCGCTCCCAACAGACGTCATCCATCTCAATCGATACTCTCGGACCACCCAATCATTGGCTTTTAGACAACTTCATGCTAGTACAGACGAGTACAAATATTCGTTCTTCCCATTAGCAGCGATACAGCGGAACAATCTTTCGACCAGCACTACCGCCTTGACAAACTTTGACAGCTTCAAACTGGGTGTCAGTCAGGAGTGCCACCTGAAGGCAAAATATAAACCTTATTGTTTTATCCTCAATTTCCTGTTTCTACTGTGTAATAACACTACCACAGATGGGCTGCATGTTGCTGCCACGCAGAGCTGAAATCCGACCGCACACGAGTACTGGTAAACCACTTAGAGGATCTAAGCCTGACCAGGTAAAGCGGTGCGAGTCGGACCGTCCATGCTTATAAACCCTATTGGCTTCATTGGGAGACAGAGCTTGAGATGTCATTTCATCAAAGTCCCACAAAATTTGAAGCAACATCTCCTTAATGACCCTTACAGTGTTGACGGGGACGTTAAACCTCAAATCAAACAAACAAACAAAACCACTATGCACTTTTACTCCGTTCTCATTATCCGATCTGTTTTAAATCCTTTACTTTTTTGCGGCACAAAAACACTCAGTTGAGGGTGCATGCCGTATAGAGAAATAGACAGATAGATTAAGCAAGGTGTTTGACAAAATTCTACATGAATGTCTTGTGCACTGTCAAGCTCGGACACGACAAAATATAAAACAACCTATTACAGTGGATCAAGAGCTTCCTGACCGACAGGAGCCA
The DNA here is from genome assembly GCA_963580285.1 of Lucinisca nassula. Taxonomy (NCBI): domain Eukaryota; kingdom Metazoa; phylum Mollusca; class Bivalvia; order Lucinida; family Lucinidae; genus Lucinisca; species Lucinisca nassula. The sequence goes on from OY757010.1 coordinate 157,235,454, forward strand.
ACCGAACCTTGTCAAGGCCAGTATTCAACTATTGTCCCACTGCCGGAAAAATACAGTAGTCATGTAATTTAGGCATGTTTTTAAACTTTCGTAGGGGATGACGTATCCTGTGAAGGGTCCGTCAAGTTATCGTTCCGGTCACATTTGTTGTGATTAGCCTTTGAAGGGAAAGTATATCGCAGCAACAAAAATAGCGACATTTATTTCAAAGAAAATAGGGCCAACCCGTATATCACAGGTGACAACTACCTCCCATTCTTTTCGTTGCAAGTCATGTAAAAATAGTCTTGTTTGTTTGATGTTTAACGTCCCTGTCAACACTGTATACTATGTTATTTTGGAGACTTTGCTTCCAATTGTGTGGGACTTTTACCCGACATTGAGATGCGTGGATGCGGCGACGTCGCCTAGCACTGCAGTGGCCGACCTCCTTACCTATTGCGCTCCAGATTTAGTAATGGAATAAGTGTTCAAAACTATTTAATGGAAATTATTAACGACAATAACTCTGTCAGATGTTAACTTTTTTATGTAATGAGCCATTCCCAAACCACACATTCCCAATGCCAATATATATATACAAAATTTCATCCAATCATTCCATAAAATAAGCGAATAAGAGTCCAAAAACCATTAAATGGAAATTGTTAACGGCAATAACTCTGTCAAATGTTAACGCATTTTGCCTATTATCAATCAAAAACCTGCTTCTTATGGTGGTCTATATATCAGTGAAGTTCCATACATATATTCCATTTAGTAAAGGAATAAGTGTCCAAAACTATTTAACGAGAATTGTTAACGGTCATAACCCTCTTAAATGTTAACGTATTTTGCCCATTAACAACCCCAGACCACTCATACCCAGTACCAATGTATATACAAAATGTGAAGAAAATCTGTGAAAAAATGTTCAAGTTATTGATCGGAAACGCCCCAAACCCCCTTATTTTGAACTAATAAAGGGCCGTAACTCTGTCAAATGGCAACGGATTTTGTTCATTAACAATCCCATACCACATATTCCCGGTATAAACATGTATGCAAAATTTGAAGAAAAAAAAAACCGTGAAAAATTACTCAAGTTATCGAACGGAAATGGTGCAGACGGACGGACGGACAGACACTCGACGGTATGTCATAATCACTATCGTGTGGTGGGGTATAATAAATATCACAGATTTTCATAAAAAAGTAGCCATGTGTAGATGTTAAAAATGCACTATGTCGCGCGGGGTGTGTTATCCATAACATCATGAAGTTATTTCGACTCCCTTGACCCCCACTTTTATATAGTACAACTGGGGTTTACAGATGTAAACCTTATTTTTCTTACTTCTGCTCTAAAATAAAGGTTTTGGGTACTCGTTAGAACCGCCTCGATGAGGTGGTTCAAACAAGTACCTACAATCTATATTTGAGCAGAAATAAAAACAAGAAAAGACATGGCACAAAGTGCCATATCAAGTGACTCGATTGTGATTACATTTATCCATTTCGGAAAGAAAAAGGCAATGATATCTCATTATTAAGCTGTTTATATCTTATATTATATCTAGAATTACATGAACAGTGATTTTGCAGTATCAAATGCCGGTTTTTTTCTTTTCTTTTTTTTTTTTTTTTTTTTTTTTGTTGAATTCCATAGATTGAATATCTAAACTGACGTATAAACCGGTGTTGATTTCAACAATGTATATTTCACAGAGTGGAATTCGACCATGATTGATCAGCGAGCACAGCCTTAGCGAAACTATAAACCGACATGCTCAATCAGCAAGAAGTGGGGTCTTCTTTATACTTAACACCTTCCCTTCCAACATCAAGAAGAACAACACATTCTTCTTATTATTATTATTATCATAATTATTTGTTATCATTATTATTATTGTTAAATGTTCTATCCTACAAGCAATATTAGCTATTTTTAGTGTTTATCCACTTTATTTTCATCACAATAATAATAATTATAATAATAATAGTTGACGTAGTGGTAGTAGTACACTGATAAAGCAGTAGCACTATTAGTAGTAATAGCATTTGGAGTAATAGCAAGATATATTTATTATTACCATCGTTTTGATTATTATTATTATTATTATTATTATTATTATTGTAGCACTTAATTTACTAGTGGGAGTAGTAGTAAGCGCATAATTATTATTGTCATCGTTTTCATTTTTTAAATTATTATTTTCGTTATTATACGTATTATCATCAGTAGTAGAGGTTTATTTGTTTGTTTGTACATGTATTGAGATTTTATGTTCCCGACAACATCATTAAGGTCATTTTGGAGGCGTTGCGTCCAATTTGTGAGACTTTAACCCGGCATTGAAATGAAATGGCATCTCAAGCCCTGCCGCCAAAACAAGCCAAAAGGGTTTATATACAGGGATGTCCGACTAAGATCACTTTGCCTAGGCAAGCTAAGACCTTCTACGCAGTTTACCTGTACTCATGTGCGGTCAGTTTCAGCTCTGCGTGGAAGCGTCTTGCAGCCCAATTTATTTCTTCAAGCCCCTATCGGCGTTGGCCCAATGAAAGTAGCAGTAGTGGAAAAAGTAGTAACAATATAAAATTATCATCGTTTTAGTTTTAAGATTATTAACAGTAGTAGTAGTAGTAGAAGTAGCAGTAGCAGTAGTTATATCATTATTATTATTGTTATTAATATTATTATTTATTTTTATTATTTTTTTTTTTCATCATGTTAACATTATCATGTGATACCCTTATGTCAAGAAAAATTAGGTTTATATTTCAACCCGAAATGCCAGTTACACAGAATAATTATTGGTGAATAGCAAATTGTTTTCAGTCTCTTTCAATTAACTGTTATAAACTTCATTTGAAACAAATAACTAAAAAATATTACAAGAAACATAATAAAACGATATCTTGTGGACAGCTATATAATTTATTATCTTTGTGACTAAAGTGCTAATTCTTATAAGTGAGCATATTGTATTGTTTCTCTCAAAAATAAAGGGAACAGCAAAATGCACATGTTGGCATATGTTTGAAACACAAAGGGCTTGGTTCACGAAAGGCCAAAAATGGCCCTGTTTCAAAAATTGTTAAAAACATTTTTGTTAACAGTATATGGCGTGGTATCTTAAAAAACGGCAACAATAAGTTCCAAGCTTATGTAGTATGGTTGCTATAGCAACAAAAGAACATCAGGTGAAATCTTCATTTTTGATTAAATTTCATCCCGTGTGTGGTCAGAAAACAAACAAAGGTAACACAAATATTTGTAATTACTAGGAAGATGCATTCCAGGTTCTGCAACAATTTATATGGAACAACATATCGTTAAAATTTATGTTGCCATGGTAACGAACGGGTTTACATGTTTATTAAATACACATTATTATATCATAACTTGATCTGCTGCACTGTATCACAAATGTGACTGTTTCTGAATGAAAGATCACGAGATACAATAATGAACGGCAGATCAAGTTGGCATAGTTATAATGTGTTTATTATATACCCTTTTCTTCCAGTAAAAGTATTTTAAGCTCACCAGAACCGAAGGCTCTTAGGACGCATATAGGAGGATAGGCAATTGTCCGTCGTCGTCTGTCTTCCGTCAACACTTTCTAACCACATTTCCTCTGAATCCACTGGGCCGATCGGGCCCAAATTTCATCTGTTAAATCCTTGGACTGGGGGATTGAAAGATTATGTATTTTTATGACATTTGGTGCATTAGTTTGGTTGCTATGGCAACTTAGAGTTAGAAAAAATGAAAAACGGTATTAACTACCAAGTCATTGCAGATACTATGAAAAACCTTCCATAGAAATGTTTCTTAAGCCATGTTCTATTTGCCATATGATTTTAGGCTGCTGCTCCTTTTTATTGGCTGCCAAAGAAACGGAAATAAATAAATAAATACATAAATAAATACATACATAAATAAATAAATAAATAAATACGCATATCTACAGAAACCATAGAATGCTCTACGCTTTATAACAATGGGCTCCTCAGCAACCATCATTGATATTTTTGTAGATACTTCCATGAATCACAGGAGATAACTTTGATGTAAGCAAAAGCTTACTGTCAGATCCTGTTAGTTGCTATTGTAATTGATTGTACATGTACATTATACTTGACAAATAAATACTGTTTAAACCAACCATATGCTGCGTGAATCTGAGACTATAGAAATATTGACCATATTAGCCATTACAGGTTTGGCTGTTGTTGTTTTTTTATCTGACCAGAGCCGAAGGTTGCTAGGGGAACTTATAGGATGGGCATTTTTCCATTATCATATGTCGTCAAACATTCAAAAAACATCTCTGAAGTAACTGGGTCGAATGGGTTCAAATTTCATCCGAAGCATCCTTGGCTGGGGTCTGCCTCTGCTTGATAAAACAGATGGCTTCCAGTGGGCAGTACCCACCTGAACACTGGTGAGCATATTGGCTCATCTGAGCTCTGGTGAGCATAGTGGCCCATGGGCCTCTTGTTGAATGAACTTTTGACTTTACGCTACTTTAAGTAAGAAAGAAAGAAGGAAAGAAATTAATGAAAAATCATTAACTTCAAAAACGTTTCAATGCAAAAATATATATCTTACTTCAATTACACAGAAAGCAAATAAACGTCGTATACACTGCAGGAATATCTGGCATTTCGGATATATTTTGCTGGAATACCACTCAGATGCTTGTATTTTCTTCCTTTACTGAATATGCATTCGATTGTTAAATGTCATTGTAAATCAGGGCTGTGCGCTTTTTCTTATGTTCTGTTTATGGCTGGAAAACCCTGTTGCAAAACCCTGGAGCATATATAAGTTAGCAACATCAACAAACATCTAACCTTTGAGAGCATTCTTGCTGACTGTCAACATGTTTTACGAAGTCAAAGGTCTTGCGAAACTCAATTAGCTCAATTTTACAATGAAAAAGTGAACAATCTGGATGGGGCCATAAACCGTGCTACAAACAGACTGACATGATCACCATGGACTTTGTCAAGGCCCTTGACAACGTACCTCACGGAAGGCTATTGTATTTATTGTTCAACTATCGGATAAGAGGATCTACACATAGGTGGGTTTCGGACACCCACAATAAGTTGTACTTCTGATTCAGTCCCAGTTTTATCTGGTGTCCCCCAAGGTTAAGTCCTTGGGCCGGTTCTTTTCTTGGTATTCATGAATGTTCTCCCTGATAATATTAGGTCATCTGTCCGTTTGTTTGCTGATGGTTGTGTCCTGTAAAGGAACATATATTCTCCTTCTGACTGTCTTATTTTACAAGATGGCCTGGATCGACCAGCACAGTGTGAGGCGGAGTGGCAGATGAAGTTCAATGTGGCCCAATACCATTCAATGAGGGTGTCACGACATCCTCCGGACAAGCAAATTAAGTTTGATTATACATTATACAAAAAAATGAGCCATTAAACATCTGGGTATCACCATCACTGACGATCCTGATTTGGGTCAACACATTTAAGAGAGAACATCGAAAGCAACAAGGACTTTGGCATTTCTTAGACGTAACTTTGCCTTTGCATCTAGGCAGACAAAGGATGTTGCATATAAAACACTGGTTTGCCATCAACTTGAATATGCAACACCCATTTGGCATGTCTATGTTAAAACTCAGATTCAGCCAGTGGGGGACGGTGCAGAGGACAGCTTCGTGGGGCGCTCTGGTGCAGTGGTAAAGTATCGGACTCGTGATCGAGAGGTACCGGGTTCGAACCCCACGAGCGGCAAGTGTTGTTTCCTTGAGCAAGAGACTTCATCCACATAGCTTAGTACTGGTTTCTACCCAGGAAAAGAGGGCCACATGGAAGATCAGTAATAGTTTACTAAATGTGTTACCCTCTATAAATAAGGTCGATTATAATAATTATTATTATTATTATTATACCCCCACAAAAGAAATTTGGGGGGGGGGTATATAGGAGTGAGCTTGTCGGTCGGTCGGTCTGTTGACTTGGTTTCCAGACGATAACTCAAAAAGCGCTGACCGATTTTTATAATTTTTGGTACACTGATGTAACATCATAAAATACAGGTCAAGTTCGATTTCCACTAAAATGCGTCAATTTTCGACATAGTTATGGCCCCTTTCAAGTGAAAAAATTGCAAAATGCCGCTGTTGTACTATCAAAGCAGTTTTTGTGGGGGTATTCATCACCTTTAGTGATAGCTCTAGTTATTATTATCATTATCTTGCATCGAAAACGCCACCGCTAACATAATGGAAACCGATAACATGAATACGTCGGGCACCAAAGGGGTACACACCGCAAAAAGCGAGAACCCCCAATCACCTACAGAAGCAACAAAGGAAAAAGAAATAAGCACCGCACCCGCACCTGCACCCGCACAAAATAGGCGGAAAAATAGAACAACAAAAAACATCGGCCTCATCAACATGAGAACAATGTTTTTGAGATGTTTTATTAACTAATCTACTGCAAGAAAACTTATGCTATTGTCATCATTGCCCCCGTCTATAGGGTGCTTCAACCTAGAGCCTAAACGAGCGCACAAAAGTACAGGTAACTGCCTGCCCAGGCAAGGCGATGCAAGTTGGACCATCCATGCATATAAACCCATTGGTTTCATTGGGCAGCAGGGCTTGGGTTGTCATTCCATCTCATTGTCGTGTAAAAGTCTCACAAAGTTAGGAGCAACGTCTCCAAAATACCATAAATAGTGTTGATGTGGACGTTAAACCACAATTCAAATGAACACGTCGTCAGCAGACCACATCAGTAAGTTATGACAGCATTTTTTGTTGTTTTATTTTTTTCTTTTGAGAAACATAATACATTCATAAAACTCGCCAATTTAGTAGCATGGCAATAAATAAAAAAATCAACTGTGAGTGAGTGAGTGAGTGTTTCAGTTTTACGTCCCACCAACAGCTAAGGTCATACGGAGACGGGACCTCGGTTTAAAGACTCATCCGAAAGTCTGGAGAAGCCCGGGATCGAACCTGCGACCCCTGGTTTACACGGCGAGTAGCGTAACCACTCGACCACGGAGGCTTCTAAATCAACTGTGAAAAATGAAAACAATGGTCCAAGCATAAAAAGTGTTTTTCAAAGCATAACAGAAATTGAAAAAAAAGAAGGAAAGAAAAAAAAACATGTCGGCAGTAGGGATCGAACCGGGGGCCTTTTAGATGCTAACCGAAGTATGTAACCATTAGGCCATTAAGACTGATGACGTCATCATCTTATACTAAGATAGATATTGATATAGACGTGACGTAGCTGTCATAGTATTAAATGAATCAAATCGTCTGTCACTGTACTCTGTATGAATGTCAAGGGTCTGTAAACTCCGAAAATATGCAAGGTAAATGGCTCTGTTGTCAGGCAAGCCTATTTAGAACTTGTAACATGGAATCAAGTCTCTTATCCGTCACCAATGACGCACAGCGACTGGCAGTAAGAGTAATGTCCCTTGTTTGGTTGACGGCGTTCTTGCTAAAATACCGTGATTTTTTGGACAAACAATAGCGTTAGAAATAAAACATCATAAGCAAAACCTTCTAATGGGTCTCCTTTTCTTTGCCTTGATCTTGATTTAATTTTTTTTTTTCTAAATTTCGGCTATTTGTCAGTAAAATCAGCTCGAGCCCTCGTACAAATTAGGTAGGGGGGCAGGTTACATTTCCTTTAATTTAACAATGAATGCACATCTTCGACACCTTGAAAATTTAATCAAATGTTTTTCTTGTACTTTCGTAGCTTTCAACCAAAAATCTTTGTGTCGCATGTGTGCCTTCATATTTTTTTCTTGATTTCTTTATGATAAATAAGGAGAAAATGTTCGATTTTGGTGTAGACTGTGTCTATTTTTACATAATTTTCATTCAGATATTGGCAGTTTTGATGATTATTTCATACATTGTCGGAGACACAAGAGGTCATAGTATACAAAACTTAGAAGATCAGTTTGTATTGAACAGGTTGCTCACATAGGAATTTACAGGGCAGTTAACTGGCATTTGTGAACTAAGCCCTTTCCATACTTAAACGCCAATGGTACTGAGTCAACTACGTTCCTTATGCACCCTCATAATATCCGTCAAATGCTCTTTTAATATTCTATCTAAAATAATCAAATTCAATCTTTTGTTTACAAAGTGTCTATGGAAAAGCTTTTAATTGCTGTCAATAAATGTGACATACAAATCATTTTCTCTTACTGAACTGCAAGGAAAATACACAGTTCAACTAATAGATCATATAAGCAACTCGTGTCAGAATTAATGTTTTAAAGTATTGAAGAACACTTTTAGTGACAATAAAGAGTTAGGTAGTCAACAGCCCGAGTCACAAAATTATCACAATTTTTCATCTTAAACTTTTCATTTTTTCGGCGATAAAGGTTGCAATGTATTTGTATAGGCGTGTTTTCGTAATGATGCAATTAGTCCACTTCTTTTTACAGATGGTTTGCCGGGATCTAAACTGTGATAACCTCTTTCACCATAAGAACTGTACCGTAAAGGCCGAGACCGCCGGGGATACGTGTTTGGTCGTGTTTATCAAATTTACGTTTGGAATGAAGGAAGAAATGCCTGATTCTGATATTACACACAGTTCAATTCTCGATGCCTTTACGTATACACTGAAAACGTATGCCGCATCAGGACACCTCCAAGGATTGAGCTTGTATAAAAACGTATCGGTCCATAAAGGCAAGATGATGGTTGATTATGTGGTAGCGAGGTTAAACATTAACTTGCTTGCATATTTACGACTGAGAGAAGATGATATTATAGCTCGAAATCACGGAAGAGCCTGTTATGTCGGAAATCCCAACGGGACAACAGCGTATTTCAGAGTTCCATTATGTGAGTTTGAAGCCTATGAATACACATCTGCTTTAAAAGGACGGTTGCGTGTTCCCAATCGTAGGGATTTGTCTGTTGATACTTTACAGCCATTCCATGCAGTACCATATGATTTGGACGAAAATGTTTGCGCAGGGGCGAAAACAAGAACTGTTTCCAAATTAGACTATTGTTTACACACTGACTTCAGATTTAGTGAACTAGCTATGAAAATCAAAAACAGTTTTCTCATTATTCAAGGAAATTCGAGAAAGTTTGTGTTTTCACAATGGCAGTATAAGCTACAAGATGAAAATGTCTCTATTTGTCTGGAAGACTATCTTTCTGTTTATAAGAATATTGACAGGAAGAAGTCAAGGAATGGGCACACGTCCAATCACACCGCAGTTAATATTTGCACACGAGTCGTTATGTTGCTACATGCGGTAAGCGCGATGCTATTTTATCACGTTAACAAGTTTGTGTAATGGACACAGCTTTAATCCTCACTCTATAAAGAGACAAGATGACCACGATGGTTCTATATCGCTCACCCGAGCTAAGAGATTTATATGTGGGTCCCGGGGCAGGGCTATTTTTGGCCAAAGGTCTATAATTTGAACAATCTTGATAGAGGTCCACTATATAAGTCTGTGTCAAACCAGTTGGTCCTGGGGTGGGGCCATTTTGGCCCCAAGCTATACTTTGAACAATCATAGTAGAGGTCCACTAGATGAAGCTTCATACCAAATATCAAAGACCTAGGTCTTCTGCTTTCAATAATATTTTCAAAGGTTTTCCCTTTGTAAGCCTATGTACAGACAATGAGCCCTTGGACGGAGCCATTTTTGGCTCCAGGGCTTTAATTGAATAAACTTGGTAGAGGTCCACCAGATGAAGTTTCATACCAAATAACAAAGACCTGGGCCTTCTGGTTTCGACAATAAGATTTTAAAGGTTTTGCCTATATATGCCTATGTAAAACCAGGGGGTCCTGGTGTGGCGGCATTTTTGGCCTCTGGGCTATAATTTGAACAATCTTGGTAGAGGTCCAATAGATGAAGCTTCATACAAAATATCAAAGAACTCGGCCTCCTGGTTTCAGACAAGAAGATTTGTAAAGATTTTCCCTATATAAACCTATGTAAATCCAGTAGGCCCTGGTGCGCTGGCATTTTTGCCTCCAGAGCTATTATTTGAACAATCTTGGTAGAGGTCCGCTAGATGAAGCTTCTTAAAAATGTCAAAGACCTGGAACTTCTGGTTTCAGACAAAAAGATTTTAAAGATTTTCCCTTTTTAAGCGTACATGTATGTAAAACCAGTAGGCCCTGATGCGGGGGCATTTTTTGCCTCAGGGCTATTATTTGAACAACCTTGGTAGACGTCCATTAGATGAAGCACGATTCCAAATACCAAAGACATGTGCCTTTCTGGTTTCAGGCAAGAAGATTTTTAAAGGTTTTCCCTATATACGTCTATGTAAATCCAGTAGGCCCAGGTGCGGGGGCATTCTTACCTACAGGGCTATAATTTGAACAATCTTGGTAGAGGTCCACTAGATGAAGCTTCATAAAAATATCAAAGACCTGGACCTACTGGTTTCAGACAAGAAGATCTTTAAAGGTTTTCCCTATGTAAGCATATGTTAAACCATTAGACACTGGTGCGGAGTGGGGTGGAGCGGGGGGGGGGGGGGCATTTTTGGCGCCAGAGCTATTATTTGAACAACCTTGGTAGAGGTCCACTAGATGAAGCTTCATACAAAATATCAAAGACCCGAGCCGTCTAGTTTCAGACAAGAAGATTTTTAAAGGTTTTCCCTATATATGCCTATGTAAAACCAGGATGTCCTTGTGCGGGGGCATTTTTTGCCCTAGGGCTATAATTTGAACAATCTTGGTAGGGGTCAACTAGTTGAAGCTTCATACCAAATATCAAAGACATAGGCCTTTTGGTTTTGGACAAGAATATTTTTAAAGTTTTTTTCTGTAAATCCAGTAGGCCCGGGGGCGGGGGAATTTTTGCCTCCAAGGCTATAATTTAAACAATCTTGGTAAAGGTCCGCTAGATGAAGCTTCAAAAAATATCAAAGACCTGGGCCTTTTGGTTTCTGACAAGAATATTTTTAAAGGTTTTCCCTATATAAGCGCCTGTGTAAAACCAGTAGGCCCTGGTGCGGGGGTTGGGGTGGGGGGGGCATTTTGGCCCTTGGGCTATTATTTTAAAAATCTTGGTAGAGGTCCACTCGATGAAGCTTCATACAAAATATCAAAGACCCTGGCCACCTGGTTCAGACAAGCAGATTTTTAAAGGTTTCCCTATATATGCCTATGTAAAACCAGGGGGGGGGGGGGGGGGCTGGTGCGGGGGCATTTTTGGCCCCAGGGCTATAATTTGAACAATCTTGGTAGAGGTCCAATAGGTGAAGCTTCATACCAAATATAAAAGACATGGGCCTTCTGGTTTCGGACAAGAATATTGTTAAATGTTTTATATAAGCCTATGTAAATCCAGTAGGCACTGGTGCGGGGGCATTTTTGCCTCCAGGGCAATAATTTGAACAGTATTGGTAGAGGTCCGCTAGATGAAGCTTCATCAAAAATATCAAAGACCTTGGCCTTCCGGTTTCAGACAAGAGGATTTTTAAAGGTTTTCCCCTGTATACATGTAAGTCTATGTAAAACCAGTAGGCCCTGGTGCGGGGGCAGTTTTTGCCCCAGGGCTATTATTTTACAAATCTTGGTAGATGTCCACCAGATGAAGCTTCATACCACATATCAAAGACATGGGCCTTCTGGTTTCAGAGAAGAAGATTTGTAAAGATTTTCCCTATATAAGCCTATGTAAAACCAAAGAGCCCGGGTCGGGGACATTTTTGGCCTCAAGGCTATAATTTGAACAATCTTGATAGAGGTCTACTAGATGAAGGTTCATACCAAAGGTCAAAGACCTGGGCCTTCTGGTTTCAGACAAGAAGATTTTTAAAGGTTTTCCCTATATAAGCCTATGTAAAAACAATAGGCCCTGGGGCAGGGGTATTTTTGGCCCCAGGGCCACAGTTTAAACAATTTTGGTAGCAGTCCACTAGATGAGGCTTCATACCAAATATCAAAGACCTGGGCCTTCTGGTTTCAGACAAGAAGATTTTTTAAAAGTTTTTTTTTTGTAATTTTCTCGTTTTGGTTGCCATGGCAACCGGAGTTCTGCATGGAATAGAACTTTTTGAACAATTTTGAGAGTGGACCACCCAAAGATCATTTCTGTTTGGTCAAAATCCGTTGATTGGGTTAGGAGGAATTTGGGTTAGGAGGCCGTTTAAAGGAATTGTGGACAGACATACGGACGACGACGACGGCGGACGGTGACCGATCACAATCACTCCCCCGGAGCCTTCGGCTCAGGTGAGCTAAAAAGTGGGGTTTATATGGGTGTACAATATTTTTAGCATATAGATTGTAGGCGCTCATTAGAATGGAGGCGATTCTAACGGACACCGAGCTATTTTTA